>PVKB01000377.1:0-355441 GCA_004027205.1 Ctenodactylus gundi
GTGTGTGTGTGATGGTCACTGCTCAGTGTTATGTGCAGAATGAATGTTTTCTGTCTATCACTGCATCCTGCCATACCCATGAGCAAACAGTTCGGCATTAATTGTGTATCACTGCCACCTTCTGAACTTTAAAAACTGCCACCTTAAGACTTGGTACAATGGGAGAGGCTTCTCCCTCTTTTCCTCCAGTAAACCTTTTGCTTCAGGGTATACACTCTTGGGGTTTTTCCAGGTATATTGTGTATGAACTTTGTACTATGTATAGCCAGAGTTTTATTTATTTTTTAAAAAAAGAAACTTTTTCTTGATAAAGGGATAATGGTAGCCTAGTTAGTTCTTGTAAATGCAATGCCTCTTGGGGGAAAAAAAAGCCACCACAGTCCTATTCTCCAGCTTTTGAGTAAAAAAATCAAATCTTTTTTGTTACCTTAGAGTCTTAAAAGCTAATTGCTAAGGTGAATATTCAGTGCATAAGTATGGAGCTAAGTGCCTTTTGGAGGATTTCTTGGAAGAGCATTTAAGGAGATACTTAAGGGAGGTTGCAAAGATTTCAGCAGTCTGCCTTAAGTAAGGGCAGAAAGAAAACTTGTCCAGGTTGTACTGGACACTTCCTACCCCACCCCTTTCCTTATTCTTTTATGTGATAAATTTTGAATTCTCAGACTGCCACTTTAAAACAGACAAACCCTGCACTTGCTTGTCATTTGTCATATGAAGCTCTGGTCAGAAAACATTTTTTACATGAGCATTTCCAAAATGGGGTAATATTTGAACCATAGAGCGTATCTGGAGTTAGTATGAGCTGTTTGTGTGTGGGCTGTGGGTCACATTTGGAGCAGTGGTATTGGTGGGCCTTCTCCCACTCCTCTCCCACCCAATTGCTACTCTCCCTGCTTTACATGGAAATATACTGAACATAGGCGCCTCTCAGAAGCCGCATGACCAGCCAGTGTCTTGTGCCCTGTTCTCTTTCTTCACCCAGTAGAGACATGGGTTTATGTTTCCAGGAAAAGGGATAATTTTGTATTTCTAGCCATACTCTCAGGTCCTCCGTGTGATGTTTATGAAAGAAATTAGGGATATGTAGTACGTACTATGAAACAGAATAAAACCACCCATCCTTAAATGCAGAGGGTATTAGAATTAAGAGTAGTGTGAAGGATGGATGACATTTGTACCTCAGCCTACCAAAACTGTAGTGGTAATTTTAAGTTGTTAAAAGCAGATATTCTGTAATTTGTGATAGCATTCTCGTAAGTGGAGCCATGGTCATAATTAGACAGAGATGTGGAAATGGATTGCTTCCTTCTGATTAGAGATACGTTGGACCATTTTAATGTAATTTTTCTTTGCAAGCAAGGGAAATGCAGTGCAAATAATTCAGTAAATTTTTGAATGAGAAACTTCTAGATAAAGACAGCCAGGTAATATTTTTCGGATTTTTTTTTCTTGGCTGTAGGGAAGTGAGTGAAAAATGACAGTCATTATTTTTACTTTAAAGACAGAAATTCTGTTATATGAATTATGACAGTACAAAAACACATACTTAGTTTTATACTAAATCTTTTTTTAAGGTCTTGGCATTTAATATGAGCAAACCCACACATTTTCTAGCTTTCCATAAGTTCCTAAAAGGGAAAGAAAAAAACCTCAGTCTTAGCATTTGGTTTTTAAAAATCATGGCACTGTTTTACCATAAAAATGAGTAGCTAACTTTTGGTAACACCTTTTGTTTCTTTGTATGTTTATAATAATGGACATTTTAAAACACAGGAATGTTTGGTTTGTACAGACTTTGACAAATGTGTGTTAATAAAAATTCATATTGACAAATACTGTTTTTGTGCATAATTGGAAAGGAGCATAATTTGAAGAAAATGTCTGGGATGAAGATGAAAGTATTTTGGTTTAACTGTTACCAGAATGTGCATAAATGTCAAATATTTGTTTATTTATTTGAGACAGGGTATCACTCTATAGTTGAGGTTGGTCCTGAACTCACTATTACTCATGCTGGTAATGCTCAGCAGTCCTCCTGCCTCAGCTTCATGAGTGCTGGAATTATAAGCATGTGCTACCACACCCAATTTATGTAGTACCCAGGGCCTTGCGTTTGCTAGGCAAGCACTTTTAACTGCTGAGCTATGTCCTCAACTCACAAATGTCAAAATTTACTGGACTGAGTATTTTCTGTCTGAGCATTCTATTGCATAAAGTAAAAAGTAATGAAAAATGCCACGTAGTTCTAAAAAATACTGGTGCTATGAGTGTGTCATTATTTACTGTGGTAGTGAGGGTTGAACACAGGGTCTTAGTTCTAAGCTACATCTTCATCCTATTTTTATTGTTTGAGACAGTGTCTCACTAAGTTGCCACGTTGTCCAAGGTGGGTTGGAACTTGGCGATCCTCCTGTGTCAGCCTACCAGAGTGCTGGGATGATAGGCCTGTACCACCTGGTCCAAGTGAATGCGGCTTTTAGAACATGCATCTGTGCAGATCTGTTGAGTATATACTTAAAAGTAAAATTGGTGGGATCGTAAGGCCTATACTGACATACTGGATTCTCACTGCCATTTCACAGCTCCAAGACATTGGCCAAGGACTTAGAATCTCTAGAGAATACCAGTTTCTTTATTTGTACTATAATAATGTCACCTTGATGGGGGTGGGGGAAACCAGCACTCTTTGTTAATTAACAAAGGGGGTTAGTATGAGAGATCTTGTTCTCTAAAGTCCCAGATTCTCAGGAAATGCGTTCTTTGAAATGTCAGTAAAAATGGGATATTCTAACCTGGAGAATCTGAGTTACTCTAGCGCAGAGAAGCAACCTTCATTTCTAACCCAGGTGCAGAGCTTCTGATAGGTTTCCAAATACAACATTCCACATTTATCTTCATGTTTTAGTTTCCAAGGAAACAGGATCCCTTGTCCATTTGCTAGCTCAGGCCTGATGATGATAATCTCTTTACACACACGCTGCTGTGTTTTGAAGCTATCAACATGTAACTTCTGGACTGGGGACGTGGCTTGATCGTAGACACTTGCCCAGCATGGTCAAGGTCCTAGAGTTGATCTCTGTGTAACCAGGAAACTTCAAAGTAATCCACCCCCACCCCCCAACACTGCAGCTTTTAAATATTGTTGAGGGCTGGAGGAATGGCTTAGCGGTTAAAGTGCTAAGACAAGCGCTAATACCCCCGTTCCATTCCCCAGCACCGCACAAACTGGGTGAGGTGGCGCATGTCTGTAATCCCAGCACTGGGAGGCTGAGACAGGAGGATTGACGTGAGTCCAAGGCCAGCCTCAGCTATAGAGTGAGGCCTTGTCTCATATTGTTGAGACAACAATACAGGCCTGTGGCTCAGGCCTGTAATCCCAGCACTGAGTCAGGAAGATTATAAATTCAAGCCTGGGCAGTTTAGACTTGGTGAGACCCTGTCTCAAAATCAAAACTAAAGATAGCCTGTGATCCCAACACTTAAGAGGCTGAGGCAGGAAGATTGCAATGAGTTTGAGGCCAGCGTGGGCTACAGAGCGGGACCCAGTCTCCAAAATAAATAAAAATAGGCTGGGGATGTAGCTAAGAGTGAAGTCCTTGGGCTTGACCCCAGTACCACAAAAATAAGTAAATAATAAAATTGACCTATACTCCATTTTCCCCCCAAATCCTAGAATAACCATGATTTCCCCTGGTATACAGTGTCCCTGGTAGCAGTAAGTTAACAGACTTAACTTTGTTAGGCAACAGGTGGTATTTAGCAGAATAGCTTTATCTCAGAAATTACTAATAATTTCATTGTTCATTGTTTCTGAGACAGGTCTTGCTTTGTAGTCCAACTTGGTCATGAACTTGCTGTGTAGCCCAGGCTGGCCTCAGCTCGTGGCAATCCTCCTGCCTCAGCCTCCCAAGTGGTGGGGACTGTTAGTGTGCACCATCTGTTATGTGATGCTGGGGGCCAAACCTGGGACCTCTTGCTTCCTAGGTAAGCACTCTAATCACTGAACTATGTCCACAACCCTAAAATATGTTTATTCTACCTGGTACTTAATAGGCACTTAAGAGAAGGTAAAATTTTTTTTAATTATTCATGTATTGATTTAACAAATGATTATTTGATGTCTAGCATTTGCAAGACCCAGATTTACTTCTATGAAATAGAGATGAAAAACCATTTATATGGAGAAAGAGAATAACTGTATGCTCAATTTCCAGGAGAAAATTATCTATTTCACTTCATTATTATTTTTCAGACAGTCTTGTTCTGTAGTCCCGGCTGGTCTTTAACTCACTATATAGCCTATGCTGCCCTCAAACTTATTGGCAACCCTCCTGCCTCAGCCTCCCAAGTGCTGGGATTACAGGTGTGTGCCACCAAACCAGGCTGATTTTTATGTAGTGCTGGGGAAATCAAACTCAAGACCTTCTGCAAGTGAAACAAGCACTCTAAGCACTGAGCTATGCCCTCAGGCCCTAAAATTCACTTTACATTAAGCCAAATGGAAAAAAAATCTACTATTTTACATGGTATTAATTTAAAAAGCATAATTAGCCCGGTATGGTGACACATGTGCTCCCAGCACTCTTGAGAAGCTGAGGCAGAAAGATTGCAAATTCAAGCCCAGACTGGACAATTTAGCAACATACTGAATCCTATCTCAAAAAAAATAAAGAGCTGGGGATATAGTTAGTGTGAAGGTACTGATTCTAGTCCCTGTACCACACATACAGGCACTAAGTACAATTTACATGACTACTACCACATTTGACCTAAATCTGTTGACTGTGAGGATTAGGGTTTTAATAACCAGAACAAGAGCCCCAAATATCAAATGTCCTTTTCTGCGGAAAAAAAAAAAAAAAGCTCTCACAAATACACTCAAGTGAACTACAGAGGGCTGGGGGCATAGTTTGGTGATTAAAGTGCTTCCCTAGCAAGCACAAGATTCAATTCTCCACCATCTCATAAATTGAAGGTGTGGTACACATCTGTAATCCTGGCACTCGAGAAGTGGAGGCTGGAGGATTTCTGTGAGTTTGAAGCTAGCCTGGGCTCTTTTGTGAGTTCAGGACCAGCCTGGACTATAGAGTGAAACCGTTTCTCAAACAAACCAAACCAAAAAACAAAACAAAACAAAACAACAACAACCCACTGGGAGAGAGAGCCCTACTTTAAAATGCTTTAAACCTAAACACGGGCTGATAGACACAGCCCGTGGGAAGCTTTGGGGGAAGCCTTTTCCCTCATATGCAATTTGCTCCTTTTTGTGTTTCTGGTAGTCTGCAAAGCCAGCTGGAGTAGGGTGGGGTCAGAGAACTCAGAAAACTGCCAGTTCCCCGTCAATTCTCATCATCTAGCCCCTCCCAAACCCAAATCCTATGCGCGTCTTTTCTTTTACCAGGAGCTCACAAAATGCAAGCTTTTATGGAAACATTGGGCTCTTAGACTCCAAATTACATAGTAATGTGATTTTTAAATTTTAGGAAACTAGTCCTCCAAGACTCCAAGAAATCTTGGGATACGGATGAACAGGTTATTTGGGAGTATTTTTTTTTTTTTTTTTTTTTGAGCCAGGGTCTCACTCTGTAGGCCAGGCTGGTCCTGAACGCACTACATAGTACAGGCTGGCCTTGGACTCACAGCAATCCTCCTACCTCACCTCCCGAGAGGTGGGATTACAGGCGTGCACCACCACGCCTGGCTCTATGTGGTGCTGGGTATTCAAACTCAGGGCCTTGCACTTGCCAGGCAAGAGCTTTTACCAGTGTGCCATTTCTCCAGCCTCTGGGAGGAATTTCGATGGAGAATGAATTGGGGAATATGGGAATAAGTTTAGGGGAGTAGTGAACAGCTTAGTGTTTGGCCTTTACAACTAAATTTCCAATACAGCAATTAACTTCTGTGGTCATAATTTTCTCATCTTTAAAATGGAAAATCAATGCTTACTTTGCAGAGTTACTTTAAATCAAGTTTTTATAAACCGACTGGGTAATCCACATTTCCTGTCCCCTTCTGACTAGGGGAAAGCTTTTATCTCCTTTCTTTACTGTTTCCCCATAACGTGCCTTCTCTACACCTTGAAAAAATAAAAAATAAAAAAACGGACTGTGTTGTTTATCAATTTTTTTTGTTTTTTGTTTTTTTGTTTTTTTAGACAGGGTCTCTCTCTGTGGCCCAGGCTGGTCCTGAACTCACTATGGAGCCCAGGCTGGCCTTGGACTCACTGCAATCCTCCTGTCTCAGCCTCCCAAGTTCTGGGATTACAGGCGTGTCCAGTTTACGTGGTGCTGGGGAATCTAACTCGGGTACTTAGCGCTTGTTTTAGCGCTTGTTATTTAACCGCTGAGCCATTCCTCCAGCCCCCGTTTATCTGTTTTAAAGATAAAACTTGATAGAACATTGTCCCTTGCTATGGAAGTGTTTATGGAGCAAGGGAATTACAGTGAGAACTCACACAATACTGGATGATTATCAATATGCTCAACAGATACGATTATTTTATTGTTGAGAAAGGGAGTACAGGGAAAACTGAAAGCCATAAGAAACCGTAAGAGTGCTCTGCAAATACCATAAAAGCCTTAGCGGGTGAAGTAAAGTGAAGAATTTTGGGTTACGGTTTAGTTACGGACCTGAGCCTCAAGGTTGTTTAAATCTCCCGTCTTTGGATCTGACTTCCCAGAATAGATCGGAATAGGATGTAAGGGCTGAGATCATCCAGTACAATTTTATGCAAATCGAAAACACTTGTCGCCAGTCACCGTTCCCTGGCAAGGAACATCTCTCGCCAAGCTCCTCCAATCCGATCCCCAACTGTATGACGCCATCGCCCCGCCCCGCATCCCCGGGAGAAGTCAGGTCTCTAATCTACCATCCAGCAGCCGCTCCAGCCGCGCCTGCGACTACGGGGTGGGGCCAGGCGGACGCGTGCGCGCTGCGTGGGGGCGGGGCCAGTGCGCACGCAGCCTCAGCCCCTTCCCCGCCCTTTCTCTTCCAGGTTTGTCCCGCAGCCTGTGGGTCCCGTCCTTGCTGGGTGCTTCCGGTAGGAGTTCGGAGCCGGGCGAGCCAGTGTCAGCTTCTCAGCATGTCCTACGGCCCCTTAGATATGTACCGGAACCCGGGGGCTCCGGGACCCCAGCTCCGGGACTTCAACAGCATCATCCAGACATGCAGCGGCAACATCCAGAGGATCAGCCAAGCCAGTGAGCCCGCGACCCTGCTAGGGGTGGGGGGCGTCTTGGGAACAGGCCCGGGTGTAGTTGCTGGGGCCAGGAGCCGGCCAGGGTTACGGCCAAGGCCATGCCTGCGGCCGTCTTGGGCTTCCCCTCCGCGGGCGTGGGGCTGCCACCCGCAGGTGTGTCAGGCCCGGGCCCCCCAAGATTCCCGAGCCCCAGCTGAAGCTCCAGCTTGTTTCCCAGGAGCTCTGGCCTCGCGATGTTGGGGTGCAGACCCGACAGCCCTAGGGTGAGAGGGTGTGTGTGTCCCGTCGAGGGCAGCGAGTGGCGCAGTGGACCGCCGGGTTTTTCCTGTCGTCCGCCTTCCTGCCACCCACTTGGTTTTCCTCTTTGGTCACTTTGGATGGGGGTTGTGTGCTGATCGAGGCGTGAGGTTTGTATTCTGCTTAGCCGCTGGTTCCTCGGCAGTGAGGAACTTTGAGTTAAGGGAAGTGCCGAGCGCTTGTGTTTGCGAGACCTCATGCTCGCTGCTTCCAGGAAAATGAATTTGAACATGGGGCACAAAGGCTGGGATTGGAGGGGGTGGGATGGTTTCTGTTTTAATAAATACAATTCACCGGAAACATGTCAACTTGCACCGTTTTGTCAAACAAAGGATTTGTTTGTATTGTTGCATTTTTAATAGGTGAGCCTTGCATTTTTCCTTCCCTGTGGAGCTACTCTTGAGTAAGTCTGATACACAAGGAAGCCCAAGGACTTAGTCACAATCACTTAGCAAGTACAGGGTGGTAGAGTTGGTGGAATTCGGAATGTCACTTGTGTTAAAACTCTGTCTCCTTGTTAGGTTCTGAGTGCAAATGCTGGCTGTTTCATGTGTTTGAAAATCAACTCAGAACCTTATAAACAGATCAGGAGCAGCAACTTTACTTGGAAAAGATGATGATTGTCCTTGTTGTTAATCGTGTTTTTGTGAGCGTGGTCATACGCTGTTAGTAGGTGCAGCTAATTCCCCCTGAATTAAAATTAGAGCCTGTTTTATTTTATTTTTTTTTTCTTGAGACAGGGTCTTGTTCTGTAGTCCAGGCTGGCCTTGGACTCAGGGCAATCCTCCTACCTCAGCCTCCCGAGTGCTGGGATTACAGGCGTGCCCCACCACACCCAGCTTATGTGGTGCTGGGGAATCGAACTCAGGTACTTAGCTCTTGACTTAGCGCTTGCTTGCGCTTTAACTGCTGAGCCATTCCTCCAGCCCTGAGCCTGTATTTTAAAGAATAATGTATCAGGTAGAATGTTCCTGATGGGAAAGGATCAAGGCTAGGTGATTTGGAAGTGGAAAGAATATTTGCAGGTGGGCCCAGTGCTGTCAGGTCTGGAATCCCAGCACTCTGTGTGGCTGAGGCAGTAGGATCAGAAGCTTGAGCCCTGCCTGAGTAACTTTGTGACTTAGCAAGACCCTGTCGCAAAATTAAAAAATCAGAAATATAGCTCGGTGTGAAGACCTTGGACTTGAACCCCAGTAATGGGTGCACACAAAAGCAATATTTGCTGGGTTAAGTCCAGAAATAAAAAATTAATATGATTAATGGTTAGGAAGTATAGTACTTTGTGTTCCAATTTTGTTTTGTGAGAAAGCTATTTACAGATTAAATGGAAAACTCTTTGGTGTGTTTCAAGGTTGTTCTTGTTGAGACCAAAGCTAATGTTAATGTCCATTTGTGAAATATCCTTTTTTTCGTATCAGGGCATCTAGTCTGTATAGAAACTAGTGTTGATTCTTTCATCAGGAACCTGTAGTGTACATACTCTATCACAGTATTAAGTTGAAAGGAAGTACATCTGTACAAGAAGTGTAAATAACATTAGGTCTTTGGGAAAGAAGAAAGACCATTTTTAGTTGTCAGGGATCGGGGAAGGCATTATGGCATTTGAGCCAGATCTGAAAAGAAAAGAGAAGAGCATTCCCAGAGAGCACTGAGCAAACATTGTAGTGGAGAGACGTAGCACGTGTATAAGAAAGGACTGATTTAGTTGTGGTGGTGATCTCCATAACATAAGGAAGGTAAGATTGGAAAGGTAAGTTGAAGCACACAGAGGAAGACTTATGTGCTAACCTGAGGAACTTGGATTTAATTCTTTAGGAATGTGTAAATTGAATTGGAAGGGACAGAGACTAGAAACGTAGACGCCAGTTAGGAACTGTGAAAATAAAAAGAAAGGAAAAGATAAGAGAGATTTCCTTGGTGATATAATTGGTAAGAGTTTGCTGCTGATCGGACATTGTACTGAAGCATATCATTAGAGTCAACCATTAATAATAAAAACAGCTATCATTTGAGTGAGTACTAGTTTGTGCTAGGCAATATGAAAAGTATTTTGCATACAGTATCTTATAACAACTCTGAAATTATTTCCATTTTACAGTTTAGGAAACAGATTAAGAAATGTTAAATAATTGTCTAGCTAACTAACTAACTAACTACATACATAGATGTATTTTTGTGGGGCGGGGATCACACCCAGGGCTTTTGCAGTAAGCTCCATTCCAGTTCTCTTTATTTTGAGACAGGGTCGTGTTAAGTTGCCCAGGCTGGGCTTGAACTCAGAGTCCTCCTGCCTCACTCTCTCAGCGTGCTGGAATTATAAGAGTATGGCATCTTCCCTGGCTATAATTTTTAAAATTAATATTAGAGATCTGTAGTAGTTAATATTTTTAAAATGTAAGTGACTTTTTCACTCTCCAGAGGGAACTTTGTGGATAGGATAATTGAAACTTTGAAGCTTTGAGACTTTTTTTTTCCTTGTAATGTGCCTATCTCTCTCTTTTTAAAAAAAATTTTCCCACTATTTTTATTAATATACATATGTAATACATAATGTTTACAATGAATTTGGGTATTTCGTTGCACATATGTATCATATCAACTTTATAATCCCTTCCCATTTTTGACTCTCCCACCCCCTCCCTATCCCTTCCCCCAACTCTGGCTACCACTTCATGTGGTTCTATAGAATGTCTGTGTTCTGGGTTTTCCAAGTGAGAGAAACTATACAGTACGTAACATATTAATCTTCCGCACCTAAATCATTTCACATAAGTCACCACTCTAACTCAGTGTGCCCATCTCTCTTGCCAGATTGTTATCTTCTGTGAGGCAGGGTACTTACTGCAGTCTTGAGCATAGGATATGATTCACTATGCAACAAGTATGTTTTAAAGCACTTGCTACGTGCTGGTAATAGAACAGTGAACAGAGAACGAAATTGCTCTCTTGAGAGTGAGCGTTGTGTGTCTTTGCATTATACGCACACACACATCCATGTAAATAAATGTGAAAATATCAATAATAAGTGCTATGAAGAAAAATAGAATAGGTGGATAGTACAAGAAAGGGTGGGTACCTATTTCAGGAGGTCGAGGAAAGCCTTTCTGAGGAGGTGACATTCTAATGAATAGAAGATGAAGGGAGGGAAGGGGCTCTGTGAGGATGGGGAGGGGCACGCGAGGCAGAGGGGACGAGAAGAAGGACTTTGGTATGTTCACAGAAGAGCAAGGAGGCTAGCGTGGCTGTGGCAGGCTGACAGGCTCAGAGAAGAGAAGCCAAGTAGGAAAAGAGGTCAGAGAGGTAGGCAGGAATTGGATCATCTAGTGTTTTGAGACTTAATTTTTAAAATTCTGGGTGCTGGGATTAGAGGCATGCGCTATCGCACCTGCTTTATGTGACACTAGGGAGTCAAACTCAGGGCTGTGTGTTGGCTAGGCAAGCGCACTAACCGCTCTGCCTTTCTTCCCTCCGGCCCTGAGACTTAATAATCGTATCCAGTTGATTTGAATGAATGAAGCTTTTCTATCATTCTGGAACCCCTCCCTCTTGCCCCTTATGCCATGTAGCACCCACCATATCCTGTGCCCCTAGGCAGTGTGAGTTGAAATTCTTCCCTTGAGATTGTGTGATAAGGAATTGGGAACACAAAATTGGTAGAAGGGCATTGGGTGTACCCACTTATCAAGCTCATGCCTATTACCAAACCTCCCTAAGACGTAGACCCCATTCCCAAGTACACCCTCAGATGTAGGCCTGCAGACACCCACCCAGCCCAGGTAGCCCTGCCAAGACTGATAGCCGCTGAAGACTCAGGGAATAGCTTGCTTTTCTTTCTTTCTTTCTTTCTTTCTTTCTTTCTTTCTTTCTTTCTGAACTGCTCAACCACAGACAGGTTTGGAACTGGCCGGAGATAGGCCCGGCCACTGCATTGGTCATTTCTGGTAGGTACATCTAGTGCTGAACTGCCTGGTACAAACTTGTTATCAGTGTGTGGGGTACAGAGGAAGACATACTTGACTCTGCTTACTGAAGAATGAAGGATCTGGGCAGGCGTTGCTAAGGAGGTACGGCCCCAGAGTTAGCTGGACACCGATGAACAGCTTTTCTTTTTCCTTCCTTCCTTCCTTCCTTCCTTCCTTCCTTCCTTCCTTCTTTCCTTCCTTTCTTTCTTTTTTTGAGACTGGGTCTCCCTCTGCAGCCAGGCTAATCTTGAACTCACTACAGAATCTAGGCTGGCCTTGGACTCACGGCAATCCTCTTGAGCAATCCTCCTGTCTCAGCCTTCCGAGTGCTGGGATTACAGGCGTGCGCCACCATGCCTGACTTATGTGGTGCTGGGGAATAGAACTCAACTCAAAATTGAACTTGGGGTACTTAGCACTTGATTTATTGCTTGCTAGGCAGGCACTTTAACCGCTGAGCCATTCCTCCAGCCCAGTGAACAGCATTTCTGTTCTTTATGTGGCCAGTCTACCGATGCGTTTTGTTTACTGAAAAAGTAAACAGGTGAACTTAAACGCTCATGACATGCTCTGGATTCCTTGAGAGTTACTCATATTCATCCCTTCTTGTTTCACTGCCATTCCCTTCAGCCTGTATCATCTAACCTGTGCGTTCCCACAGCCTGCCCCTGGAGCATCTGATTGTGTCGTTGCCCGTTCCAGTCCCTTCTGTGCTGCTGTCAGCAGTATGTCTAAGATTAAATGATTTTGGGGCATAGGGAAGTCTGAGGCTGAACCCAGGGCCTTAACTTTTGCTTTGAGACAGTTTCGCTTAGTTGCTAAATTGCTTAGGCTGGGCTCAAACATGTAATCCTCCTGCTTCATCCTCCCAGAGTGGTAGGTTTTTGCCTGCAGTACCAGGCCTGGCTAAAATCATCTTCGTTACACTCCTCACTTCCTCGAGTTTGCAGTGGCTCGGGTGTCTACTGTACCAGCCTCACGTTCCACCATGTTTTCACTACCTGGGGTTTATTAACTCAGCCATGTTTTCTGCTCTTCCTTTGCTACAGGCAGTGTATTTTCTTAACATCTATAAATTCTGGGGGTTTTGCTTTAACTTTTCTCATTTTGTTCCTTTTTCCTTTAATATCTTTCCTCTCCCTACCTCATAGCTATAGCCATGGTACAGATTTTTTTTCCCAGAATGAGATGAAATCCAGGGTTTCACATTGAGCTACATCTCCAGTCCTTGTTCTGTTTTTGAGACAGGGTCATGCCAAGTCACCGAGGTGTCCAGACTGGCCTCAAATATGTGATCCTTCTGCCTCAGCCTCCCAGAGTGCTGGTATTACAGGTGTGCACCACCATACCTGGCCTCAAATCCTTTGAGTTGGCCTTAAATCCTGCTTGTTAGGGCCAGGGAAATAGCACAGTGGTTAGAGCACTTGCCTAGCAAGCACAAGGCCCTGAGTTCAGTTTCCCAGCATCACATAATAAGGTGGGCATAGTGAGTGGTGCACGCCTGTAATCCCAGCACTTGGGAGGCTGAGGCAGGAGGATTGGTGTGTGTTTGAGGCCAGCCTGGGCTCCATAGTGAGTTCACAACCAGCTTGGACTACAGAGCGAGACCCTGCCCCAAAAAGAAAAAAAAAAAAGAAATGGTAGCTAACATTTCAGTTTTTTCTTTTTACTTTGCAAGCAGTTTTTCCTCACATTTTTGCATCTACGTATATTCTGCATTCTTTAATTAATTCAAGCACCTTGAGCTTGTCTCTCCCCCTAAGCACACGCAGTTCTGTGAGGGTAGAGAGACCCCGCCTACTGGCCATTTTTCCTTAGCAACAGTGCCTGGCGCAGCCATGGGTATATTGGCATTCAGTATGTGCTTAATTGATTTTATCATTGCTGAGTATATTTTCCTTGGTCTTGAGTTTGATAATAATAATAGCTCTCCGTAACTGAGTGCTTGTATGTGCCAGACAGTGTTCTAAACTTAGCCTCACACTATGTCACTGCATCTTCTCAACACCATGGGAAGGTTCTCTTGCTGTTCCCCTCTCTTAGGAAAAGAAATGGGCAAAGACCCGTGTCACATTTTGCCCATGATCACCTGGGAGTAGTGGAACCAGGAACCAAAAATAGCCAGTCTTACTTCAGAGACTGTTCTCTTAATCACCGCAGGTCATACCTTTGATACTTAGCCTCATTTTGTTTTGTTTCCTTTTTTTTTTTTTTTTTTTGAGCCAGGGTCTCTTTCTGTAGCCCAGGCTAGTCCTTAGCTCACTATATAGCCCAGGCTAGCCTCAAACACGCGGTAATCCTCCTGCCTCAGCCTCCCAAGTGTTAGGATTACAGGCGTGTGCCAGCATGCCCAGCTTATACTGTATGGGGAATTGAATTTAGGACTTTGCCCTTGCTAGACAAGCAGTTCAACCGCTGTGCTATTCATCCAGCTCCTTAGTACTCTTTTCAGAAGTCAGGCAATTTTCGCTGTGTCTCTTTAGAAACAAAGTGAGTCTGATTTTCATAGTAAAACGTTGAGATGACCTCATTGTTATAATCACCTCACAGGCTGTCATTTTCTCATTTGGTATGAATAATTCTTTTGGTTTGGTTTTATTTTTAGTGTACCTTTTTCCATTTGATTTTTTAATACACTGAATGATAACATTAGATTCTGTAAAGAGAACATTTTTCCTAACTGTGATGGTAGTTGCTTGCAGCATGATAGGACTTTGATTTGGATAAAGTTTCATTTGGAGACACAGATACACATATACCCATATTTATAGCAGCATAAAAAACAATAGCTAAATTGTGGGAGATGCTAAAATACCTATCTACAGACCAGTGGGGACAAAAAATGTAGTTTATGGGGTTTTTGGAGACAGGGTCTCGCTCTGTAGTCCAGGCTGGTTCTGAACTCACTATGGAACCTAGGCTGGCCTTGGACTCATGGCAGTCCTCCTGCCGCAGCCTCACGAGGGCTGGGATTACAGACATGTACCACCATGTACAGGTTTATGTGGTGCTGGGAAATCCAACTTGGGTACTTAGAAAACCCATTTAAGTATTTATTTATTTGTTTTTGAGACAAGTCTCCCTGTGTAATCTAGGCTGGTTCTGAACTCATTATGTAATATAAGATGGCTTCAAATTCACAGCAGTCCTCCTGCCTCAGCCACCCTGTTCTAGATTTGCATATGTGCTCTACCCAGCACATTTTTCCGTGGTGCTAGAGTATCAAACCTAGGACCTCGTACTTGCTAGAAAAGCCCTCTAAACACTGGTCTACATCCCCAGCCCTAGAAAACCTTTTTAGACTTAACTCATTTTGATAAAAATATTTCCAAAAAGTACTTTTTGACATTTTAAGTGCATGTAAACAACATAAATATATTACAAACATCATATTCTTTTTTATGCTTTATTAAGGATATAGTCTTAAATATATATGGGTCAGTGAGTCATTGTTTTTTAAGGAACATCTGATAGTAGTAGTTATCGGGGCCAGTATACTAAGACATTGTCCCTGTCAACAAAGGCACTGTTGTCCATAGGATTTGAATTTTAGGCAGTGCCCCCAGCCTCCGGTACTGGTCTATAGCTTTTTCCGTGAGTTGCGGGCATGAGAGAGGAGACCTGAGCTATTTACAACCGACCCAGCTGCTCCCATCACCACCTGTCGTAGTTACTTTCTCCTTGCGGTGGCAGAATGTCCAACATCCACAATTTAAGGGAGGAAAGATTTATTTAGCTCACAGTTTCAGATGGTTTCACACAGCCCATTCGTGGGCAGCCAGCAACCATGGAAGCACATGACAGAGGCTGGAGAGCTGCTCAGGGCACTGTAGATAGAAATCCAAGGGCAGCGGGAATGAGTCTGTGCCTGGTGACTCAGGCAAGGCCACAGTTTTCCTGTGATGAAGCTATAACAATGTTTCTTCTTTCTTCCTTTATTTTGTTGGTCTGTTGGGCTGCCCATGCCATGGGTGCCCCTCCCTGACTTCCTGGCCCACAAATCAGTAACACAATGAAAGCTCTGCCCTGAGCAATGCCCAATCTCAACAAATTGATATAATCCTTCCAGGTCAAGCCCCGAGTATCTGCCCCTTCCAGCTTTGTCCTGCTTCCCAACAACACCCAGTTCTGCAGTTACCCCATTACATCTGAATATGTGAAGCTTTTGGGAGATACTGCAGATCCAAACCATAGCACTACCTGAGCAAGCTTCCTGTGATATGTGCGGTAGCATTAGATTTCCAGAGAACAGCTGCACAGTAGATGCAGTGTGCCTTCATCATCCTGAAGACATCCCCTCACCCCCTCACCCCATCTACCCCCCCATGGAAAAAGAGAAGTGATCCCAGGTGTGGAAAAGGTTGGGGACCACATCTGGTACTTGAGTCTTGATGAAAACCTTTAGAAAAATAACCTTTTTTTTTTTTTTTTTTTTTTTTGGTTTGGGGATTGAACCCAGGCCTTTTCAGTGAGCCCCATCCTCAAACTTTTTAAAAACTTTAGATAGGGTCTTGCTGAGTTGCCAAGGATAGGCTCAAACCTGTGATGCTCTTGTCTCTGCCTTTCTGCCTTCCACAGTACTAGGGTAACAGGCCTCTACCATCATGCCTAGCTGGAAAATATCTTAATTACAGGAGTGTGGAAAGAGTTAATGAAGGCTTAACAATTAATTTTGGTGCCTAGCTAGCAAATGACCCCATAGAGTTTCCACATCCCCCAACCCCCTACTTCTCCAGAACTCCCCCTCTTCCAAAATCAGGTCATCTTAACAAAGGTAATCAGAAAGGTATTATAGAGGAAAAGTTCTCTGCTGAGAATACTTAGAAAATAGCTGGTTATTGAGTTTTCCATATTCTATAAAAGTCCCGTTCTTTAGGGTATTTAATGTTTTGATAGATAAATAGATGATTAATACGTGATGCTTTAACATACCTGTAAGGTTGTTAAGGGACGCTTTACTTTTTAAAGACAGAAAATAAGCGGAAATCTATTTCCTTTTTTTTCCCCCTGAATCTACTTTTTTGTGTCCCCCTGTACTCAACCACCTGTTTTTTTGGAGAGGCTTGAGAGGTGTACATGTATAAAATTGAGCAGAATGCTGTCTGCCTGCTGATACATGTAGTCAGTCCAGTCCCATTTATACCTTGATTTGTGATGTTAAGAAAGTCATGGGTGGAGCCTCTCAGCCACGCTTTTGGCTTGTAAGAAACTAGTTGTACGACATCGCTCTGGAACTAGAGCTATTTCATTGTTGAATTTTGTAGTTGAGCCGTGTGAGAGTGCTTAGAGATCATTTAGTCCTTACATAGTTGTGATTTAATGAGAGAATATAAAAACCCCGCAAACAGGAATAAGTACAGAGTAAATACTCGTTAAGCCCAAATGTAATCTACAGTTACTGAAAAAGAAGCTCAGCAAAATGAAAGGACCTGCCTAGTGCCACGCATGGAGTTAGTGGCCAGGTCTGGTGAGGTGTCAGATCGCATTTTCCGAACTTACCTTAGTTCACAGTTTCTGTCTTAAATTTAAGAGAGGAAACTGACTCAATCAGTAATTATTTAATGTAACCACTCGATGCCTGGCACTCTGCTGAACTCTGGTCCAGAGGAGTTGGAGAAGGGAACAGGTTAAGAGCAAGGACATCAGCCTATCTGGAGCAGAGGGCTATTAGATACGTGGGGTGGGGCAAAGTATGACTGCTGTGTGTGACTACAGACCATTTCCTTGAAGAGTCAGCCCTTTGAGACAATAAAACGTGACATAAAAAATACAGCAGTTGGGATCAGCCCTAGGTTTGAATTCTCATTCTTATGACACTCTGCTCAAAACTCATCAGTGACTTGCCATTGAACTAAAACTCAAGTCCTGGTGCAGACCTGTAATCTCTGCACTCTGGGAGGCTGGGGCAGGAGGACTGCGGGTTTGAGCTCAGCTTAGGCAATTTAGTGACTTGACGAGATCCTGTCTCAGATAAACAATAAGAAGGGTCTAAGGATGTAGCTCAGAATGAAGGCCCTGGGTTCAATCTCCAGTACCACAAAATAAATAAATAATTAAAAAATAAACCTCAAGTCCTTATACCTCTTCAAAAGGTCCTGTTTAATCTGGCTGCCCACGACCTCTTTGGCCACTGCCCTTATGGCTCTTTGTCTGACCACCCCGACTTGCTATTCCTTCTTTATATTAAGGACTTTTGCATCAAGGACTTTGTTTACCTTGGGTGCAGAGCTGGCTGGCTGGCTGATTTGCTTGCTTTTTTTTCCTTTTTCTTTCTTTTTCCTTCCTTCCTTCCTTCCTTGAAGCGCTGGGTTTTAAACACAGGACCTTCACACTGAGTTACATCGCCCCAGCCCTTTTTAATTAATGAGTTTGGGATGATATTGGAGATTGAACCCAGGACCTTCACAATGCTGTGTCTCCAGCCCCCTCTATCATTTTTTTTCCCCCCCAGACAGGACCGCACTAAGTTGCAAACATTGCCCAGGCTGGGCTTGAACTTGCAGTCCTCCTGCCTCAGCTTCCCAGAGTGCTGATATTACAGCTACCATGCCCAACTAGCTTGATCTTTTAATTCCTTTAGATTTCTTGGTCAGTTTTTCAGAGAGGTGTCTCTGACCACCCCATAACTACCACCCTCTGCTTCCCCTGTCCTTTCACCCTTCACTTGAATTTATTTTTCCTTTTTAAACTTTTTATCTTGTTGATACATATGTCATCCTTTTGAATTTATTTTTCTTTATACCACGTCTTCCCATCTCTGTCTCAGAGAATGTAGGCATAAGCATCTGGAAGCAGCTGTCGGCTCGGCCTAGCACAGTACAAAGCAGGCACACTGCTCTGAGCGAATGAACCGGCGAGCTAGGGTCTGGAACTCAGGAGTCTCCTCATGCCCTTGTGCATCACGTGGTCACATAAGACTTGTTTGTGCCTGTCCTCTTTCATAAATTATGTTTATGACCAGTTGATAGGTTTGGTGCTATCCTGAGAATCACTTAACCTATGTAAGAAGGATATCTTCATGTTAATGAGAAAGTAAGATGAGTGTGTTCAGTGCGTCTTAGGAGAGTACATACAGTGCTTACTTTCTCCTACAGAACCATGAAGTTGTTGGTAACCCCCACCGAATAGATTATTTTAGGGGAGTTTTGTCATAAGGTATATTTTAATCAAATGAAGACTGTATTTCCACTATGAAATTGGAATTATATTTTTGCTAGGAAAATATGGCCTCAAAATAAGATGAAATCTGAAGTGTTAGGAACCTATATACCCTTTGGTAATGAGGACTGAACCTTAGAGCGAACCCATATGTTCATGAGTAGCCATGTTTGCTTTGTAATGCATGTGCTGTGATGACATTGGCTGGGGAGAGATGACTTGTACGTAGGTCATCTTATGTTGCTGTTGGGCTCTTCCATTTCTGCTAGGGAGTAGTCACTTAGCAATGGACTAGAAGATTTTTGCTTGATCATTGCTGTCAAATTTAAGAGCTATTAGCATTGTCAGTGTTACTAAATAAGCTTTAGCTCCCCTCCCCACCCCATGACTCTGGGGATTGAGTTTAGCTACATCCCCAGCCCACTTTTGATTTTGAGACAGTTTTTCTAAGTCACTAAGTTGCCCAGGCAGGGCTTGAACTTGAGATCTTCCTTCCTCAGCTTCCCAAAGTACTGGGGTCATAGGCCTATGTCATCAGGCTCAGTTTATATAAAAATTTTTTCTAAAGGATAAATCTACTATTTAATCCATCAGATAACCTAATGCAGGCAGTTAGGTTATTCAGATTGACACTCTCTTGCTCTCTCTTACACTCTGGGGCTCCATAGCCCAGGCTGGTCCTGATGTCACTATGTAGCCCAGGCTGGTCTCAAACTCACAGCAATCCTCCTGCCTCAGCCTCCTGAGTGCTGAGATTACAGGCATATACCACCATACCTGGTTTCTGTAGTACTGTGGAATTGAACTCAGGGCCTTATGTCTGCTAGGCAAGCACTAACTGCTGTGCTGTTCCTCCAATCCTTCATCTTTTTTTTCTTTTCCTTTTTTTTTTTTTTCTTTTTAGACATGATCTTCCTCTCTAGTCCAGGCTAGTCCTCAACTCACTAGGTAACCCAGACTAGCCTTAAACACATAGCAATCCTTGAACACGTGGTAATCCTCCGCCTCGGCTTCTGGGGTGCTGGGATAACTGGTGTGTACCACCACACTGGCTTGTGTGGTGCTGGGGAATCAAACCTGGGGCCTTGCACTTGCTGGGCAGGCACTCTAACCACTGTGCTCTGCCCCAGCCCAAGCTCTCTCTTTTGGAAAGGAGTCATCAAATACTGGAATTTAAAAATTTTTCTTCAAAATGGTTCATAAAGATATTAACATAAAAATCTCAGAGAAGTACCTTGCTTTTTTTCCAACTTTTGGTGACCAAATTAAGACTGTGACCCCAACATTTTGTTATTTTAAAGAACTCCAGTACCATAAAGTAAATTTGGGTTTTGTTGTATGTGGCTGTATGGTCCTGAGATCAAGCCCAGGCTTTTTTCACACCGAGCTATTTTTGACTTTAGGACAGGCTTGCTAAGTCATTAAGTTGTAGAGGCAGGGCTTGAACTTGCGATCCCCGTGCCTTGGCCTCCCAGAGTGCTGGGATTATAGGTGTGTACCCTGTACACAGCATGGAATAATTATTTTTTAAATTTCAAAATTCTAATAAGTAAGCTCTTACTTAATTGGATACAGAAGTGCTAGATATATTTCATCCCTGTAATAGTCCTAAATTATATAATATGCTTTGATCTCCTTGTCTTCCACTAAGCCAGTCATGTAGCAGTTTGGTCGATTTCAGAAGGGAAACTTTGACATTAATCCAGAGAGGATAGAAAAGGAATTCAACTTTGGATTATGTTATCTCTTGAAGTTTTGTCAAAATTTAGAAGTAAGGTTGTTTTGGGGCAAGGCATACTTCATTAACAAGTTACATGCTTTAGCTATTTGCTGTTGAAAACAGTGAATAAATGCTCTTAAAAAGCAGGCAGGCAGGCAGGCAGGCAGGCAGGAAATTGCAGAGAGGCTGAGGGTGTTGTAACCTGATAATAGAGCTCTTGGTTAGCATGGGTAAAAACCTAGACTTAGTCTCTGTCCTGGAGGGACAATGGGAAAGGGGGAAATCATGTAGTCAGCTTCCACCCTCTTTGAATGAACGCATTTCTCCCAGTCTCCCCACCACCAGAAAAAAAAAGTGGAACCCAAGCCTAAGAAATCGTGGGCTGTGTTGCAGCAGTCAGCAAGGGGCGGGGAGGTCAGATTCCTTGGCAGACTGGTATCAGAGTATTCCTTCTTATTGATAGATGATCAGTTTCTTCCAACCTCGGCTTTCCTGGCCCACGTCAAGAGTTTAAAGGTCCAAGATTCAAATATTACCAGCCCTAGTCTTAGCAAAATATCTAGGGAAAAGTAGAGAGGGCTAAACAAAACTGCTTATTTGACTATCACAGTGTAAACACAGCACAGCTGAACGACTTCATTGGGGTCTGATCTGCTTGGATTGAATTTTTGCCGTGCTGCTTACTGTGTATGCTTATGAAATACAGAAATACATGTCTCCAATATATTTTCTTATCTGCAAAATGAATATATATATCTACTTGACTGTTGCTGTGAGAACTGATCAGACTGTGTACAAAGTACTAAGAAGCTTTCTCTCTCTCTCTCTCTCCTTTCTCTCTCTCTTTTTTTTTTTTTTCCTGTACTCAGGATTGAACCCAAGGCCTTTGTGCTGAGCTTATATATCCTCAGCCCTTTTTATTTTGAGACCCGGATTTGCCAAGTTGCTAAATTGCCTTGGCAATTTATGATCGTTCTGCCTCAGCCTCCCAGAGTGCTGGGATTACAGTTGTGCATCACCACATCCAGTGGTAGTAACTTATTAATGCGTGTACATGGTCTTTCCAAAAATGTTTGCTATATAAAAATTAGTATACATTAATGGATATAAATTGTTTATTGTTGTAAATTGGTAGATAGTATCCAAACTCTTCCAAAGGTGATGATACTTTTTGTTTCTCAGAACTCAGGGCCTTAGACATATTAAACACAGCCTAGTCCTAGAGGTGATAAACTTGTAACCATTACCCTTTGTGTAGTAACATAGTTACCCTATAGGAGAAAGGTGAAACTTGTACCTAGTTTTTGGAAGAACGTATATATCCAGGTTTTGATCATACCATGGTTTCTGTTAGTTTTGTGTACTTACTCAGGATGTTGAGAGATCAGTGATCTGAGGAGGGTGCTAAAGATCAGTGTATATTTATCTTTTTTAAAAAAATCTTTCACCTCCTCCCCTTCTCTCCAGCTGCTCAGATAAAGAATTTGATGAGCCAACTAGGAACTAAGCAAGACTCAAGCAAACTACAGGAAAATCTGTGAGTAACTTCCTAATAAGGTTGGGTTTTGTGCTGGCACTCTGAGGATACACTGTCCTTGCTGTGTGGTGGCTTAGGCTTCAGGCCTGTGAAATCAGATTGAGAACCTGTGGCCCAGGGGGTGATAATTGCATCTAGAACAGAGGCAACAAACTACACTAATTCAGGATTCCCCGATCCTTGGGCCACGTGGAGCTTCCATCCCCCTATTCCCTTCCTGCTGCTGCTCACCACCTCAGAGCTGTCCTCCAGCAACTTATTCTATAATAAGTATCTCCCCCAAATCCTGTGTCTAGAGGTTGGGAACCTCTGTATAATGGATTCAGATTTTTCACTGCACCTCTAAGGTCTAAATTGTTTTTTTCTTCCCTTGATTAGTTTAGCAGGGCAACTGAGGGAGGTAGAAAAGGGAACTCTTACCACTCTTAAACCATATTCTTTTGCTCACAACTCATTTTGCTGGTATGGGACTCTTGATGGTCTAGTTTACTTGGCTATCCAACTATATATAATGTAAGATTTGATTCAAAATGACCCAAGGCCAATCTGAGGGACAAATTAATGGACAAGTGGTAGAGCAACGATTCTTTTTAAATCTTACTCTCCTCAGCTGTTTCCACATTTATATTTATTTTGTGGCAGTTTGGATGGATCCCAGGGCCTTCACACTGAGCTCTAGCCCAGCCCATTTTCTTTTTCTTTTTATTTCTTTTTTTCTTTTGAGGCAGGGTCTTATTTTGTAGTCTAGGCTGTTCTTGAGCTCTCTGTGTGGCCAGGATGGCCTTGATCTTGTAGCAGTCCTGCCTCAGCCCCTTGAGTGCTGGGATTACAGGTGTGCACCTCCATGCCGTGCCCACCATGTTTTATGCAGTATAGGGCAATCAGCTCAGGGCCTTGCACATGTTAGGCAAGTGTTTTACCAATGAGCTGTGTCTCCAGCACTCATTTTTTATTTTGACTCTTTTTTTTATTTTTTATTTTTGGAGACAAGGTCTTGCTCTATAGCCCAGGCTGGTCCTGAACTCATTATGTAGCCCAGGCTGGTCTTGAACACACAGCAGTCCTTCTGCCTCAGCCTCCCAAGTGCTGGGATTACAAGTGTGCACCACCACACCCGATCTGTATGGTGTTGGGGAATTGAACCCAGGGCCTTGCATTTTCTAGGCAAGTTCTCTAACCACTGCTCTACCTCCAGCCCCTGTATTTCGGTTTTAAGAAGTTCTATCCTTCATCATTATATATTATTGAGCAGCGTTGCTTATTTCCTCTCCTAGACGTTGTGAAGTGAGAAAGTGAGTGTTGTTTCTGTGAGCATTTTTCAGGGAGATGTGAACTAGCCCTGAATATTTTAATACTATCTGAGATGTTTTGGCTCCTGATTGACTCCATCTTGGTTTTGATTTTCTAGGTTTCTATTGGGTTGTCAGGAAAGTCAAGACATATTTTTCTGTGTTTTTGAAAGGTCATTTAGTTATATAAAGAACAAAGATCAATCAATGACATATTGAACGTTTTGTTCCATAACCTTTTTTGCCATCTTTCAGTGCACTTCATAATTCCTTGTTTATAGAAGGACCTGTCTGTTGGCAGAAAAAGGAACGAGGCTCTGATTTACAGCCTCATCTGAATTGAACGTTCTACCATGAGAAAAGTTTTGAAGAGAGAAAAACAAGTGGAGGTCTGTGGCGCAAGGTCAGGGGCGTATGGGTGTGGCAGTGCACACCACCCAAACTCTAGTAATTTTTGACTGCTGACCAAACTTGTGTGTGGTCTCACATTGTCGTCTAGAACACAATTCCTGTAGGAGTAAGGAGCTCTGGAGTTTCTGGATGATGGATTTGTTTAGATTATCCAATCACCAACAGCACACATTTGAAATGTTTGATTCCTTGATAGGACCTTAAAAATTATACCTTCAAAATCTCATCATACTGAGAGTATATAACCTTCTCCTGATGAACTTCTGCTTTCAATGTCTGTTTGAGGGAGTCAGGACCAAAACCATTGGCCTGTTTGCACGCTAGATTGTTTAAACAATCCACTTCTCGTCACCAGTTATGATTTGCCTTAAACAAGGATCATTTTCCTCACTTTGATGAGCATATCACAGGTGTTCATGTGTGTCATCAAGTGAACTTGAAGTTCTTTTTAAATTGTTTTTTATTTTTTCCTTATATATTTTTACAGTACACAGTACAGTTTTACCTCTCTAGAATAGAGGTTCTTCATTATGGAGGGAAAAACCCAAAAGTCAAGCATAAAGAGCAGGTAGAGAGTCAGAAATCTAAAAAGAATCAGCCTTTAACAAGAAAGTGAGAACAGGTGTTTGGAGGCGACTCCCCAAGGTAGTTAGGGAGCTGCATTTACAACGTGTTTCTCCAACCATCTATGCCTGAGTTCTAGACCGCGGGCGCAGGCAGATACTAAGTATCAGAACTCCTGGGCCATTGGAAGGAGGATTTTGTAAGAGAGTGCAGCATGCTAAAGCCATGAGATTAAGGTGTGGGGCAGTTGTTTTCCTCTTCCATCAGAACAGCTGATAATGCTTTTTTATCGCAAAAGGACTACGATTTCTGATCTGTACTTCTCATTGAGGCAGGTTCTTCCTGTTCAGTGTGACCACCTCGTAAAGTGACGGTGCCTGGACGTGGGTTTGCCTGGGTACCATTTCTGAAATTTTGTGAACATGGCCGTTGAGGCACCCACCTCTTCAAGTGGCAACACTGAGAACAAAGTGCTAACATTCTGATGGCTTCCAAGAAGTGACAACACCCTGAAATGTATCTTTTCTCCCAGGCAGCAGTTACAGCACTCCACAAATCAGCTGGCCAAGGACACCAATGAGCTGCTGAAGGAACTAGGCTCCTTGCCTCTTCCTCTGTCTACTTCAGAGCAGGTTGGTATTTTCCGGGTTTTGTCTATTAGCAGGAAAAGATTTTGCTCTAATGGAAAGGCAATGTGTGGAATAAAATATAAGTTGGCCTTGAGTGCTAGATGTACCTTATCGAAACCTCAGATCTGTTATCCATGAAGTGGGGGGGGGGGGGCGAGGGGTGGATCCGGCTGTGGGGGTAGTAGAAGGTTGTACACAGATGTGGTGAAGTGCTTGGTGTGTGGTAGGCGCCCAGCGTGTGGGCGCTGCTGCTCTTGTTCATAACATGGGAATATTAATAATGTGGATTAAGCTAAAAAGAACTCTCAATGTTTGCATCTCTGGGGTTTGGATAGCTTGGGCCCCATTTGTTCTTTCATCCAGTATCTGTGCATTCCAGTCAGACACCTTTCTTTTGTATTTTTCAGTTGCCTTCCTGGCCCGTCAAGGCTCATTCCTAGGTCTCAGGCTGAGAAAATGCTCAGGGACGATTTCTCTTCTTGAGTCATTTTAACTCAGTGGTCTTTTAGAAAGGTCATCTAAATGCACTTACATTCGTTGTACCCTTAATAAGCTATGTTCTGAATCTTCTTTCTCCCCTGAAATCAGAAATCAGATGTTCAGATGTCTCCCCTCCTTCATCACAGCTTGTTTGCCTTTTTTTTTTTTTTTTTTAAGACAGTGTCTTACTGTGTGGTCCAAACTGATCCTGAACTTACTCTGTAGCCCAGACTGCTGCAAACTCACAGAAATCTTGCTTCAGCCTCTCGGGTGCTAGGATTACAGGCATGTGCCACTACACCTGGCTTATATGGTACTGGAGAATCAAACCCAGGGCTTTGTACTTGTTTGATAAGGGCTCTAACTGCTCTAATTATGACCCCGGCCCTCTGTCTGTCTATCTAGATATCCATCTACCAGTCTGTCTATCTATATTGAGACAGGGTCTCACTTTGTAGGCTGGTTCTGAACTTACTGTATAGTCCAGGCTGGCCTTAAACTCATGGCAATCCTCCTGCCTCAGCCTCTTGAGTATTGAGATATACCACCCTGCGTGCTTAATTCTTGTTATGTGATTCTGGGGGATAGAACTCGGCCATGTGCACACTAGGCAAGTATACCACTGAGATAGGCCCTCAGCCTTATTATTTATTTATGGGTACTGGGGATCAAGCCCAGGGCCTTCACACTGATCTACATCCCAAGCCCATTTTTCTTGTTGATTTTGAGACAGGGTCTTAACTAAGTTCCTAAGTTACCCAGTTTGGGCTCAAGCTTGTGATCCTTCTGCTTGTCCTCCCAAAGTACTGGGAGTACAGGCCTGGACCACTAGGCCCAGCTCATTGAACTTTTAAAATGGTGATACTTTATCTATGATAGCTCTGAAGACAAAGCCTTCAACCTCTCTTTTCTTAGTCATTTTTCTTTCTTTCTTTTTCTGTAATAACCTGGTTCTGAACTCACTATGTAGACTAGGCTGGCCTCAAACCCATAGCAGTCTTCCTGCCTCAGCCTCCCAAGTGCTAGGATTACAGGCATGTACCAGCACGCCTGGCTCTATTAGTCATTTTTCTAACTGTGGCTTGTGACTTCTTAAACATGAAATTTTAGTGTGTTGTGATCAGCATTTTTCAGTGCTAAAGCAGAGAATCCGCCAAAGTAAAATCTTTTACTTTATATAACCAATAAGTACTACTAAAGAATGTGGGGAAAAATTATTTTTTTAAAAAGCTTGAAATAGAGTGTAAATGTTAGCTTATATATAATGTAATAAGGTTTATTTATTTATTTATTTTGGGGGGAGTAGAGTATCATTTCTCTGCAGTCCAGACTGGTCTCGAATCCACTCTGTAACCCAAGCTGGCAGATTACAGGTGTACACCACCATGCCCATTTTATGTAGTGCTGGGGAATCAAACTCAGGGCCTTGTTCTGACCCCTGTGCTATTCCTCTAGCCCAAGGGTAAATATTATTACATGAAACTTCTGTACAAAAATATGTGTATATGATGGTAGATCATGCATGATATCAGATTCTTATCTGGGTCTCTGTCACATAAATTTGAAAAACACCAGTTTAACCAAGCAAGCTATTTAACACAGCATATGTTCAGTCCAGAATTTTGATGCCTTTTGGACAAAGAAGAAACCAAGACCAAAGGCTTTGTATTCCTGCTACAAAGTAGTTACAATTAAAAGTTGGTCTTTTAGTTGAGCAGTGTACTTTGGGAGACTGAGCAGGAGGATCCCAAGTTCAAGCCCAACCTGGGTAAAAAGGGGAGATAATGGTAATGGTCAGGTAGCTGAGCACCAACAGAGGTCCTGGATTCAATCCCCCAGTACTACGGAAGGAAGGAAGGAAGGAAGAAAAGGAAGGAAGGAAGGAAGGAAGGAAAAGAAAGGGAAAGAGAGAGAAGGAAAGAATCTTAGTATAGATTATTTATTTTAGCTTGTTATTCATGCTGACATTTCAATTATGAATACTCCCTTACCATCCAATATTTCCAGCTTGCTTCCAAATTATCTTTTCCCTCCTCCTGGCTGTGCCCTTAGGGAATCCACATCTGTAGATACATTTTATGAGAATAAGAAAGGAGTCTCAGGGCTTGATGCAGAGTATTCTGAGTTCTTAAGGATTAAATAGTAACCTAAGCAAAATATAAATAGGAAGGTAAATCTGCTACCAAAAAATTCATCTACTGTATTCCAGAGCCAAATAGAAGTTATTTTTGGATTATGCATGCCGTTGTTCCCTTCCATTAGCTTGGATCATTAAGGACACCAAGGTCTACAAATGTGCTCTCGCAGTGAAACATAACTCCTCGATTCCCTTACGCTGTCGGGTTGAGTACTCTCTTCCTACACTTTCCTCATCCCATCTCACATAGCCCCATCAACTGTCTTCTTCAATGCTATTAAGTCATATATCCTATTTAGGCTTTTTTTTTCTGTACCTGTGAATTTCTAGTTTCAAATCCACTGGTCTTTTTTGAGGTTTTATTCACTTCTGTTTTCTTGGCTCCCCTCACCCATCTTGTTTCCATGGAAACTTTATTCTTTCAGTGATTGTCTTTTCTTTGTCCTCAGTTCTAGATTGATCCTCAGGTTTCTTCCTTGACTACATCCTCTGAGAAGAGGCTGTGCATTTAGTTTTCTGACTATAATTCAGGAGTCTTATTTATTTTTATGACCCAGGTCTTTTTATTTGAGATAAGATCTTGTTCTATAGTCCAGGCTGATCCTGAACTCATTATATAGCCCAGGCTGGCCTTGAACTCACAGTTCTCCCGCCTCAGCTTCCCCAAGTGCTGGGATTATAGGTTGGGATTACAGGCAAGCACCACCACACTTGGTTTATGATGTTCTTAAGATACATTGAAGAGGGGCTGGAGGAATGGTTCAGCAGTTAAAGCGCTTGAGCAAGTGCTAAGCTAAGCGCTAAGTACCCAAGTTCGATTCCCCAGCACCACATAAGCTGGGTGTGGTGGCGCATGCCTGTAATCCCAGCACTCGGGAGGCTGAGACAGGAGGAATGCCGTGAGTCCAAGGCCAGCCTGGGCTCTGAAGTGAATTCAGGACCAGCCTGGACCACAGAGCGAGACCCTGTCTCAAAAAAAAAAAAGATACATTGAAGATAGTTTTGAGGTTGGTTTTGTAGCCCAGGGGTAGAGTGTTTGCCTAAGATGCACAGGCTCCAGGTTAAATCCCCAGTACTATATTACAAGGAGGGTTGGGGGTGGAGCAAACAGAAAGAGAATTTTTCATGGCAAACTTAGAATGTTTTTCCCTTTATTGTTGTAATGTTGTTTATGCAGAAGTAAAAATCCCAGAAAGAAGACAATAAAAATTCTTCACCCAGATTCACTTGCAGTATTATCATCGTTTTTTAGGTTTGAATTTTGAGTCTTTTTTGTTTTGTTTGTTTTTTGAGATAAGGTGTTGCTTTGCAGGCCAGACTGGTCCTGAACTCACCGTGTTGTTCAGGCTGGCCTCTAACACAGCAATCCTCCTGCTTCAGCCTTCCAGGTGCTGGAATTAAGGCATGTGCCTGATTTATTGCTAATTTTTGTGTGGCACTGGGGAATCAAACTAGGGCCTTGTGCATGCAGGGTGAGTGCTCTAACCACTTATCTATGCCCCAGCTGCTGAAATTAAAGTCATTCCTGACCTTATTCCATTTACCCTGTCGCCAGTCATGTTTTTAATTTTTTTTCTATGATCCAGTTACTGATATTGTTCTCCCAACCTAAAGCTAGACTGTTCAGTAATTTTGGGGTTTTTTTTGTTGTTTTGTGAAGCTGGGAGTTGAACCCAGGGCCTTGTACTTCCTACACAGTTTCTTTACCACTGAGCTACATCCTTAGTCCTATTGCAGTAATGAAAAAAAACAAAACAAAAAACTAACATATTCTTTTCACTCAACCTAGTGCCACCTCAGAGTAGCATTTCAAAGTCACAGGTTGCACTTGTTATATTTCCTGCTCAAAAATCTTCATGGCTCTGTGTTCTTTGGAGCTTGTGCCCTACACTCATTAGCTCCACACTTCAAACCTACTATAGCTGACTCTGTCTTTGTCTTCCCAGTTTTATTGTCTCACATCTTTATGAGTGAACCTTTGGTTCCAGCCAAACCATCTCCTTGCAGTTCCTCGTTTGTTTTCTGTCCCCACGCCTCTGCTCACAGTTCTCTGGCTTCTGGCTTACATTTGCTGTACCCCCTCCCTTTTGTTTGAGACAGGATCTCGCTCTGCAGTCCAGGCTGGTTCTGAACTTACTGTGAAGACCAGGCTGGCCTAACACCCACGGCAATCCTTCTGCCTCAGTCTCCCAAGGGGTGGAATTATAGGCATGCGCCACCACACCTGGTTTATGTGATGCTGGGGAATCGAGCTCAGGGCCTGCGCTTGCTAGGCAAGACTTTAACCACAGAGCTGCGCCCCAGCCCCTCTTTTTACCTTTTCATGCAGTTCCTTCCCTCTGTGTCTCCTCCTTTTGAGGCCTTTCTTGACCACTTGCATTCTTAGGGAGCATCCCTACCTCTTAACTAACTTCTGTAGTACTAATTGGATAAAACAGCTATTCACTTAGCTATATCCTCTATGTACAAGTACATGATAAGCTATTTGAGGGTGAGTTTTTGTTTCTCTGTGCTTATGATTAGTACAGGGCCAGATGCTCTCAGTGTGTGTTCTTGTAAGTTGTTGAAATAGCAAACTTAGTGAAGAAAGCCTACAGATAAAGTAGTTATTAAATTCTCCAAGATTTTAAGCCTCACTTCAAAAATAAACTGTAAAAGAAAGTGATTATGGCTTTCAGGGATGTTGTCAACGCAATATAGATGAATATAGTTTCAACGTTTTAGCAAAAAAGTAAATAAATAGATTCTGTTTTGGTCCAGTCTAAGTCCAGAGGTATTTATTCTGCTTTTAGGTTACCCAGAGTACAAAAATTCCAAATTGCGATTCCTTCTGAGATTACAAGGTAAATGATTCCCAGTTCCTAGTTTTGTTAGAATGAAAGAAGAAAAAGTTATAATTTGCCAGGGATTTGAGCCAGCAAAGAACAAACGCATTCATTTAAGGAAAGGCCTATTTTATAATAATTTTTCTAGTTGGAAGTCTTTATTTTAATGGGAATTAAAACCAAAAGATTCTGGATTAATATGGAATTTCAAGTTCTTGCTTGATCTTTTTTTTTTTTAGCGCCAGCAGAAACTTCAGAAGGAGCGTCTCATGAATGACTTCTCTGCAGCCTTAAACAACTTCCAGGCGGTGCAGAGAAGGGTGTCCGAGAAGGAGAAGGAGAGCATTGCCAGGGCGAGAGCTGGATCTCGTCTCTCTGTGAGTTCATTCCCAGGAGATCATTACAGCTGCTGATGTTTTTTTTCCCCTGAGTTCCCCCAACCTGGAAGATGAGCCTCTGTTTATTTTCACTCCAGAAAACCAAAACAGCTTCTGTGAAAATGTCAGATTGGTAATATTTACTTAAAAAGTGTGTGCGTGTATGGTCAAAGAATAGAATATGTGCACGGGTTGAGAGCTTGGGAAGTAGAGTTACGTGTAATTTTCTTTTCCATTTTGCTATATTGGACCTCCATTAAAAACTGTTTTCTGAAGTAGTGGAATTGAACATGAGGGTCTTTGCTCTGAGCTGCATCGCCATCCCCTTCTTACTGTGTATTTGAGACAGATTGTTGCTAAATTGCCGGGTGGGGCATGAATTTGCCATTCTTCTGTGTCAGATTTCCAAAGTGCTGAGATTGAGGGCGTCTGCTACTGGGCCCATCTTACATTAAAAACTTAAAAAAAAAAAAAAAAAGGATGAATTTATTCCCTAGAATACATGCAGTTATTTGGATTATCTCTCTTTTTGAAAAAAAAAAGCCAAGTACTGGAATTTTAAAATTCAATTTTAAAGTGGCAAAGAACTAGAAAAATACTAATGTAAAAACCTCAGAGAAGTAAGCAGAATATGGAAGTGTTTGCCCGAGTACCTTTCCCAAGAGCAATCTTGAACTTGTTTGCTGTCCTCATGGGATAAAGCAGATACAAGTCGAAGCTTGGGGTCATTGTCAGGTGACGAATGGAAAAGAAGGTTCTCATCAAATTAAATTAGACCCTAAAAGAGTAGGTCCTTGGGCTACGCCTTAAATGTCAGCCCTCCTTACCCCAGCAGTCTGCAAGATGGTTGCATTAGTACTGAGCCAAGCAGGTGGTAGAGAGCAGAAGGGGAAGAGAAGGGGAAAAGAAGTTGTATAAACAGATTTATTGCCCAAATGTCTATTACCTGGGTGGTTCAAAGCCCAGACTTCAAGTAGTCCCAGTAAGAACATCCTTCACTGGTATTTTAAGTACAGTGAGTAGCACACGATTAAAAATGGCACACACAGTGGGGCTGGAGGAATGGCTCAGTGGTTAAAGCTTTTAGACAAGAGCTTAAATATCTGAGTTCGATTCCCCAGCACACATAAACTGGGTGTGGTGGCGCATGCCTGTAATCCCAGCCCTCGGGAGTCTGAGACAAGAAGGTTGTGGTGAGATCAAGGCCAGCCTGGGCTCCAGAGTGAGTTCAAGACCAGCTGGGCTGCAGAGCGAGACCCTGTCTCAAAAAAAAAAAAAAAAAAAGTACACACAAAACCAAATTCTTTTGAACAAGAACTGCTATAGAAGAAACAGCATGAAGTGAAATATACGTATAACTAGTTTGTGCAGGACTGGGGATATATCTGGGGACAGTGGCCAGGCACCTTTAGTCCCAGCTACTCAGGAGGTTGAGGCGGGAGGGTTTGGGGGTTGATGAGTCCAGGAGTTTGAGACTAGCCTGGACAACATAGTGAGACCCTCACATCACAAAGGGGAGAGTAAAACCCAAAAACTAATTAAAAACCTTAAATTAAAGCAAGCTAACCAATCCATAGCATTCCTCTGGACTAGGTAGAATTCTGAAATTTTCTTCATTTTGCTTATCGCGTTGCTGTTATCAACAGGGTAAAGCTTTAAAAAATGAAAATAGATTGGTCTTTTTGTCTTTGTTTGGAAATTAGAGAAGTCAGGCAGGTATTAAACTGATTTTTAAGTTAGTTTGCCACTTGAATACCTGATGTGCTATCATATCCATTAAAAAAAAAATCTTTGCAGGTTCTTAAATTTTTCTTGGCAGCTTTTCAATGCTTGCTATCTATTTATTTACTTACTTACTTTACTGGAACTAAACCTAGGACGTTCTCATTGAGCTGCATCTCTAGCCCTTTTTATTTTTATTTTGAGAGTAGTTCTGACCAAATTGCAGATCCACTGGAGTCCGCAATCCTGCTTCTCCCCCAGGAGCGCTAAGGTTACAGGCCTGTCTGTGCTGCCTGGACTGGCTCCAGTGCTTTCTCTTGTTCAAGCTTCTTCCACATTTTAAAATAGGCTGTTATTATTATTGTTATTATTGTACATTATATCCCTCTCTTTCCCTATGTTCTTCTCTCCCTCCTATTCTGTGTGGTTTCTGTTCTGGGCCCAAACTGGAAGGCATATTTGCTGTCCACTATTTTATACCCATTTCATGACAGAGTCTTTTTTTTTTCCCCCTGGAATGCTAGTTTTAACGTCATCTGACAAATCCTCTTGGAGCCAAGGGATACTGCTTCTTTATTCTGTAGCTAAGGAAACCCTTGTTTTGTGCGTGTGTCCGTGGCATGCTTCTGGATAACAGCAACAATAATGCCATCTGCTTTCTAGGCAGAAGAGAGGCAAAGAGAGGAGCAGCTCGTCTCATTTGACAGGTAAACAATGAGTCATCGGGGCTGGAGGAATAGCTCAGTGGTCAAAGCGCTTGCCTAGCAAACATTAAGTACCCGAGTTCGATTCCCCAGCACCACATAAGCCTGGTGTAGTGGCACATACCTATAATCCTAGCACTCAGGAGCCTGAGGCAGGAGGATTGTTGTGAGTTTGAGACCAGTCTGGGCTACATAATGAGCTTAGAACCAGCCTGGACTACAGACTGAGACCCTGACTCAAAAAAAAAAAAAAAAGTTATCCAACCTGCTGCATAGTTGGTGGGAGTCTATATCTTTATTAAAAAATCAATGAGAGGGCTGTGAGCATAGCTTAGCAGTTAGAGCACTTGCCTAGCAAGCACAAGGCCCTAGGTGCCCTGCTTCCATTCCCTTACACCACACAAGCTGGGTGTGGTGCCTCATCCTATAATCCCAGTGCTTGGGAGGCTAAGGCAGAATTACACTGTGTTCAAGGTCAGCCTCCCTGCCCCCCCTCCCCCCACCAAAAAAAAAAAATTCAGAGCCAGGCCTGGTGGCAAGGGTCAGTAATCCCAGCACAGTGGTAAGCAGTGGTAAGGAGAATAGCAAGTTCAAGCCCAGGCTGGGCAGTTTAGCAATTCAGGGAAATCCTGTCTCAAAAATCAAAATCTGGCGGTATACCTCAGAGCAAAGACCTTAGGTTCCATCCTCAGCAACGGCAACAAAATCAGTCAGTGGTGGGGGGATGGGGGGAGGAAAGGACAAGGAAAGGAAGGCCAGGAGTGGACAACTTATCATCCACAAAATGAAATTAAAAAGTCAAAGCCATGTGCTTTTGTAAGCTTGGGCTACTTTCAGAGTGAATAAAAATTCCAAGAAACCTTTCGTGTCTTCAGGTGGGGTGGAAGCTGGACTATTTCTAGGAGTAAGTACAAACCCATAAATATGCCGCTTAGGAGGGCTGCATCATCTTACCTGTTGTAATTCAGATTTAAGTTCAACATTTTGGGTCTCTGTTTATTTACCTTAAAATGGGGCCAATTGTAAGAATAATAAGAGGAAAAGCAGGCAGTCGGTACCCAAAAGATAACTCCTTCCTTAACTTCCCCAGACAAATCCATCGATACGTGTTCATGGTATTAGTTTGGAACTTAAAATGTTTTCCCCCATGATCCTGTGAACATCTCAAAGACCTGGGCACTACGTTATTTGGTTTTATATTTCCAGGACATAGAAGACATTCTTTAAATATTGTGGAGCTGGCTGATGGCACACATCTATCTGTATACCTATAATGGGAGACCAAGGAAGGGGGATTTTGCAAATTTGAGTCCAGCCTGAGCTATATATATATATATATATATATATATATATATATATATAGTGAGATTGTGCCTCGGAAACCAAATTAGATAGATTATGATACACTCTTCTTCTAAACATTTGAAGAGTCATTTCACCAGCTTTACTTTGGTTTCCGCTGTGAGGTGTAGAAGCCAAAGCATAACCTAAAAAAATTCCCGAAAATCAGGAGCTGTGATTGTGTTATATGAAGCGGTGAAATACTGGTAGGCCACATGGCGTGCTCTCTTCCATCCATTCAGTAACCAAGGTCCCAACCCAGCATGCACTTGGACAGTGGCCTGAGAAAGGGTAGGTCAGTGAAATTCCCTGAATTCAAATCTCAGGGTGGTTTTCCTGTCTAGCAAGTCCTAGCAAGATTGTGGAGTGTACCCCTAAGTGGAAACAGCAAGGAGTCCCAGCTCCCATAATTCTGCTTCTCAGTTTGCCCACGGAGGCTGAGACTTTTCTTGATCATTTCTTTGCCTCTGGATGTGAGACATGTGGCCCTCGAGGACTGTATTGCAGAGTAACTGGACCCCTGGTGATGTTATTGCATAGGTTCTGTGGGGAGCAGAGGTGTTGTAGATACATCTCATCACACCTGAGGGAGGAGTAATTAGTGTGTTCATCTCCTTGCAGCCATGAGGAGTGGAACCAGATGCAGAGCCAGGAGGATGAGGCGGCCATCACTGAGCAGGACCTGGAGCTTATTAAAGAGAGGGAAACGGCAATACGGCAGCTGGAGGTGAGAGCCAGGTCGTGCACATTTGACTCATTGTGTCTGTAGGTGCCTGGGCTTTCTAGTCTGAACTTCTTCTCACTTCCTATGAAAAAAACTTGGAATGGGTCATTGTATATTTTTACATTATATTTCAATTAATTTAATTTCTGTCTTTAGTTACTTTCTTGTGGCTGTGACATAATATCTGACCTCCACAACTTAAGGGAGCAAAGATTTCTTTCAGCTTATGGTTTCAGAAGGTCTTACATAGCCCTTGCATGGGTGGCCAGCAACAGTGGAAACATGGCGGAGATCACTTCGGAGAAAAGCTCTGTGTGTGTGGCAGATTAAAACAGCAAGTAAGGAAGGAACCAGGTGAAGAGGAGCCAGAGCTTGTGGGGAGACTTAGGCAAGCGCCAGAGGACTTTCCCACACTGAGAAGCTGTGACAGTGTTTCTTTTTCCATTACTTAGTTCATGCTGTTGGGTGCTAGAGGAATGGCATGGCTAAAGCACTCAGCTTGCAAGGCAAGGCCAAGGCCCAGCACCACATAAAGAGCCGAGCGTGGTCTCAAATGCCTGTAATCCCAGCACTTGGGAGGCTGAGGCAGGAAGATTGTCTTGAGGCCCAGGCCAGCCTGGGCTGTACCAGTGAGTTCAGGACCAGCCTGGGCTACAGAGCAAGACCCTGTCTCCAAAAAAAAAAGTAAAATAAATAAAATAAAATAAAAATACTGGTTGGGTGCTCATACCCAGAGTACCCTCTTTTGTTTCCTGGCCCCACAGGTCAGTAATGACACAGCTATGATCTGGGCACCACCGATCTCAACAAGTTGACACAATCCTTTCTGGTCAAGCCCCAAGCATCAGCCCCTTCCAGCCAAGCTCCACTTTCCAACAGCACACAGTTCCAAATACATGAGGCTTTTGGGAGATACTCCAGATCCTAACCATAGTGGGGTCATTGTGTATTTTATATTACATGTCAGCTAATTAAACTTTTTTGTGGTACTGGGATTGAGCCCAAGGTCTTCACACTGAGCTGCATCTTCAGCCTATTTTTGATTTTGGTTTTGATTTGAGACAGGGTCTCACTAAGTTGCACAAGAGTGGCTCGAACTTGCAGTCCTCCTGCCTCCGCCTCACTGAGTGCTCAGATATAGTCCTGGTGAACTTGAACTACTCTCTATGGTGATGCTGACCTTGCACCCACGAGTACCCAGGTCCTTCCTTAAAGATCTTACATGTTTTCCTTGAGAAATATGCATGGGAACCAAGCAAAGCACATATCTCATGGGTTGTCGGGACTTGGCTGCAGAATGTCCCGGTCACTTCTGGGTGGGCGGAGCTCTGTGGCCAAATAACGCAGGGTTAAGACAGGCTGAGAGTCTTGCCTCATTTTTGTATATTCTAAAGCCCAACTCCAACTTGCAGGTCTTACTGCTTCAGTGGGCCAAGCAAATGGCAGTTTTGAGTGAGGTGTGAGGGAGTGGGTGAGTCTGTAGGCCTTTCCTATTTAACTGAGCTCCACAAATTAAGCCCAGGGCCTTTGTGCTGAGCCACACACCTCCATGCTTTTTTATTTTTGTATTGAGCTTAAGCTGCTAAATTGCCCAGGCTGGTCTCTGCTCACCTTGAAGAACTTTGCATAGTAGCCAGTAAAATATCCTTAAGTCTGGGAAGTTTTCTCCTCTCTGGAGGTAGAGATTGCATCTCTGGGGCAGAAGGAGGGGAGTGGAGCAGCTTTGAACTTTTCCTTGACCTTCATCTATGCCATGGTTCTGAGCACTGAGTGTCCCGTATCATCACCTGGAGGCTTCTTTTAAAAAATGTAGCTGTTCTGCCTACCACCAGTTGTTAGATTAGATTATGTGAAGCTCCTGGTTTTTGTAGTTTAAAGATGGGCAGATATTTACTATTTTATAGGCTTTGACCTAATAAATCATAATCTTGGGTTGAGGCCATCTATATGTGATTATGATACACGTCCAGGATTGAGGCCACAGCCCTAGGGCTGTCAGTGTCCGTTTCTAGATAACAGTTTGGCTTCAGGTAATGCTGCCATAGTTTGGATCTTGAGTGTCCTCCAAAAGCCTCATGTATTTGGAGCTGTGTGTTTTTGGGAGGCAGAGCTTGGCTGGAAGGGGCTGATGCTTGGTTTGAGCTGGAGGGATTGTGTCAACTTGTTGACACTGGGAAAGGCCCCAGGTCAAAAAGTTGGGGAGGGGACATGCCGTGGGTGTGGGGCCCAGGGTTGAAATAAATAAAGGAAGGAAGAAGAAACACTGCTGCACCTCCTTTGTGGGAAAGCTGGAGCCTTTGCCGGAGTCTACAGACTCACTCGGCTTCTCTCAGAAGTGGGGTGAGCAGCTCTCTAGCCTGTGTCTCTGCCATGTGTTTCCACCAGCGGTTAAAGCACTTGCCTCGCAAGCACTAAGTCAGGTGCTAAGTACCTGAGTTTGATTCCGCAGCACCACATAAACTGGGCGTGGTGGCACATGCCTGTAATCCCAGTACTCAGGAGGCTGAGAAAGGATTGCCGTGAGTCCAAGGCTAGCCTGGGCTCATTACTTAGTGAGTTCAGGACCAGCCTGAGCTATGGAGTGAGACCCTGTCTCAAAAACAAAAAAAAAGTAACAGACATAATACTTATTTTATTACCTTCAGAGATGGGCTGGAGGAATGGCACAGTAGTTAAGGCTGTGGGTTCAATTACCCAGTACCATATAAGCCGGGTATGGTGGTACACGCCTATATTCACAGCACCTGGGAGGCTGAGGCAGGAGGATTGCCATGAGTCCAAAAAAAGGATGTCATATCTTTCCTTTTATGAGACAGGGTCTCACATTGTAGTCTGGGCTGTTTCTAAACTCAATACGAAGCCCATGCTGGCCTCAAACTCATAGCAGTTCTCCTGCCTCAGCCTCCGGAGTGTTGGGATTGCCAATTTTTATGTGGTGCTGGGGAATGAACCCAGGGCTTTGTGCAAGTTAGACAAGTGCTTTAAACATTGAGCGATACTTCCAGCCATTTCCTTTCCTTTTTGTTTTTCTCTTTTTCCTTATTTTTACCTGCTGGTTCTGATTCCCAGTTAGAAATGCTATTTCAGAAGGTGACCTACAAAGATAAGCCCATCAGAATAACTGCAAACTTCTCAATCCAGACTCTAAAAGCCAGGAGATCGTGGAGCAATGTCATCCAAGCACTAAAAGAACATAAATGCCAACCAAGACTACTATACCCAGCAAAATTGTCTTTTAATTTAAAGGGAGAACTTAAAACTTTCCATGACAGAGAAAACTTAAAGGAATTTGCAGCCACTGAGACATTATAACAGAGAATACTTAAAGGAAACTTAGAAAGTGAAAGGGAGGCCAGCGACACCAATGACCCCAGAGGAAAAGTGACAACAGCTAGAGGAGAATGAGCTAAGAAAAAAGTATGTTAGTAATCAGTGAAATATGAGTAAATAAGTTATGAAATTTAAAAAATTCTGAAATAACTAAATTTTCCTTCATATCTGTCACTTTATATTTATGTGGTATAGATTTAAGTTCATTTAATGTAGCAATGTGATATAGTTTTAACTTTGTTTTATTGAAGCAATTCACATATTAGGTCACTGATGAAAATTTATCCTAAGAAAACTGATTGATGTAAAGATAACCTGTGAATGTACAAGTATGTACCTTCCAGTATTCAGCTAAGGCATTTTAAATTTAACTTTTTTTTCTTCTTTCCCAAATGTACTAGTCTTTTGAACTACATGCTTGTAGTTATTTTCTAATGTGAACTGGTGGGTAAGGCCAGGTTTAAGAATAACAACAAAGATATAGCAAAATACAGGAAAAAAAAAACTTTTGGTAAATATCCCATTAAATGGATTGGTTGGTTTCAGAGAAGAGGCATCAAGATTTAACTACTGCGAACCCATTAGAGGAATAGGAAGCTGAGTTAGAGTGGTGACTTAAGTGCAGAAGATTAATATCTTAAACACTGTATGGTTTCTCTGACTTGGAAAACCCAGAACACAGACATTCTTTGGAACCACATGAAGTGATAGCTGGAGTTGGGGGAAGGGATAGGGAGGGGGTGGGAGGGTAGAAATGGGAAAATGGGAAGGGATTGTAAAGTCGATATGATACATATGTGTACAAAACACCCAAATTCATTGTAAATACTATGTATTACATTTTTATATTGATAAAAATGTAGGGGGGAAAAAGACTATAAAAAAAAGAAAAAGAAATGCTGTTTCAGCAGAGTAAGGTGAGACGTGGAGCTAAGGAATGGAATGGTGGTAGTGGATGTCAGGAATGTCACGCGTCAGGTCACATTCACCAGGATGAAGTCCAGACTCCTGGCCCTAGGCCGTTTTCACATCCAGTTATTCTTGCCTGTTATGTACAAACTTGATGTTAGAACCAAACCGGACTATTTGCCCTTAACTCACTTGCCTGTTGACCTGAGCTCTCCTTTGCTTTGAGGCACAACCCAAGTCCTGCCTCGTCTGAATACCTTCCTGTACTGTGCATTGGCCATTTTCTGTAGAAAATGTTATTTGTCTTTTTGTGCTCTTATCTCTTAGCTGTGTGTGTCCACAGTGACTAGCTGATTGTCTCAGCTACAGTATGCTTAGCAGTGATGATGATATGGTGGAACTATTCTTGCCAAGTTATGGTTCTAGACAGCCTCTGAGCCCAGAAGGAAGTTTTTCTGATGTTCTCCTAAATGCGCTTATCAGATTTCTGTCGGGTCACGCCCCTTAGGAGCATACTGTTAATAGGTCTGGTTTCTGTTGCTCTTCGTCTCATCCGTGTGGCCAAGCCATTGGCCACTGCCTGTGAATGAGTAGAAATCAGCAGGGGATTTTACTTCCATCACAGCTAGAAAAGCAACATGCAGTTCAGCTCACTCAGCTAATGTCTTCGTACCTTATTCAGGCAAAATAGCCTCCTCTAAACAGAATGGTGTCCTTTCACCCTGGAACTGCCATTCATAAAGTAAGGAGCTCTGCGTCAGTTACTTGAGGGCTATGGAAACCAGCAGCCCCTCACGTAGTCCTGAGGGAAATCCAGAATCAGTCCTGAGAGAAAAGTGATTTCCTGTTGGTAAGAATCTCTGTGTTCCCCTGGTAGCAGTACCTTGTGTGGACACTGTCTGTGTTCTCAAGCGAAGGGCCCAGTAGGCATTATCTTCAGGGGCACTCAGGCCTTTGCCAGACGGCCCGGTTTAGATCCCTTTGCAGCTGCAGTAATTGGTCTGTCCCAGCACTCCAGGTTCTGTTCTGGGTTTTTTTTCAGGGGGGGCAGGGTTTTTGTTTGTTTATTTATTTGACACAGAGTCTCACTCTCTAGTCCAGGTTGGTCCTGAATTCACTATCTAACCCAGGCTGGCCTCAAACAGATAGTGATCCTCCTACCTCACTCAGTTTCCCAAGCTGGGATTAAGGTGTGTACCACCATGGCCAGTTTATGTAGTACTGGAGAACTAAGCCCAGGGCCTTGTACTTGCTAGGCAAGTGCTCTAACTGCCCAGCTGCACCCACAGTCCCCCAGGTTCTAGTATTTATTATTAGCTTGAGTGAGTTCCCATATAACTTGTCCAGTTAATATTGTTTGGTAGAACCAGGTGTGGTGGTATGCACCTGTAATCCTAGCCACCCAGGATGAGCATGCAAGAGGATCACAAGTTTGAGACAAGCCTCTGCAGCTTAGTGACTCAGCAAGACCCTGTCTCAAAATAATGATAATAATAGTAATAATAAAGGGGTTGTGGGGTGTGAGATATTGCTTGGTGGTAGGATGCTTGCCTAATACATGTAAGACCCTAGATTTAATCCTTGGCATTACAAAATAATAACAAGTAAATAAAACTACTTAACGGGCAAGTTTACAGGCCTTTTGTTTTACAATATTAGGTAGATAATGATAGATCATATTATGTTTATGGAGAAAGTACACATTTTCTAAAGCTTCAGAAACGTGTGTACTATAGGTGTAGCTTAGTGGTAGAGCACTTGTTTAGTACATGTGAGGCCCTGAGTTTAATCCCTAGCACCACATAATACAAATAAACAGAAACATTGTAAAGGGGCTGGAGGGTATAGCTCAGTGGTTAATGTGCTTGCTTAACAAACACAAGGCTCTGGGTTTGATTCCTCGAGACCACATAAGCTGCGTGGGGTGGCACCTGCCTGTCATCCCAGCACTCAGGAGCCTGAAGCAGGAGGATTGCTTGAGTTTTGAGGCAAGCCTGGCCTGCATAGTGAGCTCAGGGCCAGCCTGAACTAGAGAGTGAGACCTTGTCTCAAAACAAACAAAAACACTGTAGTATGTTAATAGATAAGTACAAGGAAAGACTCTTCTGACGTGTTGCTTAATGTTGTCTTCCTTCCTCAGGCTGACATTTTGGATGTCAATCAAATATTTAAAGATTTGGCCATGATGATCCATGACCAGGGTGATCTGATTGGTATGTATTAATGATACCTTTAGTCTCAAGGTGAGTTGATGGCATTTGTATGCAAAGAATTCAATGAGATATGTCAGTTATAGACTTAAAGCTTAGGAATATCATTTAAAGATTATTGAAATCATTTTCTTAGCAATTTTTTCTTAATATTGTCAAATGTAGAAGCTGAATTTGGTGGTGCACTTCTGTGATCCCAGGACTCTGGGAGGCCGAGGCAGGAAGATTGGGGGTTCAAGCCCAGCCCGGGCAGCTTTGCAATTTAGTGAAACGTTGTCTCAAAATTAAAAATAAAAATGGGCTGGTTGTGTAGCTCAAAGTAAAGGCCCTGGGTTATATCCCTAGTACTGTCCCACCCCCCAGATAAGTAGAGTAAGTTAAAGTGAAGTATCTGGATATTTAGTCCCATTCATTTGCCATATCCTTGTGGTAAGTTTTTATTTGGAGAAATATTTGTTAACATGCCAGCCTTTATCTCCAGACACTTTCAAAATTATGAGGTCAATAATTTTTTAAAAATTACTATTTTTTTGGAATAGGTAGAACAGATCTTTATTTAGAAACAAAGGACAAAAGGGTAAAACTTCCTGCCATCCAAGGGGGGGTCCCAAGTGGATTGCCCCTACAATTAACTAATTTCTTTTTTACATATTACATCTTGATTGTTCTTACTTCCCTTCCCCATTCCTAACCCTTCTCCAGAAAGGAGGTCAGTAACTTTTTTTTTTTTTTTTTTGAGACAGGGTCCTGAATTCCTTGGTATAGCCCAGGCTGGCCTTGCACTCGTGGCCATCCTCCTGCCTCAGTGTCGGGATGATGGGAATATACCACCACACCTGGTTTATGTGCTGCAAAATCAAACCCATGGGCCAGTGCATGCTAGGCCCAACCTCTGACTGCTGTGTTGTTCTTCCAGCTCTGCCTAAGTCAATAACTTTTTTAAAACTTTCCTATATAGAAATAATCTCAAGTTTATAAAAAGTTGTAGAGCTGGTGGAACAGCACAGCAGTTACACAAGGCCATGAATTCAACTCCCCAGCATCACATACCAGGCAGGCATGGTGGCGCATGTCTGTTTTCCCAGCACTCGGGAGGCTGAGGCAGGAGGACTGCCACGAGTCCAAAGCTAACCTGGGCTACACAGCAAATTAAGGACCAGCATGGGCTACAGAGGGAGACCCTGCCTAAAAAAAAAAAAAAAACTTGTTAAAAAGTTTTAAAAATAAAATAAAATTGCTATTTCTTTATACATTTACCCAGGTTTGTTCATTGTTGATATTCTGTCCCATCTGCTTTGTAAGATACTCTTTTTCTGAGGGGAGGATGAGTATATATGTATATGTTTAATTTTTCCAAAGCTATTTGTGAGTGAATTGCTTTACTAATAAGGCTACCCTCTTATTGTGATACTAACTGAATTTCATGCATTGTTAGTCTAGATGGTAATAGTTAAGACAGGATGCATAACATCAGAAACCTGATCAGTTTGCAGTCTTGAATATCTGAGCGTGTTAAAACACTGTGGTCTTTTTGCAGATAGCATAGAAGCCAATGTGGAAAGCTCAGAGGTGCATGTCGAAAGAGCCACTGATCAGTTACAGCGAGCTGCTTACTATCAGGTACAAGCAGGTTCCAGAGAGAGTCAGTCTGTACTGCAGACTGTGTGGGCATCCGGATACACTGACACACTGAGAACAGCTGCAGCCTCCTGCTTAAGCCTCAGGCCGGAGGCAAGCAGTCATAATTGAAGTACTGGTTCCATTTTTCAGTATTTCCATTTGCAGAGAGATCTACAAAATCATCAAATCTTGAAGCTGGAGGAAAGGCATGGTGGTTAAAGTGCTTGCCTTGCAAGTGCAAGGCCCTGAGTTTAATTCCCCAGCACCCCATAAACCTGGACAATGGTAGCACATGCCTATAATTCCAGCACTCAGGAGGCTGAGGCAGGCAAATTGCTGTGAGTTTGAGACCAGCCTGGTGTACAGAGTGAGACCCTGTCTCAATAAATAAACTGCTATTAAAATACCCACAGGGGTATGTATGTATGTGGAGGAATGGCTCAGCCCCTAAGTCAAGTGCTAAGTGCCAGAGATCGATGCCCCAGCCCCACATAAGCTGGGCATGGTGGTGCACACCTGTAATCCAAGCACTAGGGGGCTGAGGCAGGAGGATTGCCATGATTCCAACACCAGCCTGGGCTCCATAGTGAGTTCAGGACCAGCCCGGGCCACAGAGCAAGAGCCTGTCTCAAAAAAAAAAAAAAAAAAAAAAAAAAAAAATTGCACAGAACTGGGGATGTGTCTTAGTGTTAGAGTGTTTGCCTACTACATGCAAGAGTCCTGGGTTTAATCCCCATCACTGTGAAAATAAATAAATAAAATCTGTATGTCTAAACAAAACTAATTTTATTGCCACTAATGCCCAGCAGCATAGGGATAGCTCCCTTGCACGGCTGTATTTGGGAGCAGCCTAAACTCGCCCTGCTGCCTTGCCCTGAGAACCGTGGAGTCTTGGGAAGGCACTGCCTGTTTGTGCGTGGACAGAGTCATTCTGAATTCCAAGATGAACAAGGCACTCTTGGACTCTTAGATATAAACAGCTGTACTTGTTTCACGAGTGTCTTCTTTACATATTTCTTTCCTCAGAAAAAATCTCGCAAGAAGATGTGTATCCTGGTGCTCGTCCTGACAGTGGTTCTTGCGGTCTTGGGACTTATCATCTGGCTGGTGTCTAAATGAAGCCGGATGCCCGGCGCCTTCCCCTGCTCCATTGTTCTCAAGGGCAAGTGCTTGTTGACCAGAACAAACTGATCACAAGAGGAGAGCGTACACCAAACGTCCTGTAAAAACTTAGTTAGAGACTAACCACTAACTGATCCTTGCAATTAGTAACTATGGATACAGTATTTATCAATTTGCGTACACATTTTATTGATTTCTCAAATTAGGAATTAACCTATGTGGGTTTTGCTTTCTCTTGTATTTGACTGCCCTCATTCATCCCAAGCATTCACTGAAAATTTCATCGTACTCTTTTTCACAGGTGACACTACACTCTCATAATATTGTCTTTTTATGTGTACATAAAATTTACCTTTTTTCTAGCAACTGAGACGAATCACTTTCTGGCACTTGGCATATTGGAGTCTGTCAGAAACTGTATCATACGCCAGCAATTTTTATTATTTAACACTTTGATTTGAATTTCTAAGAAGTCTGTTCTCTGTTTTGTAAGCTTCTGGCGCTTTATTTAACTGGAAAGTGAAAGAAAATTGCACACGTGATTCAGATTAAATGAGAAGTGTCTGTCTGAGCTGGTCAGTTGCGGGGGTGCGTGTTGTAGTCTGGATTTATAGTTTACTTGGTCATCTGCTGGTGTCGTCCGCCGCAGTTCATCCTTACATACACTAAGTCACCTCGCTCCCTTTGAAAGAGGTTAATTTAATTAACGTTACTGTATTCTGCGGGGTTCCCTCTGTTGCCTGTCCATGTAGAAAAGGAGGATTAGACGTAGCATGCTTCTGGAAAGCAACTAGGAGTTGTTTGGAATGATTTAATGTTTTCGTTGTTGTTCGCTGTGGCTCCGCGTTCCTGGCGAATGGCGAGCGTTGCTGTCGAGAAGCTGTCCCCTGCCCTCTAAGGGCATTTGAGGGTGGGACGATTTTTAAGTTAGACTGAAATTGGGTTTAAAACTTATTCAAGTGAACTTGATGGTAAAACCAGAAAAAGTTCACTTTTGTAAATAAGACTGGTTTGGAATAGTGATGTTTGACTCATCTTAATTTATAACAAGAGATTCATCTCTCTCTGCTTAGGTTTAGACAGAAAACAGTTTCAATAAAAGATTACTGTCTTGTAATATGAGTGGTGTTGTCGCTGCACTTTGTCATAGGCCTAGAACAGTTAAAGGGAACATTTATTTAGACTCTCCAATAATGTGAATCGGGCCAACAGGTTTAGTTCGTCCTATAGTGAGTTAGAGGAAGTGGCTACGTGAGGCATATTGGTATCCATTTCTTCTAGTCCCCTTAATGTTTCTAACTCTTGTTGTAATAACTAATATGAACAGTAGGAAAACAAGGGCCTAAATACCTAAGTTCCTTTGCACTTTGCACCATTCCACCTACTTAATACAAATAAACATTTGAAAAGCTTTTGTAGTAAGTTTTATGAGTTACCATTCTAATGAGGTAGGTAATAGGTGATCTGCTGTCATGAGAAAAATGGCGACTTGTGGGAAGACTGGATATCTGGTAAAGGCTGACTGAGGGGCGGGGGTGAACCAGGGCGGGTGAGAGCTACTTTCTTTTGAAAAACAAGGCCAAGCTGTTGGGGTGGCACCAGGACCAGAGCAGAGGCTTCAGAGAACTCCCGGGTTCTGGCCATTTCCCTTTCAGCTCCAAATTATAGCTCAACTAGGACACATCATTAGTAGAATTCCAAGAAAGAAAAAAGGATTGATTGCATAAAACTATTTTGAGTTTAGGTAAAATAAAACGAGTTTAGATGTGTTCTGTAATGCTGTTGTAACATGGCGGTGGTTGTAATGGCGATCATGGGAAGCTAACATCTCTGTGGAGTTGGTGGCAGTTGCCAAAGAGCTTTTGATAGTTGGTCCTAACCTGTTCACAGACTTCCTTATCTGTGCCTTGATTATCTTTGGGGGGACCATGGTCTAGTGTGGTGGTTTAAAAATATAGAAACACATTAGAAACCTTAAAAAATATGTACCCTAACCCTAACCCTGCGTTTGATTCCCCAGCACCCACATAAAGTGGGCATAACTGCGCACACCTGTAATCCCAGCACTTGGAAAGCTGAAGTTGAGGCAGGAGTAATTCCATGAATTCAAGCCAGCCAGGGCCCCATAGTGAGTTCAGGACTAGCCCAGACTGCGGAGTAAGATTGTCTCAAAAAACAAACCCTCTGGGCTGGGGGAATGGCTCAGCAGTTAAAGCGCTTACATAGCAAGCGCTGAGTACCCAAGTTCGATTCCCCAGCATCACATAAACTAGGCATGGTGGCACATGCCTGTAATCCCAGCTCTCAGGAGGCTGAGACAGTATTGTGGTGAGTTCAAGGCCAGCATGGGCTCCATAGTGAGTTCAGGCCCAGCCTGGGCTATACAGCAAAACTCTGTCTCAAAAAACAGAACAGAAAAACTCCACTCCATTTAACCAGATTATACTTCGAGAGTTGTTATGTTGTTGTTTTAAATAGGATCTTGCTCTGTAGTCCAGGCTGGACTCACTATGTAGCCCTGGCTGGCCTCGAATTCATGGCAATCCTACCTCAGCTTTCCAAGTGCTGGGATTGGGTGTGGGCCACCACATCTGGCTAATTGTTATGCACTGCTTATGTGATGGTGGAGAATCAAATCCAGGACCTTAATATACTTAGGCAAGTGCTGTAACTGCTGAGCTATGTTCCTAGACCTGTTTACACTTAATATCTTATACCTGTAAGGCTAGGATGGTGGTACATACCTGTAATCCTAACACTCAGGAAGCGAGGCAGGAGGATTGCTTTGAGTTCAAAGCCAGCCTGGGACACTGTCTCAAAATATAAAAATAAAGGGCTGGAGGAATAGCATAGCAGTTTAAAGTGCCTGCCCTGCAAGCACAAGGCCCTGAGTTTGATTCCCTAATGCCACATAAGCTGGACGTGTTGGCACACACCTGTAATCTTAGCACTCAGGATGCTGAGGAATGTGGATTGTCCTGAATCCGAGACCAGCCTGGGCTACACCAGTGAATTCAGGGGACCAGCCTGGGCTGTGAGTGAGATCCTGTGTCAAAAAAAAAAAAAGAAAGAAAGAAAACTTAAAAAAGAAAAGACGGAGCTACCTAGGAGGTGTATTTTTTCTTATCCCCGTTGAGTGGATCATTAAAAGGAGACAGCCTGTCTATGATTTGTTCTCAAGCACTCAGATTCAAATCCACAGTTTTAGGTCCTAAAAAGCCAGAAAAGTGGCCATTTCTATCCAACTTTTTTTTGTGTGTATGTGGCATTAAGGATCTAACCCAGGGTTTTCACCTTGAGCTACATGCCCAGCCCATTTTTTATTTTTATTTATTTATTGAGATAAGGTCTCACTCTGTAGCCCAGGCTGGCCTTGGACTCACAGCAATCCCCCTGTCTCAGCCTCCCAAGTGCTGGGATTACAGGCGTGTGCCACCATGCCCAGCTTATGTGGTGCTGTGGAACTGAACTTGGGTACTTGGTACTTGACGTACCATTTCATAGGCAAGTGCTTTAACTGCTGAGCCACTTCTCCAGCCCCCCAGCCCATTTTTTAATTTCTGATTTTGAGAGTCTTACTGAGTTGCCCAAGCTGGGTTTGAAATCGCAGTCGTCCTGTCTTAGCCTCCCGGAGTGCTTGGATTACAGGTCTACACCCCCAGCACAGCTTCTGTCCAACTTTTAATGATCATCCTTCCATCCGCCCCTTGTGCACTTCATTTATCAGGCTGCTGAATAAAACCTCCTAGCCTGGTATGGTAGCATAGGGCTGCAATTGCAGCACCCCAGAAGGCCACGGCTCAAGGATCACAAGTTCAAGCTCAGCCTGGTCAACTTGACAAGCCTGTCTCCAAGTCAAAAATAAAAATGGCAAAGGATGTAGCCCAATGCAGAGACTCGGAGCTCAATTGCCCAGCACCACAAAAAAGAAATCTGCTTACTCTCTACAAACACAATTTTTTTCAGTGAACTTTTAAAAAATATTGATATGCTCCTGATGTGTTTAGCTTTTATCGTACAGAAATGTGTTAAGGAATAAAAAGTAACCTCTTTTTTTAATGTACGAGAATCCAAAGACAGCTAGCCCAACAGTCTCTGGTTCACAAGGTTACAGGCCTGCCTTGCTGTCCTGCAGTTCTTGGATCTGGACTGGTATCATTTGCAAAGAGCATTTTGCCTCATAAGGTCTTAAGTGTCACATGTCACCACCACACCAGGAGCAGGTGTTTCACCTGTGCTGGAAACAGAGACCATGTCAAGGAATAAGGAATTTTAAGAGTAGGAATTTAGCTTCTAGGATTCTTGGGTGTATCAATAACAGGAGAAGGACCACACCCAGAACCTGAGAAATTGAAAGACAGTGTTAACCTCAGTTTTCCTCAGGCCACTGACAGGTACCAGTGGCTTTAGCATCGCCTCAGGCCTGGAGGAGCACAGAATTTCAAAAGCCCTTACAGTCTGTACAAATAAGGTATTTTTTTCTTTTGTATCATGTTGTATAACACTTGAAGAGTGTAAAACAATAATAAAAAATCATGTCCTGGTGCTGGAAGAAGGAACCATAGGATTATTTTTGTTTTCTTTAAATCCCATTAGAATTAGGAGTTTTCCCACAGCCTGAGTAATTTAGCAAGACCCTGTCTCAAATCAGATATAAAAAAAATGGGCTTGGGATGTAGGTCATTATGAAGGCTCTGTGTTCCATTCCCAACACTATCCCTCCCACAAATAAATAGTAAATTCCTATCAGCTTGGTCTTTGTTTTGTTTTTGTTTTGAGACGGCCTCACTCTGTAGTCCAGGCTTGTTCTGAGCTCGCTATTTAGCCCTGACTGGCTGTGAACTCACAGAAGTCCTCCTGCCTCAGCCTCCCAAGTGCTGGGATTACAGGTGTGTGATACCATGCCCAGCTTATGTGGTGCTGAGGAATCAAACTCAGGTACTTAGTGCTTGCTAGGCAAACGCTTTAGCCACTGAGCTATTCCTCCTGCCCCTTGGTCTTACTTTGGACTCACATGATTAAAAAAGATATTGCGCTGGAGGAATAGCACAGTGTTTAGAGTGCTTGCTTAGCAAGCACGAAGCCCCAATTTCTATTCTCCAGCACCACATAAGCCAGGCATGGTAGCACATGCCTGTAATCGTAGCCCTCAGGAGGCTAAGACAGGACAGTTACTGAGTTTGAGGCCAGCCTGGACTACAAAGCAAGACCCTGTGGCTCCCCTCCCAAATCAGAATAATAAAAAAAGATACTAATAAGCCATTTGATAAGTGATTAATTGCCATCCTTGCTGGATGAGTTTATTGAGCTTTGATGCCCGGAGGAAAAAGGTGGTTCTCCAATCCCACTCTATAGAGTTAGTAACATAAAATCCAAGTTAATGTTTATTGCAGTTGAACCTGAAGATCTCACCGGGGGAAATTTTTTCGAATAGGCTGATTTTCTACTTGAAATCTAAAGAACCATAAGCTGGGATCAAAAAAGGAATTCTTTCACCATACAAAGCTCATTTAACTTTCTGAGCAGTGCCTTTTTCTGGATGAACAACAATTATACAATTTGTTTCTTTTAAAAAGGCCAAGCAAGGTGGTGCATGTAATCCTAGCACTCTGGGAGGCTGTTGCAAGACTGCAAGTTCAAGCCAAGACTGGGTGGACAAGAACTGTCTCAAAATAAGAAATGGTCTGGTGATGTGCTCAACTAGGTTAAGACCCAGTACCAAAAGGAAGATCTGATGGGAAGGGGATGTGAGGATGAGGAGGACACGAAGAGTAAGTAAGGAATAAGATGCAGTATGTGCATGCAGCAGTTCTCCAAGTTGTATGTAATTACAGACTGACAATAATATGGGGGGGGGGGGAGGAAGATCTGATAATTCTCCCAGGTTTTCTGCAAAGTCATGAAACAGCATTAAAAAGTACTAAAAGGGCATCTTAATTGGATACTAATAAATATGATTGTATCAGTATTGAAGTGAGAGACAATAGTGTCTAGTGAGTGAAAATGGTGTCACTCCATCTCACGCTTCATTAACACCTAAACCTTTCCAGGTGTTAAGGCAGGGCAACTCACCTCTGAGTCTTTCCTTGGGGCATCATGATAATCCCTACCCCCAGTGTTGGGAGGATTACATGAGGTCATCCATACTTGCCTAGGTAAATGAGTACTCGGTAGATAAAGCCATTACAGCCCCAAGCCCCATCGCTGTTCTCCCATCAGCTGGATGCCAGAGGCGAGACTGCAAGCCCAGTATTGCCTTGCACGGCGTTCAATATGACCTAAAGAAAACCTCAAAGGGCAGTAACTTAAGCACTTGAGCTATGTCTCAAATTTTTGTTGATGTTATTTTGTTCAAATATTTGTATGCCTGCATCGGACAGCATCTGCTTCTGCCCGAAGCTTGTCGAGTTTTCCGACTAGATGAAGCCTGGTGCCTTGGCGCAGTGCTGAAATCCCAACACTCTGGAGGCCGAGGCAGGAGGATGAAAATTTCGAGACCAGTCTGAGTAACTTAGTGAGACCCTGTGTGAAAATCAAAATTTTTAAAAGGGCTGAGCATGTAGCTTAGTGCAAAAGCCCTGGTTACATCTCCAGTACCTCCAGTACCACCGCAAAAATAAAAACACAGGATGACTCCTAACGCAGATCCTCTGAGAATCTGCAGAAGCCCTCCTGCCCAGACTTCAGTTAGAAAGGGAAAGTGAGGAGGGTGCAGCTTTCCGGGTTAGGGCCACCACAAGAGAAACTGAATGAGCGATCGCTCCCATCTCTTGTCCTCTAGCTTCTCTCTGGAGTGCGAAAGGCTGGCTGGCTGCGCAAGCCCTGTGCGGATCTCGAGGTTACTGAGTTTAGGGGAGTTCGCAGGAGGACGCAGACCGGCACCCCTTCCTCCAGGCCCCTTTCCGCTCCGACATACCTCAACCAGAGAAAACATTTGACCTCTGAGGTCTCCCAGAGGCCAGCACAAACAGTTCCAACCACGTGAACCCAGAACCTGGTCCCCGTTGGAGGCACCGCCCCCTCGCCGTGCGTGTGCGTGCGCGCGCGAAACCAGAGGCTGCTGGGAAGCCGCCTCGTCCCTCCCGGTCTTCCAGTTTCCCGGCGTGCTTCGGGCCCGCCAAATGGGAGGGGGAGACGCAAGATGGCGGCAGCCGCGAACTCCGGCTCTAGCCTCCCGCTGTTTGACTGTCCGACCTGGTGAGTGGCGAGGCGGTCGGGGCTGGAGAGCTCCGGCTTGAGCTGGCCCAGCCTGGCGGGGTGGCTTGCTCTCTTCTGTGGAGAACTGAACATCTTAAAGATCTTGAAACGGTGGAGGAAAAACTCCACTGTGAGGGGCTGGGCGGCGTGCGGCGGAACAGCGAGCCCGGAGCCCGGGCCCGGGAACTGAGAAAGCTCAGGGTTGGGGGTGCAGAGGCGCCCACTTGGGCAGCCCTTGTGGGGTCAGCTGCTCGATGGAGAGCTTCGGAGCCGTGGCCGCGAACTTACTCCTAACTCCCGAGCGCCCGGTGCTCTGATGGAGCGCCGTCCCTGGCCCCCGGCGGCGCGTCCCGAGCGCAGACGAGCCAGCTCGCGACCCCATCCCGCCCTCGGCGCCCTGCGTCTCTGCGCCGTTGCCGCATCTGGCGTGTGGTAGTAATCGGTGGCCCGCAGACTGGGAGCTCCCTGAGGGCAGGGATGGCGCTGACCTACCCCCTTGTTCTCAGAGACCAGCCCGAAGCCTGGCACAAATGGCATCAGTAGGTGTTGTCATAAAATCTTTCCATTCCCCGGAAAGTTCTTGGGAATAATAGGCTAGTTTAGCGCAGACTTTGAGTAGGGCACGAGATGAATAAGTATGAATTGGCTTCCAAGGAGACGCATCCCAGTTAGAGCGTTTTCTGCCGTGTCTCCTCGCAGTCTTTTAACGTGTTCCTTGGCTCTGTGCCTGCTGTTGAGATCTTCAAGGGCAAAGACCGTTGCATCTTTGTATCCTCAGTCCCCAGGTCTGAGTCAGGGCACATAGTAGGAAATCAGAAACTATGTTTCGTCCGGTGCACTGCCATAGAGAGAGGGGTTGGGCCGGGATTGTCGGGTAATTTATGTTGCATCTTCAGTTAAATAGGATACATTTTTTCCTGTGGATACGCAGGGGGACTCTGATGAGATTGTTCTTTCTTTAGTGAGCACATTCAGGAAGCAAGGGACTATGTATCTATTTTTAGGGTTTCTTTACCCTTTTCTGACGTGTAGTTGCTTCAGTCTACAAATTCAGTGTCCATTTCGGTCGCTGGCTGCAGCGATTTCATATTTAGGCCAGGATAGCAAACAGGTAGAAGAGTGTCTTTGAGATCACGACCATTTTCTCAGGATCTGGTATGTACCAGGCATAGGTGTACCCCCCCCCCCCCTTTGAATGGTATGGCTGGGTACAGAGAGAAGTTTGCTTAATCATGCTGTTGTAGAAAGACCTGTTTTTAAGGGTAATGCTCCTGTGTTCGTTTGGTACCTGGTTTCGTGGGCATGATTTGGATTTGCCCTAGTTCCCTAGTTACCCTAGATCCCTGTGTTAACAGTTTAGGACAACACTTCCTGCCTGTATTGTGATGAAATTAATCTGAACTAAACCAAAACACCAACTGATTTATTCTACTTTCATATAATGTACGGGTAGCAGCAAGTTGAGATTCAGGTTCCAGATGACCAGACTACCGTTGCTGTGGTGCTTACTTGCACTATTTTACTTTCTCTCAGAAGTGAACACTTAGCTCACTATTAAAATATAGGTTTCTTTGGTGCTTGCTCTAAATACAGATCCACTAAGATCGGTTTTAGAGCAGTTGAATCACTCGGGAGCTAAGTGTCAAACGTAGAAAAGAGCTGTAACAGTGAAGTAGATGACATTTCTGCTTGAACAGGAACTAATTATAGGCTAGTGGGAATGCTGTGATTTTGAATGGAGCAATGATTGCAAATAGCATTTATGAACACTGCCTGAAAATGCTTTTTTCACTGTTATTTTTCAGGGCAGGTAAACCCCCACCTGGTTTACATCTGGATGTAGTCAAAGGAGATAAACTAATTGAGGTATGAAAATACGTGTCTTCCCTTTTTCCCTCATTCTAATGGTTTTGCTAGTGACTCACTTTTCCGCCATCTCCTTTGCTTTGTTTTCTAGCAATGCTACTTTTTGATCGTCGTGAATTTTTTTCTGTTAAAAGCTCATGATGATATAACATATTCAACGCTCAGATTACCCATAGACTCTAAGTTTTCGTGACTTCTCTTGCCTTCCAACTGCAGAGTTTTTGATAGGTTATGGGCTTGTGGTCCCCAAAAACTGGAAGCCCTCTCTCTAGCTTTGTGAATTTATTTTCTGAGTACTGGAGTTGTGCAGAGGGCATAAAGTATGCAATGCCTGAAAAAGAAAGTTAATGATATAGATTGAATTTTACCTTCACATTGCTTCTAAAAGATTAATGGCCATCCCCGTCAAAGAAGTACAGTAAACTTGCTTTAAAAAGAGGATGTAATGTTGGTAAAATTAATTAGCCAGCCATGGTGGTGCAGCCTGATTTCACTCTAAGAGGCTGAGGCAGGAAAGAAGATTGAAAATTCGAGCCTATCTTGGGCATTTTAGGGTCTCCTTATTTCGGTAATTTAAAATAAAAGTGGTGGGAATCTAGCCTAATGTAAAGGCTCTACCTAAATTCAATCACCTGTACCCTACCCCCTTAATAATTTGTTCAAAACAGTTTACTATATGCCAGTCACTGAGCTAAGCAGAAGAGGCTGCAACAGAGGGCAGAACAAACATGGTTCCTATATAGGTCATCTCACGGGGAGACAGAAATCACACAAAAATTACATAATTACAATTGAAATAAATTCTGTGAAGGAAAAGTTTAGCAGAACTCCAGTTGTTGTGGCTGGTTGGTTGAGACAGGGTCTCACTCTGTAGTCCTGAACACACTGTGCAACTCAGGTTGCCTTGCGCTCACGGCAGTCCTCCTGCCTCAGCTTCCCAAGTGCTGGGATTACTGGCATGCGCCATCACACCTGGCTAATTTTTATGTGGTGCTGAAAAATCAAACCAAGGACTTTGCACATACTAGGCAAGTGCTCTGACTGCTGAGCTGCGCCTTAAGCCCCTACTGTTCCAGCTTTTATACATAAGATTTTCAAAAGAACATGATGAGTTTTGGGTAGCTATTAGATTATATATTTTTGGTTTGATTATGTTTTTTAAAAATCTATATTGTTTACTTACCAATACAATACTGGTTGCTCAGCTAGAATTTAGGTTCAAGGCCTATTATTGAGTGCAGTTGTTTTTCTTTGATATGTATAACCCAAAAAATTGTAATTTTATGGTTCTTTGTTTTATCTTTTTTCTTCTTTCTTTCTTTCTTTCTTTTTTTTTTTTTTTGAGACAGGGACTCACTCTGCAATCCAGGCTGTTCTGAGCTCACTACATAGCCCAGACTGGCCTTGAACTAACAGCATTCTTCTGGCCTCAGTCTCCCGAGTGCTGGGATTATAGGCATGTACCACCACACCTGATTTATGTGGTACTGGAGGATCAAACTTGGGTACTTGAGATTTGCTAGGCAAGCACTTTAACCGCTGAGCTATTCCTCCAGCCCCAATTCTATGCTTTCTCTCTTAAGCCAGTGAGATCTTCTGATCGATGCTATGAATGTCAATTTTAGGGTGTTATGGAGATAACCTGATATTTAGTAGAATATGGAAATATGGATGAATGATTGTTTCTCCTGTTATTAATTCATCATGCTTTCAGCAATTATAGAGTTCCTTGTCACAGGTTCTCATGGAATCCAGGGCCAGCCTTCCCATTAACCTATATCTCCAACCTTTCTTTTTTTGGGGCAGGGTCTCACCATATTGCCCGGGTAAGACTCAAACTTTTGATCCTCTTGTGTCAGCCTCTCAACATGTTAGAATTACAGACATGCACCATCTTGCCAGTCTTACTTGTTTTACCTTAAAATAGTCAAGATCTCAATGATACTCAAAATATCAAGATTATTTAGGAAAATGGTTTAGCTAAAATTTCTGTTCAGCATCTTTTACTATTGATGATTCCACAGACACAAAACATTTGTTTTGAAGTAAAGTGTGAAGTCATGGGAATCTGTTCTGCTAGTAGAATTTAACAAAACATTAGTTTGCAATAGGAAGAAACAGGCAAGGAGACCTTAATGTTTCATTTCAAAGCACTTTGACTTACCCAGTACCCATCTGATTATTGGTTTCCATTTGCTGATAATGTTCTCGGTGTCGTGATTTGTTATACAGGGAAGTCCATTGATATCACTATATTGTTCTGGACAAGAATAGACCTGTGATGTGTTTTGCTTGATTGATTGATTTATTGCGGTGTTGGGGCAAAAACCCAGGGCACATGCTAGGGAAATACTCTACCACTGAGCTACATCCCCAGTGTGTATGTGTGAGCGTGCGCGTGCATGTGTGTATTGGCACTGCGGATTGAACCCAAGACCTTCACACTGAGCTACATCCTAGCCCATTTTTATTTTTGATTTTGAACCTGGTCTTGCTAAGTGGCTAATTTGTCTGAGCTTGAATTTGTGATCCTCCTGCCTCAGACTCCCAGAGTCCTGGGATTATCATCACTGGACCCGTTTTGTTCATGTTTATTTTTAAGGATTTAGACTTGATCGGCACTTGATACTAACCGAGCTATCTATATCCTGGCCTGTGTCAGAGGCTTGTGATATGTTGTGATAGCTGGGTTGAAAAAGTGCAATATTAAAACAAAAGCCATGAGACTTTTAAGCCCATTGTGTAAAGATGCACTCTGAGTTATAACTCAAAGGCACAGTTATGGTATTGGCCGTGAGCTAGTCAAGAGATTATGACTTTAGTGACTGCAGAAAGATGAATGCATTATCTCATTCCCTTGGTAATATTTTTATTTATTTGAAGGCATACTATTTTCTTCTAAAATTCTATAGATTTTAACATTTCTGTAATGGAGATGTTTTGTTAGACTGAAACCATAGAATTTTGTTCATTGTTACATTAGTACTCAAGGGCTGATGGGTCTTAAATATTCCTCATCGCCTGCTGTCCTCATCACCCACTCTAAGCACTGTACTTAACAATTTTAAGTCTGGGAGAACATAATCTGAATTTTAATATGAGTGAGAAATGCAGTGAGATCCAACCCAAGTAAATGTTAGCTGAAAAGAACAAGATGTTGAAATTTCAGGGCTTGCTTTTAATCGGAAAGTAATTTTTTGGTTGTTTATTTTTGCAATACTAGGGATTGAAGACAGTGTGTTCACACAGCTACATCCTCAGTCCTAAAACTTTTGAGACAGTCTCACTAAATTGCCAAGTTGCCCAGGCTGGGCTCAAACTTAACAATCTCCTGTTTCAGCCCCCTTGAGTACTGGGATTATAGACTTGTGCTGCCATACCTGGCTGTTATTTGTAACCCAAGTTTTAAAAGTTAGATAAATGCAGACATGAGGGTAACTAACTGTGTGAGCTTTCAGGCTGTTGTAAATCTTGGTCCTCTGTAGTCATGTTGGCTTGTAACAAACTTCGCCAGCAGCAGATGGACCCTGCTGTCCAGGATTTCCCACAGGTGACCAGCATACCTAGGCTGGCTTACACTGATTGAATCTTAAAGCTGGGCTTGAAAGAAACTGGGTAAATGGTTATTTAAAGAAAAATTAAGAGTGTGACCCACAGTATTTATTCACTCCTTAAAATATTCCTTGCCATATGGTGCATCTTTTGATGTAAGTGAAATGAAGAGAATATAGAAGGTAGTGGTTAAAGGAGCTTAGAGTCTAAAGTCAGAGGAGTGTGAATTTTAATCCCACAGAAGCCTGACCATGTCAACTTAAGTGGTTAATTTCTTGTCATCCATAAAAATATCAATGATAATACCAACCTCATATGGTGGTTTCTTCATATGAACCTCATTGCACAGTCTGTGGCACACAAGTGCTCGGCAGTGCTTACTGTTGTCGGTGCTGAGAGTCTCCTGCGAGGTGTGGAGACTCAACGCACAGAAGGTGATAGAGTGGCCCACCACTTGTCCGAGGACTCAGCCAGGAACATAAAAAGAGGCTTTCTGAGTCCTAGCCTGGTACTAACTTGACTATGCTGCTCAGCTTTGTGCTATCTGTTCAGAGCTGTCTTAAAGGAAAAAGCATATCCACATGAGAGTTACTTTTCAGGAGCCAGAAATTAAATTACTAGACTGTTAGAAATGGTCTAGACTGTGAGAACTGGAAGACATGTTAGGAATAATTCACCTAGTCCTCCATCTATGACCGGCTTATTTACAGTCATTTTGTGACAAAGGCATTTTTTTTTTCAAGTTGCCAAGTGGGTAGTTTGTTTGGAAAGATACAGACAGAAGAGCATTTGAAAGAACAGAAGATTTGGGAGGCTGAGGCAAGAGGATCACAAGTATAGGCTGGCTTGGACAATTTAGCAAGACTCGTAAAAAAAAGAAAAGCAACAAAGAGAACTTGAAAGGGATTGTCCCACAAAAGCTTTACTGATCCAGAATTTAAAGAAATATAAGGACAGAGTAGTAAGTTTTTTATAAGGCTAAATTCAGGTCAAAGAGTGGTCCTTCAGGCTTGGCATGGTGGCCGATGCTGCTAATCCTAGCAGTCTAGAAAGCTGAAACAGGAAGATTCTAAATTCAAGCCCAGCCTGAGCAGTTTAGTAAGATCTTATCTCAAAGTAAAAAGGCTGGTGAGTAGTTCAGTGCATAGGCCCTATTCTGTAGTCTGGGGGAAAAACAGTGGTCTTTCATCCTTGCCCTTCCTACTCATTTGCTGATAAAATGACCTTTCTTGTATAAAATGATGTTGATGCTAATAATGTATAACAGGTGTTTTGTTTTGTTTTAATGACCTGGTGGTGGGGGGATATGCTCAGTGGTAAATTCTCGCCTGGTATACAGAAGACACTGGGTTTAATTCTTAGCACTATCAAAGAAGTCCTTATTTGGCAAAAGGAAAAGTTGACATTCTTTTGTTTGTTTTTTGAGACAGGGTCTTATTCTGCAGTCCAGGCTGGTCCTGAACTCACTGTGGAGCTCAGGCTAGGCTTGAACTCATGGCAGTCCTTTTGTCTCATCCTCCTGAGTGGTGGGATTACAAATGTGTATCACCATGCCTGGTTTATGTGATACTGGCGAATCAAACTCAATCACTAGGCAAGTGATCTAATTGTTGTGCTGTTCCTCTAGACCCAAGTTTAACATTAGTATGTCTTCCTCTTCTTCCCCCAGAATCTTTTCTTTATTATTTTGTTTTTGAGACAGAGTCTCACTGTCTAGCCCAGGCTGGTCCTGAACTCACTGTATAGCCCAAGCTGGCCTAAACTCTCGGCAGTTCTCCTGCCTCAGCTTCTGAGTGCTGGGATTATAGATATACACTACTAAACCTGGCTTATGTGATGCTGAGGAATCAAACTCAGGGCCTTGCATTTGTTAGGCAAGTGTTCTAACCATTGTGTTGTTCCTCCAGCATCCACTCTCCCCCTGCCTACCCTCCCCCGAACTTGTTTAATAAAAATGTGTTAGCTTGTGAAATTCCCATTTTAGTTATTATATTGGGACATTTTATAAGTTGTTTTTTGTTTTGGGTTATTTGTTGTTACTGTTAACTTAGGTACTGAATGTGGAACCCAGAGCTTCATGTGTGCTCTGCGAGTTCACTATCACTAATCTACATTGCTTTTTTATTTTTTTTATTTTGAGACAGGGTCTCGGTCAGTTACCCAGTCTGTCCTCAAACTTGTAATTCTCCTGCCCTAGCTTCCTAACTAGCTGGGATTATAGGCATATACCACTATGCCTGACCATTTCAGTTTTGTTTTGTTTTTGATCAATACCTAGCAATGTTTGAAAACATTGTGGAGGTCTCTTAGAATCACCCCAGACCTGTGGCTTTTTTTTTTTTTAAGAATATTAGTGTTGTAAGTTAATCACTCTTGGGTTTGAATCTCAGTTCTCCCGCTTTGTTTGCTGGACCACATTGGAGGACTGACGTCATGTGTCTGAATCCATCTTAACAGTAAAGGTGATACATGCTTCACATGGTAGTTTTGAAGATGAGATGAGACAGTATGTGTTTTACTTACTTCATTTGTTTTATTTTTGAGACAGGGTCTTGCTCTATAGTCCAGGCTGAGCTCACTATAAAAAGCCCATACTTGCCTCAATTCATATACTCTTGCCTCAGACTCCCCCAAGTGCTAGGATTACAGGTCTGTACCACCACGCCCAGCTGAAACAGTGTTTGAAATGCCTTGCAATAAGTCTTCCAATAAATGTAACCTACCTTCCCTCCCAAAAAACCTGGATAGTCTTTGTCACCTGAGTTAGTCCTATTTTTAGACACAGTACGTGCTCATTTAGAGTTAACTCTAGATAGTACATTTTTGTGATCGAAATGAAATGGGACTATAAAATTGTATTTTAGGCTCATAAATTGATACCTAATGTAATTATAGTCCTAAAGAGAGTTCCAGAAATACTTTGGGACTATGGCTGCATGATTTGAGTATGAATAGTGGGATATTAATGTGGTGGGATATTGAGGCCAGGGCCTTCACACTGAGCTACCTACCCAGCACATTTTTATTTATGATTTTGAGACAGGTTTTGCTAAGTTGCTCAGACTGGGCTTGAACTGTGATCTTCCTGCGTCCCAGGGAGCTAGGATTACAGACTTGGGCCACTGGGCCCATATTAATAACTCATTTCTTTCCCAACCAAATAACAGTCTTCATTACAAGGTATATTTTTATAAAAGCAGTGTAATTACTTCATAAACATGCTTTTTGCTTATTTCTTTTTTGACCTAAAATTAAGAGCCGACAAAACTTTAAATTTCCAGTAGAAAGAAGACTACTCTTGATAGAATTCTTTATTTCTTGGTGATCAGCCACTTACATCTATAGAATTAAGGAAAGTTATTTTCATACCAGCACTATATTTGTGAAGATTAATTGACATCCACCCATCCAAATGTTATTCTTCATATTAAATAATAATAAGGACATAGAGGTGCTGCTGGGCCTGTGGGTAGCGCATTCCTAAGGTCATCTGCACCTTCTCACTGGGAAAAGATGGCCAGCATCTTGAAAAGACTGTTTGTATGTTGGGCAGAGATATTTTTTCCTGCTTGGTAACCCTGACTTAGGTTCATCACCTATTATTCTGTCATGGAAGAGTTTGGGCTGTACTTGGTACTCTACAGAAGTTTTAGAACCCAAGATGTTCATTAAAGATATTGATAATGTTCATATTTTTATAATGTAGTTGTTAATGTCTTCTAGGAGCCGGTAGATGAACTAATAGACCAAAATGCCTTTTTTCTTACCTAGTAGTGAAAATACTGGATATTGACCACTTAGGAATTACTTGCAGGGGCTGTGGCATAGCTCAGCAGTTAGAGTGCTTGCCTAGCCAGTAGAATGTTCTGGGTTTTGACTCCCCAGTACCACATAAGCTGGGCATGGTGGCTCGCACCTGTAATGCCAGTACTCAGGAGGCTGAGACAGGATTGCCATGAGTTTAAGGCCAACCTGGGTTACATAGTGAGCTCAAAACCAGCCTGGGCAACAAGCGAGACCTTGTCTTAAAAATTAAAAAAAAAGAGTTACATGCAGGGGATGTGAAAGACTGTCCCTGTTTGGACTGATTAGACTTAGAGGGCTGCTTAGGAGTATGCTACAAAGGCGACTGAGATCATTTCAGAAATCATGCACCTGGAAGGCTGGAGGCACAGCACAGCAGTGGAGCACTTGCCTAGCAAACACAAGCCTCTGAGTTTGATTCTGTAGCACCATATAATCGAGGCATGGTGGCGCACGCCTGTAATTCCAGCACTTGGAAGGCTAAGGCAGGATTGTCATGCATTCAGGACCAGCCTGAACTATAGAGTGAGACCCTGTTTAAAAAGGAAAGAAAGGAAGGAAACAAGCAAGCACACACCTATAGTGATTTTAATGTATCCTGGATTTTTTTTTCTTTATTGTGGTGGAGATTGAGCCTATGGCTTTTGTGCTGAGATACATGTTCAGCCCTCTTCCGTTCTCTCTCTCTTTTTTTTTTTTCTGAGACAGTCTTGCTCTGCAGCTCAGGCTGGTCCTGAACTCACTATAAGAATTGTCCAGGTTAGACTCTTAATTTGTGATCCTCCTGCTTCAGCCTCCTGTAGTATTAGAATTATTAGTATGTGCCACCACAACTGGCTGTACCCTAGAATTTTAAAAGAACAACAGGAAAATTTTTTTATGTACTCAGGATCCTCCACTTGGCAATACATACCCTATTGTAATATTAAAGTAATACTTAATTTAATATTTGTCTAGAAACTGATTATTGATGAGAAGAAGTATTACTTATTTGGGAGAAACCCTGATTTGTGTGACTTTACCATTGACCACCAATCCTGTTCTCGGGTCCACGCTGCGCTGGTCTACCACAAGCATCTGAAGAGGGTTTTCTTGATAGATCTCAACAGTAGTAAGTATCTCCTTCCAGTTTCATGTGTTGCCTGTGAGCTGTGTGAAAGTGCTCTCCACATTCTTAATTTGGAAAACTTGTTTTATTGCTTGTCGAGGAAAAAAAATTTGGTTTTCAAATTGACCTTTCACTATTTCTGTGGTTCTTCTGTTTTCTTGAAATCATAGGTGACTATGGAGCAAAGGGGGCTTGGGGAGCACTGGCCTGAGGGAGGCCCTGAGTGGGAATAGGAAATAGAAATGGCCCTCAGAACTAAGGGAGTGTTAAGGACTCAGGAATTTATTGGGCCATGATAATTATGGTTCATTTTAAACAGAAGCTATGATTAGCTTCTTTAATGTTTACAGCATCAGTGCAGTTCGTTTTTTAAGACATTTGTTTTGAGCAAAATTTAATTCATAATAGGTTATTCATCCCATCTACATTTTGCTTTGGCTATGAATTATACCAGTATCATGAGCTCACTCCAGCTAGCAAAATTTTAAATTTTGTGTAGGATAATTCTCAGAAATTTGACTGAGTGGGTCCATGAAGTTTGTTCATTTTTAGTGTAAAATGTAAAGCGTCCTGCTTCCTGGCCTGCTCATCCTCTGCTCCTCTCCCTCCAGCAGCACACTTGCCCAGGCTACTTACAGTAGGGACTGACTGACCCTTGTCTTACAAGGATTCATCTCATCTTTCTCTATTTCGTAACGTGCAGAGTGCTGACATGGAAGAATACTCAGAGTCTCTATACAGTTTTGGCTTGCTGCTCATGGACATTGCACGCTTTGACCAAGCCCCTTTCCTGTCCTGTGGAAAAAATGGGAGCACAATTGTCACCTGGCCAGCAGTTTTCCTTAGACTGGGGGCTGGAGAGGGCAGACCGGGGGGTGTGCCATTCCTGCTGGACTCAGAATGGAACCAGGCCTGTCTGGCAGCACAGTACGGTGATGTTGTTATGTGAAGCTCAGCAGGCCTGGAGATGTGTAGGAAGCCACGAGAAGGCCGGGGCGCAATGAAAGTTTCCCTTCTTGCTGTAATACATGATGAAGAAGGCAGTAGACTCGGTGCCATTTTCCTTTCAAAGTGTTTTCTGACCATAATCCTGAATGTGGCTTTTTAAAAATAACTTCAACAAACCAGCAAACCCCAAAACTGAGGTGCTCAGAGGAGCTGACCTGAGAAGAAAGGCCAGGATGATGCTCTGCCCTCTCAAACTTGGGGCTCTTTTTCCAGTTTCTCTACTTACATTTCTGATTTGGTTTTTCCCACCCAGCACACGGCACTTTCTTAGGTCACATTCGGTTGGAACCTCACAAGCCTCAGCAAATCCCCATCGATTCCACAGTCTCCTTTGGCGCATCCACAAGGGCATACACCCTCCGTGAGAAGCCTCAGACGTTGCCGTCCGCTGTGAAAGGGGATGAGAAGATGAGTGGAGAGGATGATGAGCTCAAGGGCTTGCTGGGGCTTCCAGAGGAGGAAACCGAACTGGATGTAATTTGACATATCATTGTTTGGCTTTTGGGAACTTGACTTTTGTAATAGGTAGCTGTTCTGGGTTGGGGCATAAATCAGCAGTTAAAGTACTTGCCTCATGTGCATAAAACCCTAGGTTCAGTTCCATCACCACTTGAAGATTAGCCAGGCATGGTGGTGCACACCTGTAATTCCAGTACTTGTGAGGTTGAGGTAGGAGGATTGCCGTGAGTTGAAGGCTAGCCTGAGCTATGTGGTGAGTCCAGGACAAGCCTGGACTATAGAGTGAGAATGTAAAGTGGCTGGTTTTTGTACTTGAAATGCCAGTGACAGCAGAAGATTGTTTTGAGCCCAGTAATGAGCCCTTGGTAGTATGTTATGGCCAGCTGCGAGTGGGTTTTTCTGCCAGCAGAACCCTTTAACTAAAGAAGCTAAGGTTTGGTGATAATATATTGTCCAATGCAGACTAATTTTGTCAAGTGTTCAGTAGTCAGATAAGCTAGTGGATACCCTGTTGGGCAGTGCAGATGGAAGCAGCAGTCAGCCCATGTCAGCAGGTTCTGTATCTCATACTCAAGCCACACGTATTTAAGATGCACAGAGGGCAAACATTACCCGTGTACATAGAGTGTGCATCTGTGTCCTTGTCATTACTCTAAACAGTGCAGTATAGCAACTCTTCACATAGTGTTTACATTTTCCTGAACTTGAGCATCTATAGGTTTTTATATCCATAGAGAGTTCTAGAACCAGTCACCCTCATATTCTCAGGGACAGCTATTTCTGTCATCACAGAAAGTTTTATTGGGCAACACTGGCTTAGCAGGACTAATAATACTTTAGTCTTTAGCTGGTACTGTGCGAACAGCCCAGGAGTCTTCTGAACAGAACTAGACTGCTTCTAGACTACTTTTTTCTTTTTTTAGGCATAGATGATCTACAGGCGGTGAATTTTACAAAATTTTATTTTATTTTTTTAACAGTAGTAGCAGCAGTGTTGGTACAGGAGATTGAACCCAGAGCCTTTGCACTGAGCTTTGCCTCTAGCCCTTCATATATAAATTGATTGGCAGTGTCTCACCAAGTTGCAGATTTGCCCAGGTTGGGCTTGAACTTGTGATCCTCCTGCCCCAGTCTCCCAGAATGTTAGGACTACAGGTGTGTACCACCACACATAAAATTTAATTTTAAAATGGTGAAAGATCTGTTTGTTTGGTTTTGTTTGTCTATATTTTTGGTGCTGAGGATTGAAGCCAGGGCCTGTGCAGCTAAATGTGTGCTCCGCCACTACATATTAGCCCAAATTTTCTTTTTCAAGAGGCTGATCCCAGAAGTTTGTGATTTGGCTGCACTGCACTGGTGTTACTTTTCTGTTCAGACAGACCAAATGCAAGTGTGTCTTTAACCACCCACATGCATTTACTATTCCTGTACACCAAGGCAATTTCCTAGTATTTAGGAAGAAAAATACAATAGAGATCTTAGAAGTGGTGGCATATCTGGGGACCTTCTGGCTGTCAATTTTGCCTTTCTTTCCTCCATGCTGCATCCAGGTCTCCCTGTCTTAATTCAGAATGTTAGATCCTCTATGGGGCTTCTTTCTGAGACATTTGGAATTATCTGAAACTGCAGTGCAGGTTGGAGAGAGTTGAATGGATTGCAAAGAGGCAGGCAGCAGTGTTAAGGCGGGGTTAATCGTGGGAATGAACAGATGGAGTAAACTGACAGTTATGAATGGATCTGAGGCCAGAGATGGAAAGGGGAATTATGAGATTGATGCCAAAAATTAAGTGCATTGATTGTCCTTAAGATTTTTGAAGGAGAGAGCTATTGAGAATCAGCCAATTGTCCTTTTTCATCTCTTTTGTTACCTTAGAGTTCCTCCCAGTCATACTCTCTTAATTCTCAGCATGAAAACACAATAGCCTTCCTTCCAAAAGCCTTCAACTCAAGGGTATTTGCTCAGGTAACCTGTTGTCATTCAAGGACCCTTGCCTCCTTCGGAATGGCATTCCCTCATTAGTCAGTGTGAGAATGTTCCCTGGTCTTTCAAATGAGACTTGTTGGTATTCACAGCCTGGAATAGTATAACTTTCCTAATGCAGAAGAGACTCTCATCTGCTTTGACAGATTAGAGTAAGACCCTCGTGCCTTCCTGTCCTTCATTTAGTGGTAGTTTTTCATCAAATCTCACAGGTACTGATTCCTGCCTTTTCTATTTTAAACTCTGGCCTAGAACCTGACAGAGTTCAACACTGCCCACAACAAGCGGATTTCTACTCTCACCATTGAGGAGGGAAATCTGGATATTCAGAGACCAAAGAGGAAACGAAAGAACTCAAGGGTGACTTTCAGTGAGGACGATGAGATCATCAATCCAGGTAAGGTCTCTTCCTCTCTTTTTCTCATACAATCTCCCGATAGTGTGTACAACCTGCAGGTCAGTTGGGATGTTTCTCATCAGGTGTCAGAATTAGGGGTGCTCTCTTGGGGGGATATCCAGTTGATTGGCAGATTGCTCTTGCAGTATAAAAAGGCTAGAGGAAAGCTGTGGGCTTGCAGAAAGAGGGTGTGATCTGTGTCTCTGCTGAGCCTCTATGGCCCTGTCACAGTGGAAGTTTGACTCATGCATAGGTGTTTATCTTCACCTCAAACAAAGCATTATTGTCCTTACAGGGTTTCAATTAGAACTGGTAGCTCCAAGATTAGAGCATCTTCTGCCGCCACTATTTATCATATTGAAGATTTGCCTTCCTCTAAAAATGTCATTTCTAAGTCAGGCCTGGTGGCACGGGCTCGCAGTGTCACATACTAGGAGTTGAGATAGGATGACAAGTTTGAGACCAGCCTGGGCACTTAGCAACTGAGTGAGACCCTGTCACAAAACCAAAAATAAAAATGGGCTGGGGTTGTAGCTCAGTGTGAAGGCCCTCGACTTGATCCCCTGAGCTGAAAGAGAGAAAAGGGGCAGTGGGAGACAGACAGATACAGTCACAAATAGTTTGTTTGGGAGTGTCAGCGGGATGCGACCCATCAGTTTATAGGGAAGGTTACTAAATTTGCCAGTTGGTTGCACCAGTCAACACTCATTCATTGTGGTTCGGATTAAACCTCAAATGCTCTGGTAGATTGGTTAATGCACAAGGAGGAGGTACATAGAGTTTATACAGTGATAATACAGCTAAAGTGGTTGTGTTTTGTTTTGTTTTGTTCTTGGAGTACTGGGAGTTGAACCTAGGACTTTCATACTGAGTACTTCTTTTATTTTTATATTTTGAGACAGGGTCTTGCCAAGTTGCTAAGTTACCTACGCTGGGCTCAAACTTGTGATCCCCCTGCTTCAGCCATTCTGAAAGCTGGGATTACAGGCGAGGCCTGCACATCCAGGCCCATCTAAACTTCGAGAGTAAAGCCTAGAGAATGGAAATGATGAGTATAATCCAAGTAACTTCTGTTTCCCAGAGTTGGTTTTTTTGAGGGAGGTTTTTTATTTGTTTTTTGAGAAAGGGTCTCATTCCATAGTCTACACTAGTCTTAAACTCACTGTGTAGCCCACACTGGCCTCAGATTCACAGCAGTCCTTCTGCCTCAGCCTCCCAAGTGCTAAGATTACAAGGTGTGCCATCATGCCCAGCTAATCTTTATGTGGTGCTGGGTATTTGAACCCAGGGCCTTGTAAATACTAGGCAAGCACTTTAACCACTAAGCTATTCCCTTAGCCCCTTACTTCACAAATGGAAATGCTGGGGATGAAGGAATGGCTCAGTGGTTAAAGCTCTTGCCTGGTAAGCACTTAGGTAAGTGCCAGGTACCTGAGTTCGATTCCCCAACACACAAGATCGATGTGGCGGCGCACGCCTGTAATCCCAGCATTCTGGAGGCTGATATAGGAGAATTGCTTTGAGTCCAAGGCCAGCTGGGCTGTAGAGTGAGACCTTGTCTCAAAAAACAAAACAAAAAAATAAATCGAAATGCTGGATAACTCTCAGGTCTTAGGTTTAGGTTCAGAATACCAACTACTGGGGCTGGGAGCATAGCTTAGCAGTTAAAGCACTTGCCTAACAAGTACAAGGCCTTGAGTTCAATTCCCTATCACCACATAAGCTGAATGTAGTGGCTCACACTTGTAATGCCAGCACTGAGGAGGCTGAGGCAGTAGGATTGCTATGAGTTCAGGGCCAGTCTGGATTACATAGTAAGTTCAGGACTAGCCTGCTGTACAGAGCAAGACCCTGTCTTTAAAATATATATATTTGAATGGAGATCTATTCTAATAGCTCATTGGGAAGAAAAGATGATCTAGAGATTTTAATTAATTGAAAATGCACTTGGAGTCACCAAGGAATGTAGAAACTAGTTTAGTGTGCAGTTCAAGATTGAATTAATAGAAGACTGGTGGGAATATTAGCCACACCGATCTGTGTTCTTACCAGAGCTCTCCCAGATGTTGGATGCCACGGACGTAAGGGAAGCATGTGTGACAGGAGCAGACGGGTACAGTGTGGTCACTGTGGTCAGGAAGAAGTGAGCCAAATACTGAGCGAGTAGGCAGCAAATCTTTAATTCTATGTAAAAAAGAAACAGAACCCAGAAAATCCTGGCTTTTATTTAGGAGAACTAAAAGGATTCCTATGAATGAGATCAGGACCTTCATTCTGGTGACTGCAAGTACAATTCCTATCGTATGTGAGGTGGAATGCTTCCTTCTCCAAGTCGTGAGTGCCCCAAGAAGTGTTCAGGTAGGGCTTTCCTCTCATGTACTGAGGGTTGAACCCGGGCACTCTGCCACTGAGCTACATTTCTAATCCATTTGAGGCTGGATCTCACAGAGTTGCCTGTCTTGGTCTCAGACTTGCGATCCTTCTGCTCAGCCTCCTGAGTTGCTTTGATTACAGAGTAGTAGCTAAGATAATAGGTATGTGCAAATGTGCCGGGGTTTTTGTTTTGTTTTGTTTTGTTTTGTTTTGTTTTTAAGACAGGTTCTCGCTCTGTAGTCCTGGCTGGTCCTGAATTCACTCCGTTGTGCAGGCTGGTCTCAAGCTCAGGCAGTCCTCCTGTCTTAGCCCGCCGAGTGCTGGGACCACTGGGTGCACTACCATGCCTGGCTTTGCTTCAGGATCTTCCCTGCTGTTTTTCTCCTTGAAAATCAGTGCAGGGGGGCTTTCCTCAGACAGTGTGTTCAGAGGGGATACCGTAGTTCTGAAAAGCAAGGGCATGGAGATGGGGCCTGCATCAGAAGTCCCTTTCTATTTAGTAGCGTGGTAAACTTGGCCAAGTAACTTGGCAGACAACTGTCCTTACAGGGTTGGTGGGAAGATTAAATGAGTTACTGTATGTAAAAATACTTAAGATCAGTACTCAGCATTCAGGAGAAGTTAGCCATTTTCACCATCTCTGCCTTCCTTTCTCCCACGTCCCCTTTCCTAGCCCAGAGGCAGAGTTACCAGGACTTGTGAGCAGGCCTTCAGGAGCACCGTGTGCTAGAACCTCCTTCTCTAGTCAGAAGGAGCCAAGAGTAAGACCCTTGAGCACCCACAGCTGGCCTAGAACAGGGCCTCCGCGAACATCTTAACTGTGCTCTGCTGCACCCCTGTGAGCACATGAAGGATATGACACCTACTGCACTTGGGCTTCAGTTGTCCTTGTGCTTCATGTAGCCCCAATAATCCTTGCTAGGGGATTGAATGGTGTTTGTTTGAGAGATGAAAGAGATCAGTCTTTAGAGGAACTTTACTTTTTTTCTTTTTCTCTTTTTCTTTTTTTGATGACAAGGTCTCACTCTGTAGCCCAGGCTGGTCCTGAACTCACTGTAGAGCCCAAGCTGGTCTTGGACTCACGGCAATCCTCCTGTCTCAGCCTCCCAAGTGCTGGGATTAGAGGCCTGGGCCACCGTGTCCGTATGCCCTTCTTTTATTCATTGAACAAAGATTAGTTGTGATCATAATACCTGGGCATGTTCTTCAGAGGCACCCTAATATGTGAAAAGCTAGACTTACATAGATCAGGGGCTAATTTTTCAAATTAAGTAGAGAATTTGTATTTTCCAGGGGAGTCGTAGGAGTGCTACTCTCAGTAGCAACTTCAGTGCATTTAAAATAAGATATACATTTGTTGGGTACCATTTTCTTCTCTGCTATATTCTCTCACTATATTAGGGTTTTTATTGTTTTGGGGTTTTTTATGGTTTTTTTTTTTTTCAACACCAGCTTTTCTCTGTAATCTGAAAGTGTCCTCGGATGGTTTTACAAAAAAGCAATCAAGTTATGAAAACATTTGACCAACTTCATTCTTTGGTTATTGGTTATTTCTCATTGTAGCTCTATACAAAGGGTTTGAAGTCGTTTTCTGTAGTAGTGACGAGAAGTCTGTGCTGCCATTCTGACATGCTCAGCCTTGTGCATTGTATGTGGCACGGTCCACCCAACTCCCGGTGCTCTAGGAATGCCATTTGCAATTTGCACTTATTTTATCGATAACGTGAGATTGATAATGGCTACTTCTTTTCCTCCCTTCAAAAGAGGAAATGTATGGAATGGGAAAGAACTTGAGGAAGGCAGCACAGCCTGTTTTTGGGTGCTGGCACTCAATTCCCAGCTCCTCCCCTCTTCAGCAGGGCTCCTGGGTCAGCCTCTTCATTTGTCCTAGCTTTTGCCTGCCTCCCTGCTGGTGATTGCTGTAGACCTTACTTCAGGATGCTGGGAGGACTTAGCACAGTGCCCAGCACTCAGTAAACACTTGTAGTGTTGGCTTTACTATTTGAATGTGCCTCATTGTGACTCTGTGGTTTTCGGTGAGCCCCTGTATTTGTAGTCCTTCCAGGAGACGACTAACCCAGCTCTGCCTGCATTTCTTTTTGCAGAGGATGTGGATCCCTCAGTTGGTCGCTTCCGGAACATGGTGCAAACTGCAGTGGTTCCAGTCAAGGTAGGAAATGTATTTAAAAGTATTTAAGGACTGGAAGGAGAACACAGTAGTTGGGAGTGCTTTCCGAGCAAGCACAAGGCCCTGAATTCAATTCCCTAGCACCACATAAGCCAAACATGGTGGTGCACACCTGTCATCCCAGTACTCGGGAGGCTGAGGCAGAAGGATTACTGTGAGTTTGAGGCCAGCCTGGGCTACATAGTGAGTTCAGGATCGGCCTGGGTTACAGAGCGAGACCCTGTCTCAAAAAAAAGATTAGTCATTAAATAAGATAAGTTTTACTTTCTGCACAGCTTGCAGTAAAATCCTCATTTTTCTCTAATACAAGATGGTGAGAACTTTATTGGCAATAGAAACTGCTGCATTAAATGAATACTGTAGTCTCTTCAGACCCTAAGATTACAGGACCTTGAAATAGGTTGACTGGGAAAAAGGCCACTTTTCTAAGGCTGAAAGGGAAAAAAATCTATAGCTGTGCCTCACCTCCTGTATCCTCTCTGTACTCTCTCCTGTTCCCACGGCACCTACAGAAGAAGCGGGTGGATGGCCCTGGCTCCCTGGGCCTGGAGGAATCAGGAACCAGACGCATCCAGAACTTTGCCTTCTCTGGAGGACTTTATGGGGGCCTGCCTCCCACACACAGTGAAGCAGGCTCCCAGCCACATGGCATCCATGGGACAGCACTCATTGGTGGCTTGCCCATGCCATACCCGAACCTGGCTCCTGATGTGGACTTGACTCCCGTCGTGCCATCAGCAGTGACCATGAACCCCACACCAAACCCTGCAGTCTATAATCCCGAAGCTGTTAATGAACCCAAGAAGAAGAAATATGCAAAAGAGGCTTGGCCAGGCAAGAAGCCCACACCTTCCTTACTGATTTGATATTTTGGTCATGGAGAAGGGTGGGATTGGGTGGGAATGGGGTGGAAGGGTGATGGGGGAGCTAATGTACGAGGGAGATAAACTTTCCATGTGTGCAGTATCGTCTTTCAGAATGTCTCCTGGGGTCCTAACCATGTAATATTAAGACTGGGGGTGGGGCTGAAATCCCATGAAGATCGGTCCTCAGAACACTTTGGGTGTTGAGAAGGGTGTTGCAGGTTCTCCTGAGTAAACTGCCCTGGCTCTTTCCCAGACCTCCTGCTGCCGCCTCCTTCCCTGTCCCTCTTTCTAGGATCATTTTTATGTGAACTCATGTACTCCGGGTTGACCCAGCGCTGTGGAGGGGCCAGCAGCCTCATTTATATCTACTGTCTTTGTAAATCCCAGCTGGCAGAAGGTTTGCCATGGATACCACGTTGCTCAATGGATACCACGTTGCTCAAAAAGAAGGTTTAGCATTGTAAAGTTAAGCTAGGGTTTCAAAAATGTTTTCAGGGGTCAGTGGTTTAGAGGTCCAATAGTTAGGCTCGGCTCTTTTCTCCTTTCTGCTAGATGAGAACATGTGGATTTCCCTTTGTCTGCAGCCAATGCCCTAGGCACAGGTTTATAGTTTTTAACTTACAGTATTGTTTGAACTTTACACATTATTCTCGCCAAACCTGAGCACTCCGTTGCCCAAGTTTCTCATTTAGATCTAGAGTACTGTCTTCTGTGTTACTACTTTTCTTTTGAGTATGTTATGAAGGCAATTTTTTACAGGATATGACCAGTTAAGAGCAATTCATATTAAAAAGAAAAGGTTTTACTTATCAAGTGACTGATGTCTCTTTAAGAGGCCATATTTCCTGTTGATTTGGAGGCTCTTTCCCCCCTCAGTTGAGAGCTCTGGTTGTTCAGAGTTCCCAAACAAGACCTGACTAACAAGCAGGAGGCAAAGGTAGGAAACATTGATAGGAGCTTTGTACAGAGATTTGTACATTTGTGTAATAGGCCTTTTCACAGCTTTAAGTGTAGCTTTTTACCTGTAACCTTTATTACATTGTAAATTAAATGTAACTTTTGTCATTCTGTTGCTGTCTTGAGTGATCGCCACCATCACTGGTTCCCACTGCCATAGGGAACTTTGTTCCAGGTTTAGAGGTTGTACTTTAATTCTAATTAGAGGTTCTAGTCCCCAGACTGAGGCTTCGCAAAGTATCTTAGTTAGAATCTCAGAAAAAGAATAGATACAAACAATGACTTTGATGCCCTGCTATACTTTTACCCAAGTCCCTCCTTGAAACACCTCCCATACCTCCTTCCTCACCTGGAAGGCCAGTGCCCAGAGGTTGCCCCCATATCCTGAAGACTCTCAGGAAGAAGCTGATGGACCAAGACGTTCAGGCTTGCAAAGGTGGACATTCCTTTGTGGAAGATGCCCAGGACATTACAGAGCTATACAAGCTGATTGATGTTGAATGGAATAGCACCCGAACCAGAGTCCTCCAGCTGTGCACAGCTATGTGGTGGCAGAGACTGCACCCAGGCGGAATGACAGTAGATCAACACACAGCTCTACTCCTGTGAAAGTCAAGATTGCGGGGGTCAGAGGTTCAACATCAGCCTTAATATCCACTGCATTTTTACGTCATCTCTTCTGTGTCTGGTTAACTGTCACATGGAAGAGGGGGCCTTTGTGTTAGAACTCAGCCCCGGACAGTTTACCTTGTCAGTGCTGCTAACCATGAGTTGCATGATGCTTTCTGCCAATTGAGATATTTCAAGGGGCAGGACATCCTGGGAAATGTCATCTCCCACACTGCCTCATCACTAGAGTGGCCACATGTCTCCTGAGATGGGAGTCTACGTTGCCCAGCCTGTCCTTGAATGCCTAGACTCATGCAGTTCTCCCTGTCCCTCCAGAGTCGCTGGAACTACAGATGCACCCCACTACCACCTGCCACCATGTGTTATTTTATACTTCTAGTTCACAAGTAATTAACAGCAACCTTTCACTTGCAAAGAAAATTCTAGTGCGGTTCGGAGTATCAGTGCAGAGGGTAGAATGCTTGCCTAGCATGTATGAGACCTTGAGTTTGATCCCCAGCATCATACCAAACCAAAGTAGCTGGATACAACAGCTGATGGATGACCCAAAGAACCAACCTCAGAATCATGGGTGTGGAGAAAAGAGCAGAAGACAGCATAAGAGGCATATTTATTCACTGACATCATGGCAGAAAATACCCTAAATGTAGGAAAAGAAGTTAGTATTCAGGTACAAGAAATTTACGGTACACCTTGACCAATATGTAAATTAAAACTTTAAAAAAAAAAAAACTGTGACCAGAAAGAAAACATGTCATGACATAACCAAAACCTCAGAAATTCAACGTAAGGAGAGAATATTAAAAGTAGTAAGAGAAAATTAGACATTATTCTACCAAGGCATACCCATCTGAATTAAGGCAAATTTCTTGATGCAAATCTTAAAAGCCTGGAGACCCTGGAACAAAAATCAAACTTTGGACTGGAGGAATGGCATAGTGATTAAAGCACTTGTCTAGCGCAAGACCCTGAGTTCGACTGCCCAATACCACATAAAGTCAGGCATGGTGGCACACACTTGTAATCCTAGCTCTCAAGAGGCTGAAGCAGGAGGATTGCCATGAGTCCAAGGCCAGCTTGGACTTCATAGTGAGTTTAGGACCAGCCTGGGCTACAGAGCGAGACCCTGTCTCAAATAAATGAAGATAAAAAATAAATTGAAAAAATAGATAAAAGACAGCAAATGTAAAGCCAGGTTGTTATATCCAGCAAAATTATCTCTGAAAATTGAAGGCAAAGTTCTCATGAACAAGAATCTCTAAAGAAATTTGTGAAGCTGGACATGATGGTGCACGCCTGTAATCCCAGCACTTGGGAGGCTGAGGCAGGAGGATTGCTGTGAGTTCAAGGCTAGCCTTGGTCCTGCCTCATAAAAACAAAACAAAAATTAATTTGTGGGGGCTGGAGGAATAGCTCAACAGTCAAAGCACTTGTGTGAGACCCTGCCTCAAAAACAAAACAAAAATAAATTTGTTTGGGCTGGAAGAATAGCCCAGCAGTTGAAGCACTTGCCTAGCCAGCTTAAGGCCCTTGGGTTCAGTTCCCCAGCACCACCTAAACCAGGCATGGTGGCTCATGCCTGTAATCCCAGCACTTGGGAGACTGAAGCAGGAGGATTGCCATGAGTTCTGAGATCATCCTGGGCTTCCTAGTGAGTTCAGGATCAGCCTGGACAGTAGGGTGAGACTCCGTCCCAAACAGGAATATGTGACCACTCGCCCAGCATTGTAGAAAATACTTGGAGTCTGAGAGAACAAGAGACAAATAGTATGAAAGAACATAGTAGGGAAACATCAAAGGAAAAAGTGTAAAAAAAAAAAAAAGAATCAACACTAGAAGAGTAAGACAATGACAGGATTCAATAAAAATCTTACAATAATTACTCTCAATGCTAATGGTCTTCATTCCATAATCAAAAGACACAGGCTGGCAGAGTAGATGAAAAAACAAAACTCAACCATTTTTTTGTCTTCAAGAGACGCACTTAGCCCACAAAGAAGCACACAGACTGAAGGTAAAGGATAGAAACTAATACTACACGCTACAGGAGCCCAGAAACATACTTGAGTAGCTCCACTATTTTCAGACACTGTAGATTTAAAACCAAAACAGTTTAGAGGAGACAAAGATGGACATTATAAATTGGTGAAAGGAGCAGTCCAACAGGAAGAGCTCACAATTATAAACATACACACCCGAAGTGGATGCACCCAATTAAAACAGAAACTGCTGGACATGAAGGCCCAAATAGGCCCCAATACAATCATACTAGGAGACTTCAACACTTGACTCTCACAAACAGATAAGTCAGAATGACAAACATCAGAACTAAATCATGCCATGGAACAAATGGATTTAAGAGATAGCTACAGAGTGAGTGTTCTATCCCATGTCAAGAGAGTGTAATTTTTTTTCTCAACAGTACCTGGGACTTTTTCCAAACTACACCATATCCTTGGATATAACACAGGCTTAATTAAATACAAAAGAACTGAAATAATTCCCTGCATACTTTCTTATCATAGTGGAATTAAACTACAAGTCAACAGCAAAAGACACTAGAAATTATAGAAATACATAGGGAATAAATAATAGATTTTTGAACAAGCAGTTGTTCACAGAAGAAACCAGAAAAACAGTTTCTCATGTCAAATGACAATGGAAGTACATCACACCAGAATCTACAGTACACAACCAAAACAGTACTAATGGAGATTTATAGCTATGAATGCACATATGAAAAAACCCCAGCAATATCAAATAATGATGTAGCCCAATCCTAGAGAAACAAGAACAGGTTAACTCCAAAAGCAAGAGATGAAAAGAAATTACAAGAATCAGAGCAGAGATCAGTGAAATAGAAACTAAAATAATAATAATAATAATACAAAGGCTCAATGAATCAAGGAGTTGGTTTCTCAAACAGATAAGATTGAAAAACCTCCAGCCAAACTCACCAAAAGAAAAAATTCACATTAATGTCATTAGGAATCAAGAAGGTGAAATCACAACAGACACTACTGAAGTGAGAAGATGAGAAGAAACTCTCTCGAGGAGCTGAAGGAATAGCACAGCGGTTAGAACGCTTGCCTAGCAAATGCAAGAACCGGGAGTTCAGTTCCCCAGAAGACTTAAGCCAGGTGTGAATCAGTAGAGATTAGTGAAATTGAAACAAAACAATAGGAAAGATCAATGAATGAAAGAGTTGGTTCTTTGAAAGGATAAATAAGATTGATAAGCCTGTAGTCAAACTTTTTTTCCTAAAAGAAGGAAAAAAGTTACATCAATGCAATTAGAAATGAAAAGGTAAAAATCACAACAGAAGCTGCTGAAACCCAGAGAATTATAAGAAACTACTTCAAGAAACTTTATTCCAACAAATTCACAAACTCAGAAGAAATGGATAAATTCCTTGACGTATATGATACACCAGAATTGAACCAGTAGATATAGAAACCCTGAAGAGTAATAACCAGGGGTGAAATTGAGGCAGTCATAACGGATCTGCCAACAAAGAAAAGCTCAGGAACTGATATTTTCACTACAGAATCTCATCAGAACTTTAGAGAAGAGTTGGTGCCCATGCTTCTTAAACTCTTCCATGAAATGAAAGAAAGGAAAAACTGCCAACTCCTTCCTATAAGCAGGTATCATCTCGATCCCCAAACCAGATAAAGACCCAACAAAGATAACTACAGGCCAATTTCTTTAATAAATACAGGTGCAAAAATCCTTAGCAACATACTTGGAAAAAGAATGCAGCAACTTTTTTTTTTTTTTTTTTTTTGAGACAGGGTCTCACTCTGTAGCCCAGGCTAGTCTTGAACTTACTATGGAGCCCAGGCTGGCCTTGGACTCATGGCAGTCCTCCTGCCTCAGCCTCCGCAGTGCTGGGATTACAGGCATGAGCCACCACACCCAGCTTATGTCATGCTGGGGAATCGAACCCAGGCCTTCTGCTTGCTAGGCAAGTACTTTACATGCTGTACCAGGCAAGAGCTTTAACTGCAGTGCCATTCCTCCAGCTCCAACAAATTATTAAAAAGATCATACACCATGACTAAGTTGGCATCCCAGAGATGCAATGCTGGTTCAACATATGCAAATCAATCCAATACACCACGTTAATAAAACCAAGGACCAAAACCACATGATCATATCAATAGATGCAGAAGAAGCCTCTGACAAAATCCAACATCCTTTCCTGATCAAAACTCTCATGAAAATAGTTGTAGAAGGATCCTACTTCAAGCTGATAGAAGCAATATGACGGTCCCACAGCCAACATCCCAAATGGGGAAAACCTGAAAGCACTCAAATCAAGAACAAGACAAGGGTGTCTTAATTTCTTTTCCTAGATTCAGGAAGTTTTCTTGCATGATTTTAGTGAATAAATTCTTTATGCCTTGGTGCTGCCTTCTGCTGTTTCTCTCACACCCATAATTCTGAGATTCGTTGTCTTTGAATTATTCATCAGCTGTGTGTCCAGCTACTTTGCTCATTTTTAATTTTGGAGTCATGTCTGATTGTGGCATTTGTTTCCTTGGCTTTATCTTCAGGGTCTGCAATTCTGTTCTCACAGTGTTCAAGCCAACTTCCCCTGTTTTCAAATGAATTTTCATATCCTAAATGTCATCTAGATTTCTTTTCAGATTTTCCACCTCTCTGTCAGAATGTTCCTTCATATCTTGCATTTCCTTTTTTTTTTTTTTTTTTTTTTTTTTTTTTTTTTTTTTTTTTTTTTTTTTTTTTTTTTTGAGACAGGGTCTCGCTCTATTGCCCAGGCTGGTCCTGAACTCACTATAGAGCTCAGGTTGGCCTTGGGCTCACAGCAGTCCTCCTGTCTCAGCCTGCCGAGTGCTGGGATTACACGTGTGCCACCAACACCTGGCCTAGCATTTCCTTATTTACCTCAGCCAACATTGTGTCTTCTATATTCTTAGTAAGCTTTGTGTTCATTAGGACCACTGTTTGTTTTGAAAGTTCCTCTAATCTTGCTGATTATTGCTTGCAATTCTTAGAGTTTCTTGTGTGAACTGGCTGTTCACAGAAACCAGCTCATCTCTTCGCCTTTTGACTTCCTTGTCTGTGAGTTCCACAATTTCGGGGCCAATAACAATTTCCCAGGTCCCAGTCACTTCTGCATGTGTCCTGTTGCCTAGCCTTCCCATGTTTCTGTTGTTGAGTGATTTCGGTTTAATGGCCTAGCCAAGAGGTTTCTTTGAACATGTATAAGGGTGTGTGGAGGGAGCTAAGAGTCCTGAGTTCTGTGCTGGGAGTAGGCAGTGACGGGGGACCGAACAGTCGGAGGGCCTCTGAGGCCTGCTGTTCACTCCCACCTGCCTCAGCAGAGCTGTCCTGCCTTTCCTGGCTTCCCTCCCCGGAGGCCTTTTTCTCCTCTCCGCAACTGTCTCTTGTGCCAGTCTCTGCCTAGGCACTGTTTTAGAATGTCTCCCAAAACCCTGATGTGGCCCATCCAAGGCTACCTTCACTCTAAATAGTTCAGGCTTGAGCTCTTTTTGAACAATGGCCTCAGCCTCTGTCGCTGCCTGTTACGGCTGCTGAGCCCTGCGTCTCCCAAGCTGGCCTGGGCTCCAGAGGGCCTTTTCTAGGGGGGCTTGCAGTGCACTTGTAGTATGCTGTATGCACAGGCTCATTCCTGGAGGCTGGGGCTACCAGATGCTGTCAATTCCCACTTCTCCCAGATCCACGGTTGCCACAATCTGAGGCTCCAGGCTCCTGGCTTTCCTCTCTCCGCGGGACACTGGCGGCCCACCACTGGCAACTGTGAGTAGCTGGCCTGGGGCAGTTCCCTTGGCTGTTGGTTTCTTCTGCTTCTGATGCACCTGTGGGATTTCCAGCTTTCCTGTGACCTCCTTTAAGTTGCTGGGCTGCTCCTCTCTCACCTAGTTAAGTTGAAATGACAGTTTTCAGCTATGGCTTTTTAAGTGAGTCTATGAGGAGACATTGAACAGTTCTGTTGTCCGCCATCTTGCCTGAAAGTCTCAGTAAATTACATTTTTAAAAAATAGAAACAGCCTGGACTACAGAGAAAGACCTGTTTTGATAAATACCCAAATGAGCCGGGCCTGGTGGCACAGGCCTATAAATCTCAGCCCAGGCAGATGGATCACAAGTTTAAACCCGGTTTGAGTAACTTAGCAACTGAGTAAGGTCCTTGACTCAAAATCAGAAATAAAAATGAGTCGGGGATGGAACTCAGGACACAGGTCCTGGGCTCTGTCCCCAAATACCACAATAAATAAATACCCAAATGAGTCCTTTGAGTAACTTTATAATGGAAAAACAAACACTGAAAGTATGAAAAGGACATTCCCTTTAGTTCTGCCTGTAGAAGGGAAGGGGGCTAAGAACAGGTCACAGACACCCACAGTGGCCACATCTGATGTCTCCAAGACGTGGAGGGGAGGTCACCAAAGCAGAGGCAGAGGCCGGACAGAGTGGGCTGAACCCCTCGCGTGTGACGGGGAGGTGGGAAAGTCCTTGCGTGTCTGCATAGTCATCAAAAAGGGCCGCTGTAGGTGGCTGTGACCTGTTCTCTTAGCCGCCTTCCCTCCTACAGTCAGAACTAAAGGGGAATTTTTTTTTTTTCACACTTTCAGTGTTTGTCTCGAGGGAACTGGATTGCGAGTCTTCCAGCTCTGCACAAGGGCATGGGTGTAGTTCCAGAGTCTGCCAGCAGACGGAGCCCTGGGCTGATCCTTGGGGCCGCGATGGTACCCGGCGGGCCGCCCAGGGCGGCAGGAAGGCGGAGGGAAGAATCTGACTCCGCCCCGGCCAGTTTACAGAGACCTGAGTCTCAGTGTACGAGGAGCGTTCCACGCAGCCAGCGAGCGATGGAGCAGGAGGTCACACTGGTAGGTAGCTCCCCGAGCCCTGAGTCTCACCTGGGCCAGATCGGGCGGACGCTCCCCCTAACACTTGCACTCACAGCCGGGGACCAGGGTCCGGCCGGACGTGCAGGTGGGCTGTGAGAGGCAGCCACGGGGAGGGAACCCCGGCCGCCCGCCGCGGTTTCCCCGCTGCCCTCGTTACGGCGGCTGCTGGAGCCGCAGCTGGGCCGCCTGCGGGCACTGTCCCGGCCTGCCGCTCCCCTGGGCCGCTCCGCCGGGCTTAACCTTGCCGCCATTGTTCTCACTGTAGGAAAGCGAATAAAACCCTCTGGACCCCACGTCTTCCCCATCACCTCCTCGTCTTTCTGCCCCGCTCACTGTCTCCAGCTTTTCCCTCCACTTGCTGCCAGGCTTTGGGACAGGCATCGATACTGTGCCTGGCTGGGCGCAGGCCTGTGATGGCAGCTGCTGGGGCGGCTGAGGCAGGAGGATCCCAAGTTCAAGGCTAGCCTGGGCAACTTGGTAGGACCCCCGCTTCCAAATAAAAAGGCTGGGCAGTAGCTCCGGAGCAGCCGGGGTTCGGTATCTGGTACCACAAAAACAAAACACATGTATGAACAAAAGGAATAAAAAGCCTACGGCTGCTAACGTGCGCACGTGGTCCTGCACACCCCTATGTCTCGGAACCCTCCCTAGGTCCCCGTCTCCTCCGGCCTCTGCTTGCCACCCCCGCCCTTCACCTCTCGGCCTCCTCTTCCGGGCTGGCTTTCCTGCAGCCATAAGGAGTTCAGCCCCAGCTGCCCAATTCCTGTGGCCAGCCGCCAGGCAGCAACATGGCTTCTGCCCCGTGTGCCAGTGAGAAAAAGAAAGCAGCTTTGCGGGGAGCAGCCGGCCTCGCGCTCTGCTGGCTCTGGCGCGGTTGGCTGCACAGGCCAGTCTGTGACCATGGTGGATCAGGACACAAACAGAACTTCTCTGTTACGTCTGAATACACAAACATGAGCGTCAGCCCAGCCACGAAAGAGACCAAGCGTCTCTCTTGTGCGCTGACTTATGGCCCCCCGGATACAGCCACGCAGAACCTCAGAACATGACCTGACTGGGATTAGGATGTGTGTAGATGTAATTACGGAAAGGCGGTCCTGGGGCCTAGCACAGTGGTTAAAGCACTTGCCTAGCAAGGGCACGGCCCTGGTTTTGATTTTCCCAGCACCATAGAAACCAGTGTCGTGGTGCTGTAATCCCAGTGCTTGGGAGGCTGAGGCAGGAAGATCACCACGAGGCCAGCCTGGGCTACAGAGTGAGACACTGTCTCAAAAAGAAAAAAGCAATTAGAGAAAGGACTCAAGGTGAGAGCTTCCTGCTTTAGGGTGGGCCCTAAATCCAAAGATGTGTGTCTTCAGAGAGACAGAAAGGGAGAAAGCAGACACACAAAGGGGCCTGCGGGACGATGGAGGCTCTCGTGGAAGGCAGTAAGTGCAACCCAACGGCCACCAGAGCAGGGCAGGGCCCAGGATGGGGCACGCTCCCTCCAAGCTTTCAGGAGAAACTGACCTTCAGAACTATGAAAAGATAAATTTCTGTTGTTTTAAGCTACCAATTTTATGGTTATTTATTGTAGCGACCCTAAAAAACTGATACAGCTGTCCTAAAGAAAGTCACTCACTTCTGGGGGCTGGGGATGTAGCTCAGAGGTAGAGCTCTTGCATAATGGTCTCAATGCCTGTCACCTATCACCTAAAAAGAGAGAGGCAGAATGGAGGGATGACTGAGGACTGAAGCCAGGGCCTTTGCACTGAGCTACATCCCTAACCTACTTTTATGTCACATTTTAAGAAAGGGTTTCCGCTGTTGCTAAGTTGCCCGGGTTGGGCTCAACGTTGTGATCCTCCTGCTTCCTCCCAGGTGCCAGGAGTACAGGCCCGTGCCACCAGGCCCAGCTGGGGTTTCATACTGATAACAGCTGTGGTCCAGTTTGCTTTCATCTACGTAAGATACACTTAGAGACTCAGTCACTGAATTACCCCTGCTCCCTGTCGACATCGCCAGTCCAGAGCAAAGCCCTCACAATCGTCTAACCCAAACCCAAATCCTTTAGGCTCTTCTGACATCCCTTCTTGTTTTTTCCACTACTGCCTATGAGTGTCACAGCCCTACATCAGAGCAGCATCCTAGCATGCTGAGCGTGTGTGTTCCTGACAGGCTTGTTGAGCAAAGTCTCCACTCTACCTTAAATTGTATCTCCCACCGCTGCTTTCCAGTGCACAGTGCCACAGCACCCACCGTCTCCACCACCTCTGTCATTTAACTCATTGACAATTCATTTATAGCATATTGTCTATGGTCAGTTTCCCCCCAACCCCTCACCCAGCCTTTTTATTTTTATTTATTTATTTATTCATTTTTGCAATAGGATCTCACTGTGTACTTTATGCTGGCCTTGAACTACCTTTGTAGTCTGGCCTGGCCTCAGAAATCATGATCCTCCTGCCTCAGCCTCCTAAATGCTAGGATGATAGGTGTGTGGCATGCTCAGCTTCCCATCCCATTTCAACAGAAGTCCAGTGGGGCATGAACAATTGTCTCTTGCTTCATGGTGGAGTCAGTGTGGCAAGAGCAGGGCGTGGCACCTGGTAGAAGCTCAGCAAATATTGATTGAATGAATAAATTCAGAGTCAGAGCCGGGACAAGAGTAAATCAGGGAAGCTCCTCACCAACCTGCTGCTCGTCAGGGGGCTTTCTGCTCGTCAGGGGGGCTTTCTGGAGAAGGGCGGCCTTGGCGGCTAGGGTTTGTTGTTGTTTTGTTTCTCTCTCTCTCTCTCCTTCCTCTTTTTCTTCTTTTCTAAGACAGGTCTTTCTATGTTTCCCAGGCTGCTCTTGAACTTTTGGTTTCAAGTGATCCTCCTGCCTTTGCCCTTGAATATCTGGAGCTCCTGGGATACCACTGCCCCTCGAGAGGCTAGGATTTGAAGGGCAAATAGAGGTAATCTGGGTACAGAGTGGGAGGAGGATTCAGGCATGTGCAAATGGCCTAGGGAAATGAAAAGGTGTTTCAGTATTGAGGGGAAGCAAGTGCTTTGGCTTTTCTGAAATGTTTTACAACGGAAGGCATGGGATGAGGAAGGTCACAGGCCAGGTCATCAGGAGCTCAGGTCCATGGAGCCATGGAAGCATTTAAGCAGGAGGTGACATGGCAGAGTTTAATTTTGGAAGCAGAGATGGGTGGGAGGGGACAGAGCCTCAGAGGTGAAGCTGGAGGTGGGGGATCAGCTGACTTGGGGATGAGGCTGGTGAGTGGGGGGAAGAGGAGAACCAGGGAGCCTCCTGAGCTTCTGCCTGGGCACCAAGCTGAAGGTCACAGGGAAGGTGCAGAGTGTGACAGCACCACACACATGTGCACCTGGAGCTCAAGGCCAGGCTGGGGACACAGGCTCATGAGATGGAATGTAATGAAGGCTTCTGCCATGGGCTGCAGGCCTTGGAGGCCGGGGAAGGGCAGGAGGTGGAGCCTGCCCACCCTCCTCCCCTCTGTTCTCTGCCTGACCCTGCAGCTCCCATGACTGGAGTCGGCTTCCTCGTCTCAGGCTTCTTCAGAAAGTGTCCGGGAGGCCCCTGCATAGGCAGTGGCAGCCCTGGCCACCTGGGAACCAGGTCCCTGCACAGGTCACAGCTGCCAGCCCTTGGGGTTCAGGTGCCCATTATTCTGAACATCACAAGGCAGGGGCTGCTGTGGGCTGTGTCCCTCACCAGGCTCACAGCAGGGCACGGGACAGGCGGCACAGGCTTCTGAGGACCAGAAACAGCCTTGTCAAGCTGTGAGGGACCCCAGCCCAGACCCAGGGCCTTTTTCTCTCCGTGGGCCTCCTGCACCCGTGGGGCCTCCATCTGCCCAGGCGCCTCACCTGTGCACCGTGTCACTGAGCACCCCGAGCTCCCTGAGCTCAGAGTCTTGCTAAATGCAATTGGCATCACATTGCTCCCTCGTCCAGATCAAGAAGGGTCTGACCCCCAAAGCTTCCAGGACCGAGGCCACATTCCTTAGAGAGTCCTGTGTGGCCAGCTACTCCCTGAGATTTCTTTCAGTTCCTGATTCGCTCTCCTCTCCCCTCCTTCTCTGTCTCCCACTCACTGGCTACTGGCCCAGCGCTTCCTCTGGGCATGCTCATGTCCCCCACGCTGCAGAAAGAAGGGAGCATGTGTGACCCTCCTTCCCTGTGTTGGGTGGGTTCACTGCTCTTCCCCAGCTTCTCAGCTGGGCACTCAAAACAGATGGCCCAGGAAATAGGGCACACCACAGAAGGCCCCTCCCTCTGCTCCTGTCCCTGGATCCCGCCCTATGGGTGGACAGCTACTGCCACCCCCACCTCCTGCCAGAAGGGACAGCTTGGTCCAGGGCCTTTCAGCTGTACCACTTACACAGTCTCAGCCCCAGACCAATGACCCAGTGATGTTGGAGCGGATACCACCAAACTGAAGTCACATTTCAAACAGACTCTCAAATCCTTAGGGAAATAAGAGTAAGGAGGAGCAGTGGGACCCCGTGCCACAGGATTAATCTCAGCACTCTCAGAGTCTGAGGCAGGATGATCCCAAGTTCAAGTCCATCTTGGGCAACTTAGTGACTGAGCAAGACCATGTCTCAAAATATGAAATAAAAGTGAGTTGGGGTGGCTGGGTGGCTGGAGTCATAGGCTGGGGACCACAGCAGTGGCTAAGAAGCATGAGCCCCGGGTTAGAGGCTCCGATTCAGTCCCCCAGCATCACATAATAGTTGGGCATGGGAGCACACCCCTGTAATCCCAACACTTGGGAGGCTGAGGCCATCAGTAACATCCAGTGTTACTATGTAGTAACATCATAGTGAGATGCTGAGTGAGCCTACAGAATGAGACCCTGTCTCAAAAATTTTTTTAAAAAAAAGAAAGAAAAGAGAGAGAGAAAGAAAAAAAAGAAAGAAAGGCTGAGGGCTTAGCTTAGGGGTTGAAGCACTTGCCTAGCAAGTGCAAGGCCCTGGATTTGATTCCCTAACACCACATAAACTGGATGTTGTGGTGCGTGGCTGTAATCCCAGCACCCAGGAGGCAGAGATAGGAGATTTGCTATGAGCTGGAGGCCAGCCTGGGCTACGTAGGGAGTTCAGGACCAGCCTGGACTATGGAGTCAGACCCTGTAGGAGGGACTTAGCAAGCACTAAGTCAAACACTAAGTACCTGAATTTGATCCCCCAGCACCACAGATAAAGTGGGCATGGTGGCACACACCTGTAATCCCAGCACTCACAGGAAGATTGCCGTGAGTCCAAGGCCAGCCTGGGCTCCATAGTGAGTTCAGGACCAGTCTGGACTACAGAGCAAGACCCTGTCTCAAAAAAAAAAAAAAGAAAAAGAAAAAAGAAAAAAGAAAAGACCCTGTAGGGGAAAAAAAAGTGGGCTGGGGATATAGCTCAGTGTGAAGACCTTGGGCTTGATCCTTGAAACCAGAGAGAGAGAAGACAGGGAGACAGCCAAGGGTTCCTGAGATCTTAGAGCTTGAGAAAGGGAACTTGCTGAGGGCCCTTTCTGCCCGAGGCCACACAGGGGCCTCATGGGATCCCAAGCGATCACCACCAATTTAAAGCAGTGACTCCTGGCTTCCAGGCATCACTTCATGGGGTCTGGACCAGGATATGGCAAAATATGGCAATAAGATATTCAAGCAAATCCTGAAAATTACCCTTAACTTGATGTTCTATGCCTTCAAGAGAGGGTGAGATAGGCTAGGTAAAGTCAGGGCTGATAGCTGGGCTGGTGGCACACGCCTGTAACCCTGGCACTCTGGAGGCTGAGGCAAGAGGATCATGAGCTCGAGGCCAGCCTGGGCTACATAGTGACACCATGGCTCAAAGAAAACACGTTTAGGGCTAATAAACCCTGTAGTACTAATTTTTAGACAGACGCTCCTTAAGGGATTCATGTGCCTATGTGTGGAACTGGACAGGGATCTGCCTCCAGGTTTGAAGGTAACACAGGAGACATGGCAAAAATGAAGGCTGAGGTGCCAAAGTTCACCCTACTTTTAGTTAACCATAGGCCTCCCAGTCCCTGTTATGCAGTTGTTCAACAAACATGAGGCTCTGTGGGTGTAAGTGAAAAAGAGGCGTGGCCAATCCTGGTGGTGCTTACCGTGAAGAGGGGCCAGAGGGTAGGAGGAGAAGTTGTTGAACGTGGTGGCACACGTCTGTAATTCCAGCAGTCTGGGAGGCTGAGGCAGGAGGATTGCAAGTTCAAGCCCAACTTGGGAAATTTAATAAATTAGTGAGATCCTATCTCAAAATAAAAATTTTAAAAAGCCTGGAGATGTAGTTCAGTGTGAAGACCCTGAGCTCCGTCACTAGTAGGGGGAAAAAAAAGAAAACAAAGGAAAGAGAAATCCCCAGTAAGTATAACATGCTAGAAGGAGGCGCTCTGGGGGATCACGTCTTCTTAATGGTGGGATGCTACAAGAATGAAAACAGTTACCGAGAAAGGGGTGGCATGCGCTCCAATAGAGGAAATTCATATGCAAATATGAATTTGTGGTGGGAAGAAGCATAACACAGGCTAGAAAGCCACAAGTTTCCCTTTTTTTGGGACAGTGTCTCACTCTGTAGCCCAGGCTGGCCTTGAACTGAGGGCAGTCCTTCTGACTCAGCCTCCCAAGTGCTGGGATAACAGGCATGTACCTTCATGCTCAGTTTATGTGGTGCTGGGCAGTGGAACGCAGGGCCTTCAGCTTGCTAGGCAAATGCTTTAAGCACACCACCACTCCTGCAGCCCAGTTTTCCCTTTCGAGAGTCAGGGTACAGCCGGCCATTTTGTTTCCTCTTGTTCTCAAAATTACCCCCCACACAGCAAGACATAGAACTTCATCTTCTAGGAAGATTTTCATTTTGTCTTGTTCTTTTATTTTGTTTTTGAAGAGACAGAATCTTGCTACATTGTCTGGGGTGGCCTTGAACTCCTGGACTCAGGAGACTCTCCCACCTCAGCCTCACAAGGAGCTGGATTACAGTAGCACCCACAGCACCACAGTGCAGAAAAATGTCAAATGCTCCTGATTCTAGGATGCTAAATAATGCAATTATTAAATACTGTTGTCTTTTCTCTGGTTTTAGGTCTTGTCCTCCTCAGGTCTCTCCCCCAGCCCCCGCCCCATCCCTTTTTTTTTTTTTTTTTGAGACAGGCTTTCTTTATATATAGTCTAGGCTGGTCCTGAACTTCCTATGTGGCCCAGGCTGGCCTCAAACTTACAACAGTCCGCCTGCCTTAGCCTACTGAGTGCTAGGTTACAGGCATGCACCACCATGCCTAGCTAATATTTATATGATGGTGGACAATCGAGCCCAGAGCACTGAACAATGTCCTCAGCCCCAGGCCCACCCTTTCATATAGTGCTAACTAAGGCAATTCCAATGCCTGCACTAAAAATCAAAAACTTCTTCATTCTTTAAAAACTACAAATAAGCCTCAGAAAAAGCTAGGTGAAAACAAAACAAGGGGCTCAGGAATTGCACAGTGGGTAGAGTGCTTGCCTTACAAGCACAGGCCCTGAATTCAATCCCCCAGCACCACATAAATTGGGCATGGTGGTGCAGGCCTGTAATCCCAGCACTCAGGAGGCTGAAGCAGGAGAATTGCTGTGAGTCCAAGGCCACCCTGGGCTACACAGCGACTTTAGGACCAGTCTGGGCTACAGAGCGAGACATTGTCTCAAAAAAAAAAAAAAAGGAAAGAAAGAAAGAAGGAAAAGAAAAGAAAAGAAAAGAAAAAGAAAAAAAAGCTATCTAGGTATAGTGGTACAGGCCTATAATCCCACAACTTGGGGAAGCTGAGGCAGGAGTGCAAATTAGTTGGAGCGAAACCTGGGCAGTTTAGTGATCTGGGGAGACCTTGTCTCAAAATAAAAATAAAAAAGGTTCAACCTTAAACAATTACAGAACAAACATCCCTCCCTGCACTGAGGAGTACATGCTGAGCCAGGGTGCTCCAGAAGGTTAGAGCAGAACTTTATGACAGCAGCCTCTTGGGGCTGCAGGAGAGGCACAGAGCCCAGCAAGTGCTAAGTACCCAGTTCAGTTTCCAAGAATCACATAAACTGGGCATGGTGGCACATGCCTGTAATCCCAGCACTCTGGAGCCCGAGGCAGGAAGATTGCCTTGGGTCCAAGGCCAGCCTGGGCTCCATCATGAGTTCGGCACCAGCCTGGGCCACAGAGTGAGACCCTGTCTCAAACAAACAAACAAACAAAATACAGCAAGGAAGTTATACACATACTGTTGTGTAACAGCTCTCCCAAAATTTTCAACTTGCAAAACCGAAACTCTTACCACCAATCACCTCTCCATCACTCTTTTTCTTTGACTCCTGGTAACCTTTACTTTTCTGCGGCTATGCATTTGAAGACTAGAGGTTCTGTGAGTAAGTGGGATCATACAATATTTGTCTTTTGTAACAGGCTTACTTCACTGGGCATGAAGTCTTGAGTTTTTTGATTCATCTGTGTTGTGCATGTCAGAATTGTCTTCAGCACATATATGTATATATACTGCACATACATACATTATTTATTTTGGTGGTCTGTCGCGAGCACTCCGTAAGAGGAGACAGACAGGACAGGGGCAGATGAATTTATCTGGAAATGTTCTTTATTCATACAACAGTCAATCCAATTCACAAATTAGACTGTAATAAATCCATCAATTAATTAATTAAGCAGGAAAGCAAGCGTTGTTCTGCCTCTTAAAACTGTTCCCGTTCTGGGTCCCTTATGCTCACCATGCGACGTGTTCTTGACTATCAGCGACCACAGCCGACCCGCGTATGAGCTTGTCCGGGGCTGGCCAGTCCATGGCTGGATCAGGACCCACCGATAGCTGCCCGGCTGGACAGTCACTCCCTCTCCAGGAGGGACTCTCGCTCTTGGGATGTGAGGAGGTGTAATCTCGCACTCAGGAGGCAAGGAGGCTGGGGACAAGGAACAAGATATGTCTTGCGTTCAGTCTGTGACTCCTGCCTCGACCCTGAGCTTAGGACCAGGACAGTTTATATACTATTTTTATGCCCACAAGCTACAAATAGAGATTTGGGTAGGGGTTCTGATTATTGATCATACAAGGTCTTTGTCCACACCCAGGTGGCTTACAGTCTTATCAGTACCATACAGAGCTTTAGACAGTTTTTAGCAGTTTACTCGACTGCACTCGATATGGGTTACATTTAATTGTAATTTGTAATCTGTAGCGCTCATGTCCTTCATGCCTTTCATACTCTCCGCATTCCACCTGTGCTCCAGACACGGTCCTGGTTGTATTTTGGACATACTGTGCTACATTCCCAGTTTTTTTTTTTTTTTTAAGACAAGGTCTATCTAAACTGCTAGATTGCCCAAGCTGGGCTTAAACTTGTGATCCTCCTGCCTCAGCCTCCCGAAGGTGAATCCTTGGCTTGCACCACCAGCCTGGCAGTTTTCTCCCTTTCAGTGGCATCATTGCATCCGTCCACCACTTCTGTTGCGTGCACACGCGGCATTTTGTTTTTCCTTTTACCCACTGATGGACACTGATGGTTTCCTCCTTTCAGCTATCATGCTGTGAACACAGGTGTACATTATGCGGTGCTGGGGAATTGTGCTTGCAAGGAAAGAACTTTAACCACTGTGCCACTCCTCCAGCCTAAGACTTTATCTTGAAAACAACACAAAACAAATCTGGGTCTGGTGGCACCTACCTGTAATCTCAACACTCAGGAGGCTGAGGCAGTAGGATTGTTTTAAGTCCAAGGCTAGCCTGTACCACATAGTGAGGTTTTTTAAACAAAAGATCAGGTCTTGCTCTGTAGTCCAGGCTGGTCCTGAATTCACTATATACCCAGGCTGCCCTTGAACTCACAATTCTCATGCCTCAACCTCCCAAGTGCTGAGATTACAGGTGTGCCCCACCGCACCCAGTTTATGTGGTATTGGGGAATTAAACTCAGGACCTTGCACCTGCTAGGCAAGTGTTTTAACTGCTGTGCTATTCCTCTGGCCAGAAACTCTACTGTGTGTGCGTGTATGTATGTGTATGTGTGTGATACTGAGAATTGAACTTGGGGCCTTTGCACTGAATTACATACATCCCCAGCCCATTTTATTTTGATTTTGAGAAATAGTCTCATCAAGATTTTTTTTTTTTTTTGTGACAGGGTCTTACTCTATAGTCCAGGGTGGTCTTGAACGCAGTATGTACTTGGCCTTGAATCGTCAGGTTATTAAATTGTTCAGATTGAACTCAAAGTTGCCTCAGTTACCTAGAGTGGTAGGATTACCACCACATCTGGCAGCAAACTATCTTCGTGTTTTATTTTGTTTTTTTGACAGGGTTTTGCTCTGTAGTCTAGAGTTGATTCTGAGCTCACTAGGTAGTCTAGACTGGCCTCAAACTCATGGCAATCCACCTGCCTCAGCCTCCCAAGTGCTGAGATTACAGGTGTGCACCATGACACCTGGCTAATTTTATGTGGTGTCAAGGACTCAAACCCAGGGCCTTGCACATGCTGGGCAAGCACTTTAACCACTGGTCTTTACCCCAATTCCCGCTACTTTAGATTCTTTTGGCTATCTCGGACAGAAATTGCTGTATCATATGGTAATTCCATTTCTAATTCTTTTTTTTTTTTCTTGGTACTGGGGACTGAACCCAGGGCCTTCACCCTGAGCTACATCCTTAGACCATTTTCAGTTTTGATTTTGAGAAAGGTTCTTGCTAAATCACTAAGTTGCCCATGCTGGATTTAAACTTGCCTTCCTCCAGCCTCTGCCTCCCAGGGAGCTGTGATTACAGGCCTGCTGCTTCTATTTTAAATTTTTGAGGGAATTTTTATTTGTTTGTGTTTTGTCTTTTTGTTTTTCAGCACCAAGCATGGAACCCCTGAACTGCACCCCCAGCCCTTTAAGGTCCCCATGCTGGCCCCATATTTGAGAATCCTCTTGGGTTCCAGGCATGCACCGTCATGTCTGGCTGAGATCATTTTATAAAGCGGTGCCCTAGAACTCAGAAATTACACAGAATTTTTGGGGTAGAAGAATGAAGCCAGCTCCTGCCGGTTCCGGGCTGCCCCCTCTGCTCCTGGCACCGCTCAGCAGCACCCAGGGTTGTGATCCCTTCCTCCAGGAAGCAGCTGATGTGGTGAGCAGGGGTGGGGCTGCCCGTTCAGAAACCACAACTCCAAATGCCCCTGCGGTGGCTGAGGGTGTGGCTCAGTGACGGTGCCCTTGCATAGCATTCTAGAGGCCCCTTAGATTCCGGGCACAACAGAAAAGGGAAGGAAAAAACCCTCTGTCCTCTAACCCACTTCCCCAGGCTCAGAGCTTGCTGGTTTCGGCTGTGTTCCCTCTTGCCCCTCCCCGAGGCCGGCCCTGGCTCCTCCGGGGCCTGAGCAGCTCCTGCCCCGCAGTCCTTAGCCACCCACCCTCCAGGTACGGGCTCCCCAACACCGGGGTTGGAGCCTCTTGTTACTGACCCAGGCCTATTTCATCCACCCATCACCAAAAGGCTGAGTTTTACAACACTGAAGTGTTTATTTGGAATCAAGTCCCAAATGCACCCCAAGGGCAGAGTTCCTGGATGTTCAGAGGTGTTGAAGATGTTGGTAATTTGTGGTTCAAGCATGCATGATTGAACTGCATCTCCAGGGCCCATGAGTGAGAGAGTTATCTGTACCTCTAAATTGGTGTGTGTGTGTGTGTGTGTGTGTGTAGTGTGATACTATGGATTGTACCTAGGGCCTACGCCTACTGAACTACATCCCTCTCCCATTTTTTTTTTTTTGACTCTGAGAAGGTCTAATTAAGTTACAAATCTGGGGGCCAGAGAAGTTAAAGGGCTTGTCTAGCGAGCTTAAGGTCCTGGGTTCAATTCCCCAGCACCACATAAGCTGGGCGTGGTGGCACAAATCTGTGATTCCAGCACTCAGGAGGCTGAGGCAGGAGGATTGCCCGAGTTTGAGGCCAGCCTGGGCCATGTCGTGAGTTCAGGACCAGCCTGGACTACATACACAATGAGACCTTGTCTCAAAAAAAAAAAAAAAAATGTTGCACATTTACCCAGGCCAGGCTGGGCTCGAACTTGCCATCTTTGGAGCATCTTTCCACACATAACCAGTTTTCCCCAGTGACATCTGCAAGGGAAGAGAGCCCTCCTCCCAGAAGACCCCCAGACTGGCCTCAGGCATCCCTAGTGGGGGGCTGTTCCTATAGACTTTGTTAAGATAGAAGCATTCAAACCATGTACAGAAAAATCTAGAAAAGAGCTAAAGGTAACAAATAACCTTTGACCAGCACCATTGCCAGGATACAACGTAAGCACTTGAGTTCCTCTGTTGACACGTTGGGCAACTGCCCCAGCAAGGTGGTTTCCCGCTCTGCCTTGTTTCCTACAATAGAAAGTGGGTGTGGGGTATACGTGAGGCGAGGTCTTCTCTGAGACCTGTCGGGGTGTGATGATGACAGCAGGTGCTAGCCCTTGCTTGCCCCATGTGCCAGGGTGATCTGTGATGCTCGCCGCCACCCCCCCTCCCCGCCCCCAACTCCTGTGTGTTTCCCTAGCACCGAGGGAACTGAGGAACTGGCCCAAGGTCACAAGGCTAAGAAGGGACAGAAACGCTCCAACAGTCTTTTTGTCTTCACCCTCTACTGCAAGTCTAGGAAAAAGTGGGCTGAGCTGTGAAATCCCTGAGGCCTCTGAGGTCGCTAAACCCACAGCACAGAGCCCAGGAGCTGTCACTTTCTCCGGCCTGACCAAGTAGGCTGTAGGGGCTGGATTAAAATCCCAGCCTCTCCACTGCTCATGGCCTTAGACAGATCCCTTCGCTTTCCTGAGTTTCACAGGCTTCTCAGCAGTAAAGTGGGGTGCTTTGCCCATGTGCAGGGAGCAATAATGGACAGTGAGTGAACAGGGTAACAGCCTGCTCAGAGTAACTGCCCTGGACCTCAGACTTATCAGTTTGCTGGAAACAGGAATGTCCTTCTGCCCATCCCCCCTGCTCAGCAGACTGTCCCAGACACAGGGCCCTGCCTTTTACTCATTTCTTTTCCTTTCTCTCTCTCTCTATCTTTCTTTCTTTGAGACAGTCTCACTCTGTAGTCCAGGTTAGCCTCCAACTCATAGCAATCTTCCTGCCTCAGCCTCCTGAGTGCTGGGATTACAGGTGTGTGCCACCACACCCATCTGTTATGTGTTGCTGGGGAATTGAGCCCAGAGCCTTGTGCTGTACTTCCAGTTCTTTCTTCCATATTTCATGGGGTCCAGTAGAGGCTCAACCTGTGTGTACTGGCGAAAGGGTACCAAGAATTGAACCTAGGGCCTTTGCACTGAGCTATACTACTAGCCCTTTATTTACTTTTTATTTTGGAGACGGGGTCTTGCTAATTGGTAAATTGCCCAGGCTGAGCTCTAACTTGAGATTTTCTTGCCTCAGCCTCTCAGAATGCTAGTATTACAGGTGTACATCACCATGCCTGGGGCACAGGAGCCTTTTACCATCACTGAAATGTGACCTTAGGAGGAGTAAAAACAAGCACCTCCCTTTTGTGGCACTGGAGTTCAAATCAAGGCCTTCACGCTAAGCCACATCCTCTGCCACTTTTATTTTTGATATTTGTTTATTTTTGCAACAGGGTCTTTGTCGGTGGTCCAGGCTGGTCCTGAGCTCACCACATAAACCAGGCCAGCCTCAAACTCATGGTAATCCTCCTGCCTCAGCCTCCTGAGTTCTGGGATTACAGGTGTGCACCACCACACCTTGTTTATGTGGGGCTCGAGAATCAAATTCAGAGTTTTGTGTTTGCAAGATATGCACTTTAATTTCTGACCTATGCCCCCAGTGAAATATTTTGATTTTTACACTTGATCTTAGCCAAAAGAACAAGAAGTGATTATTTTTTTATTTTTAGACAAAATTTCACTAAGTTACTAAATTGCCCAGACAGGGCTCAAACGTGATTCTCCTGCTTCAACCTCACAAAAAGCTGAGATTATAAACCTGTACTAGCTGGTCCAGCTTTCTTTTATTTTAAACTTTACTATCTCTGACTGGAAGTCTTCTATTCCATTCACTCATTTATTTATTTATTTATTTATTTATTTATGGGACAGAGCCTTACTCTGTAGTGCAGGCTGGTCCTAAACTCACTGTGTAGCTTGGGCTGGCCTCGAACCCATGGCGGTGCTCCTGCTTCAGCTTTTGAACTGCTGGGATTACAGACATGTGCCACAACACCTGTTTGTGTGGTGCTGGGAAACCCAGAGCCTCAGGCTTGCCAGGCAAATGCTCTCACCCCTGAGCTATGCCCCAACCCCCCCTCTATTTCTTTTATAGTGACTAAAAATGAAAGATTTTGACAATAATATATCATTTCCCTTGGTTTACAGATGAGAACACTCAGACTTAGAAAATCCAAATGATTTGCCTAAGGCTGTATAAAAAGCTAGAGGAGGAACCGGGATTTGAACCTTGGCTGGTCTGCCTGCTGAGGAACAGGGAAATGGAGAAGCGTTGGTCGTCCTGTGGGGTCAGACTGGGGTCTGCCTCGCCCGTAGATTGCTCTTTAGCTTGAGGAAGAACTTTTAGCTAAAATTGTCTAGAATATGAGCGTCCTTGAAAGGTAATGAGTTCCTGGTTACTAGAGGTATACAAGAAGACGACCATGGAGTATCCTAATGTGACTCCAGGAGAGCTGACACTGTGCCCTCCTCGGTTGTAAGGCACAGGTCCGTGTCCCTCCCAGGAGGCCGGAACTACACGAGGTGCGGTTTCCTTATTTCAAGCAGGAGCACCAGGGAGGGGGCATCCGAGGCCGCTCTGTCTCCACCGTCGTCTTCTTGTCCTGGTAGGGTACATCCCCGTCATGCCAGGGGATGGGGGGCAGGCAGTTTTTAGTCATTCAACATGTCCCAGGTGTCAAGTCTTGATCTCGATGTTCTGCGCCACCCAGGTGAGAGGCAGGTATTGTAATCCCGTTTATTTATTTATTTAGAGACAGGGTCTCACTCTGTAGCCCAGGCTGGTCCTGAACTCACTATGGAGCCCTGGCAGGCCTGGGAGTCACGGCAATCCTCCTGAGTGCTGGGATTACAGGCGTGTTGATGCTGGGGAATCAACCCCAGGGCTTTATGCGTGTTGGACAGGTGCTTTCACGGAGTGACGCTGCACCCTCCTGCAACCCCATTTTAAAGATGCGGATATTGAGGCAAGGAGCTGCAAACGGTTAACCTCGCCCAGCAGGGCGTGGCTCCGGAGGGGCGTGGCTCTGCGGGGCGGGGCAGGGCGGGGCAGGGCGGGGCGGGGCTGCCGCGCTCTTCCCCGGGCTCTTTGGGCTCTGGCGCTGCCGCGGGAACCATGGAGCCCGTGTCTCTGCAGGACTTCGCGCGCGCCCTGGACCCTGCGTCCCTCCCGCGCGTGCTGCGGGTCTACTCGGGCGTGTACGCCGAGGGTGAGCGGGCCGGGCCTCGGGGTGGGCGGGGGCTGGGAGCGGCAGCGCCTGCAGCCCGGGCGCGAGGCCGCCGCCGCCCCCGCTGTGATCTGGGGCCAGGAGCAACCTCGCCGGACTTGCTGCGTTGCTTCGCGGCAGGGAGGCGTCGCTGACCTGCCCCTCCGCGGGACCGAGCTCCGCGTTGAGGGCGGGTGGGACCGCGCTGCGCTTTGGGGGCTCCGGCTGGGCGGGGCCAGCATCTTAGTCTCTTCCCTTCCTCTCTCTCGTGCGCACACGCAGCCCTGAGCACGAGGCGCAGGGCCGGGTCCGCTCCCCCTCCCTCGCCCTCGCCCTCCCCCTCCGCCCACCTGCCGGCCTCCTCCCCACGTCCCCGCCGCACCTGGGGCCTGTTTACATGGCTCTTCCTTCGGGAAGTCTTGCCTGCTCTTCGCTCCTTGCACTGCCCCCACTTTTTTTGTTTTTAACTGGGTCTCGCTCTGCAGCCCAGGCTCGTCCTGAACTCTCTGTGGAGCCCAGGCTGGCCTTGGACTCATGGCAGACCTGTCTCGGTCTCCCGAGTGCTGCTGTTACAGGCGGGCGCCACCACACCAAGCTTATGTGGTGCTGGGGAATCGAACTCAGGTGCTTGTCTTAGCGCTTGCTAGGCAAGAACATTAACCACTGAGCCATTCCTCCAGCCCCTGCCCCCACTTTGAAGTGGGTCTCTCCAGTTCCACTTGGGAATATCAGGGATCTGGGTTCGAGTTCTAGCTGGGGACTTTCTATAGGAAGGTACATGGGAGCTGTTCGCTTTTCTCAGCCCAGGCCTCTGTCCTCCCGCCATCCCTTTTCTGTCTGTCACTACACCTTGGTTTTCTCATTCTGCCTGGCCCGAGTGTGATGAGTACCAGGAGATGGGGCGATGGGGGGTGTGCAGATGGGGTGAGTGTGGGGGACAGATGGCCACAGCAACAGGGACAGGTGCAGGGCACGGCACTCGAGAGTCCTTGGTCACTTGGTGGGGGCACCGATTTCAGAGGTAAACACGCTGGGCTCACCCCCCTTTCTGCACAGATCAAAGCTTGTGGGGCACAGGGAGGGCACAGTCCCTCCCCCCAGAGTTTGGCCCTTGCCAAATGAGGAAACTGAATCCACGTCTCCACAGGCTCTGTCTATGAGATCTCTGGGAACGAGTGCTGCCTCTCCACAGGGGACCTGATGAAGGTCACCCAGGTTCGCCTCCAGAAAGTGGTCTGCGAGGACCCGAGCACGGGCCAGACGCTGGAGCTCTCCCCCGACTTCCAGGGTAAGGCAGGCGCCTCCCCTTCCAGGCGCCCCTGGGCTCCGCGGTGGTGGGGGTGTGGGGCGCGCTTGCCACCTGCAGCAGGCTTCACATCCGCAGGCCACAGTCCGGAGGCCGTGGGTGTCTGCGGAGTGCTCTGGCAACGCCCTGAGCCCAGCGAGGCCACACCTTACCCCCCTTAGCCTCTGATGACGTCTGCCTGCGGGCCAGGTCTTTGCCTGTCTGCCAGTCTCTGTGTTTGCTTTCTTGTTCGCTCATCCAGCCTCTGCTGACACCCACGTGCACCAGGTTCTGTGGGGTCTGGGGCTCTGCGACTCAGGATGCACCAGCTGAGTCCAGGTGGCAGAGAGGAAGGCAACAAAGTTGGTGTCAGCTTTGGAGAGGGCTCTGGTGGAATAGCCTGCCTCAGGGGTCTGGCTGGCCTCCTGGAGGAGGCAGCTCCCGAGCAGAAAGAGGGACCCCCACTGGAGGGCGTAGCATTTACACCTTTGATGTCCATGAGACCCCAGGGAGTGATTATAGGACTCCAGCAGGGTGGTGGGTCCTGGGCCTGGAGCTACTAGCTCTGGCCTCAGCGAGTTCCTGGGACCTCTCAGGGCCTCAGCTTTCTCCTCTGTAATGGGGGCCCTAGGCTTGCTGTGATGATTAATGGAAGCAGTGGGCACAGGGCAGGCACAGGGCAGTGTGCTGGGAGGCACCACCGGACCCCGGGGGAGGGGCAAGGCGTGGCTTCCAAGTGTGGGCCCAGAGTGTGTCAGGAACCAGACCACCTGGGGGCAGTGAGATGCTGATACAATGTGGTATCTATTTTATTTTATTTATTTTAAAGTAAGAATAGGTTTATTGAGAAAGTAATGCTCTTGAGAAGTCAAGAGGGGGTCTTGAGTGAGGACCCCAAGTGGGTGAAGGACTTTGCACCCTTTATAAAAAGCTTTTGCATCTCCTGTGGTGGGGCAAGCTAATTACCTGAGGATGGACACAGGAAACCCAGAGAGGGAGATAAGCTGCCAGCCTTAGCTACTTCCCCTTCTTGTTCCCCGAGTGGCTGGGGCCCTGACTGGGACCTGGGCTGCACTTCTGCTGGAACGCCCTGTCTTAGTCCTGCCTGTCTGTCCTAACCGATTCTCTTGTCATTTCCCTCCTTTCAGGGGATCACTCTATTTCTACAGGAGCGGGGCACGGGTCTGTCTGGCTGCTTCAGGCTACGAGCGAGTGATGTTGGGGTCAGGGCATTTCCTTCAGAGGCGGTCTCTCCAGGTAGAATTGGTTCACACAGGGCTCCATGCATAGCACCATCTGTAGCTGGATGGTCTCGATTCTTATCTCAGTCTTCCAAATCCCAGACAATACGGCCCCAAAATGTTACCCCTGGTGTTGACTGATATCCGGGTTCAGGAACTCTCGATGTGACTAAAAATAATCAGTTCACGGAAGAGGTAAGAAGAGGTCTATAGAGAAAGTGAAGCTCTTGAAGAGAAGTCAAGGGGGTCTTGAGTGAGGGTTCCTGGTCTCTATTTTAAAGGTACTAAGGAGCCAGTGAGGTTTTTAAATATTTGAGATGTTCTGTTTTGTATGTTGAGGTTTTATTTTTCTTCTAAAATAATTTCAGATTTACAGAAGACTTGTTAGAGCTTCTAGACACTCTGTCTTCAGATTCAGCAGTTTTGTGTGTGTGTGTGTGGTGCTGGGGATTAAGGCAATGGTCTTGATGCTGAGCTGCATCTGGAGCCTATTTTCATTGTTTATTTGAAACAGGTTCTCACTAAATTGCTAAGTTGCTCTTGCTGTGCTCTTCCTGTCTCAGCCTCCCAGAATGCTGGTTTTCCAGGCCCATATCACTGGGCCCAGTTTCAGCTACTTTCAGTTACCCTATTTCTTTATTCTCCTGTCCAGAATACTTCTTCAGCTTTTGTTTTTACATGGACTTTTTTTTTTTTTTGGGGGGGGGGGGAGGTGTGTCTTAATTTGTAGTCCAGGCTGACCTTTTACTCATAGCAATTCTCCTGCCTCAGCCTCCTGGGGATACAGGCATGTACTGCCATGCCCAGTGTATGTGGTGCTGGGGAATCAAATGTCCCTTTCTGCCTGAGTTTTGTGGTGGTTCTTTGATTGGATTTAGGTTGTGCCTTTAGGGCTGGAAACCTTTGCTTCTAGGAGTAGTAGTTAGGCCAGAGCAGTGGTAGATGAATGGCTCTGGGTCAGAGGGACAAATTCTGGGGGTGTTGACAGGATGAGAGACAGAGGTGGCCAGAGGACTCTTTGGCCAGCAGCTTCTGGAGTTCGGGTTTGGAAGAGAGGGAAGGCAGCAGTCTTGGATGTGTGGGACCAGAGCTGTGGGAGGTGTCTAGGGAAGATGCAGGGTTGGCAAAGTTACAGGAGTCTACTCAGGAGGTGGGAAGACGTGGGGGTTGTCTGTGTGCCTTCTAGAGAAAGTGGTCCTGTTCTGTTCCATCCGTCCTATCTCTGTCTCTCTCTTGGTTGAGCCCAGGGGCTTCACACTGAGCTATACCGTAGCCAATTTTTAGTTTTGATTTTGAGACATTAACCAAGTTGCCTATAAAGGATTCAAACTTTTGATCTGCCTGCCTCAGCTTCCCAGAGTGCTTGGATGACAGGCCTGAGCTGCCAGGCCTGGTTCTGTTCTGGTCCCTGTGCCTCAATCCTGTAGCCCAATGTCCAGAGGCAGGCCCACCTGTGAACCTTGCCCCGAGGACTCTGGCTGCATTTTCTGCAGGGTCAGACTGGGGCCCGGCCCTCGCCAGGGTCTGCTTCCTTCTGATCCTGCTGCTCTTGGCTGAACCTTGCAGGCTGCTTCAGCCCCCTTGGCAGCCCCCAGAGCTACAGAACCCTGGAGGAGCTCATCTCTGCTGTGACGGACAGCTCCATGCAGCTGCCTGTGTGCTTCGTGTCCACCCAGAGCATCGTCACAAAGGGCAGGGTGGTGCCTGAAGAGCAGCCCCTCATGCTCGAGGCTGTGGAGTTGCACCACGGGACCTACTGTGCGCGCTGTGTCCTCGACTTGGGTGTGCAGCGGGTGGTCCTGCACCTGCCCCTGTCTCAGATAGGACCCTTCCGGACATGGGAGCCGGAGACTCCCCAAACCCTGCTTCAGGTCCTGCAGGATCCAGTGCTGAAGGACCTCGTGCTCACCTGCCCTGCCCTCCCACGGTGCTCTGTGGTCCTGAGGCCCCTGTATGAGATCCAAGCCATCATGCACAGTGAGTTTCCTGTGGGTGCCAGGGAAGCGAGGGGGAGGGGAGAGTCATAGGGACCCTGGGGAGCTGCACCCAAGGAAGACACCCCCCTGCTCCACAGGGGGTCTAGGGGTTTCAAGTGGATTCCCCAGTGCGTATAACCTAACACATAATGGGGCCCAGTTATGTGGGAAATTTGGCATAAAACAGCTCAGAAAACAGAATACGTGTGATTGAGGGCCCTGCACTGTATGAGTAGCCAAAAGGTGGGTTCTGAGCTGGCTGGCAACTAGTACAAAGAGGTATGGGATTGACAGGAAAGAACCAGCAGCACCTCTGGTTCAGAGGTGAGCAGGGCTTCTCCTGGTGAGCCTCTTGGAGTGACAAGGTGTGCTAGCTTTCTGTCACTGTTAAAAAAAAAAATTTGTGCGGAAACCTGGCATGATGGCACAGGCCTGTAATCTCAGCAGACTGGGAGGCTGAGGCAGGAAGACTGCAAGTAGGAACTTAGTTTGGGTAATCTGGCAATCTTGCCCTGTCTTAAGATATAAAAATTAAAAAAGGGGGCTGGAGTTGGAGATATAGCTCAGTGCAAAGACCCTGGGTTCAATTTATAGTACCGATATGAAAACAAAGGCCTGGAGGAATAGCACAGTGGTTAAAACACTTGCCTAGCAAGCCCAAGGCTCCGAGTTTGATTCCCCAGCACCAATACAAGCCAAGCATGGTGGTGCACACCTGTAATCCCAGCACTTGGGAGGCTGAGGCAGGATTGCTGTGAATCCAAGGCCAGCCTGGGCTCCGTTGTGAAGGGCTACAGAGCGAGACCCTGTCTCAAAAAAAAAAAAAAAAGGAAGAATGTGCTTTAATAGGAAAATATCAGAAGGAAAGAAAAGATGAAAAAACTAGAGAGGCAGATATGGGGCACAGGCCTGTCATCCCAGCATCCCAGGAGGCTGAGGCAGGAACATGGCAATTTCAAGCTGAGCCTGGGCAGGTCAGGGACTTAAAACCTAAAAAAGTCTGGGAAGGTGGCTCAGTCCAAAGGCTCTGAGTTTAATCAATACCTAATACCACAAAACTCAAGAGAACCAGGAGCTGGGTTAGCAGGCTCTGATCATGCTACCACTGGGGTGGTGTGTGGTGCACCTGAGCTCACCTCTCCCCCAACAGTGCGAAAAACAGTCGTCAAGATCCCCTCCTCTCTGGAGGTCGAGGTGCAAGATGTCACCGCCACCTCCCAGAACGTCCACTTCATCAAACCTCTGCTGCTGAGTGAGGTCCTGGCCCGGGGAGGCCCCTTCCCTCTCTCCGTGGAGATCCTGGAAGTTCCAGAGGGACCTCCCATCTTTGTGAGCCCATGGCTGGACTCCTTGCGGAAAGGCCAGAGGCTCTGCATCTATGGCCTGGCCTCACCACCCTGGCGGGTCCTGGCCTCCAGCAGGGGCCGGAAGGTTCCCAGACACTTCCTGGTGTCCGCAGACTACCAGGGCAAGCTGCGGCGGCGGCCCAGGGAGTTCCCCACGGCCTATGACCTGCTGGATGCTCTCCAGCCGGGCCATCCCCTCCGGGTGGTGGCCACCAGAGACTACGAGGACGAGGGGGAGGAGAGCTCTGAGTTTGTCTCCTTGGCAGTGGGCGACCGGCTGGAGGTATCCAGGCTCGGCCAAATCCTAGGGACCGAGGGCCAGGATGTAGATGTCTTGATATGTCTGCGGCTGGGCGAGCAGGCTGGGGAGGAGGCAGAGTATGAGGAGGTCCTGCTGCCCCTGTACCTCCCTGGTGGCTTCGTGGAGGAGGTGAACGACGGCCGGCGCTACAGCCTGGCGGATCTGATGCACCAGATGTTGCTGCCCTGTGAGGTCAAGGTGGTGACCAAGGACAGCAGCCACGCCGCCGACCCTCTGGTCTCCTTCTCGGGCCTGCGGTTGGAAGAGAAGATCACAGAACCCTTCTTGGTGGTGGGCCTGGCCTCCCATTCGGGGATGAACTTCGAGATCCCTCCTCGGTGGCTGGACCTGACCGTCGTGGAGGCAGAGGGGCAGCCGGACTGGCTGACTGAGCCTCTCCCCACGGCCACCGTGGAAGAGCTGACGGACACCTTCTACTACACCCTCCGGAAGTTACCAGCCTGCAAGAGCCAGACACCCCCGCCCAGGCCCCCCAAAAGCCAGGGTCTCCAGGAGCGGAAGAGTCAGAGCCCCAAGGAGGGAGGCGTCAAGGTACCGACATGACAAAAGTGGACAGGGGAGGGTCACTGGTCAGGCTTGCTGTGGGTCCTCCGTCATGCATTTCTCTCATAATTGGGTAGAACTTGTTTTCAGGGTCATGCTCGCTCCTGTAATTCCTCTCCACCCTTACACTGGTGTGAGTACCCCTATTCTACCACTGAAAAACCGGGGTGGGGACCTTGAGAGGCACCCAGAGTCCCACATCAGTGGGAGGCCTGAACTTGAGCATGAACATTCTAGACTGCAGTGCAGAGTGCTTTTCCCCTCTCTGCCACCCATTCCCTCCTCAAACTTGCGATCTATCTGCCTCAGCCTCTCAGACTGCTAGGATACAGGCCTGTGCCACCAGGCCTGGCTCCCCAGCAAGTGAATTCCAAACTGAGAGTGGGAAAGTTAGAAAGTCCCAGCAGCAGAAGGGGTGGGGCAGCCGTTCCCTGACAGGCTGGGGAAGAGTCCGGACACTGGCCTGGGATGATGCTGGGAAGAACACAGCAGGCGTCGGGTGCTCAGGCCCAGCCACAGCGTGGGCCTTGAGCTCACTGCCTTTTCTTCTCGGGACGCCAGATTATCCGCTGCTAACCAAGGCAATGGCACATTTTGTGTGGTGGAGGCTGCTGGCTTTAGGGGTCACAGGTGTGGTTCTGGGTCCAAATCTTAGCACAGGGGATGGAGGAATGGCTCAGAAGTTAAAGCACTTTGCCTTGCAAGTGCAAGGCCCTGAATTCAATTCCCCGGCACCACATGAGCTGAGTATGATGGCACACGCCTGTAATCCCAGCACTGGGGAGGCTGAGGCAGGAGGATTGCCATAAGTCCAAGGCCAGCCTGGGTTCCATAGTGATTTCAGGACCAGCCTGGGCTACAGAACAGGACCCAGTCTCAAAAAAAAAAAAAAAAAAAAAATCTTAGCCCAGCTATGGATTCCTCCCTAGGCACGCTCAGTTCATTTATAAAATGGGAATTTGGGAACTGACGTGGCTATCCAGAGGGTCACTTGGGGATCACATGAGCAGACACACATTAATGGCAAGTGGTGACATTTCAGGAACGGCCCTCATGGGGAGCCCCCTTGGCCCTGGCCTCTCTTCCGAGGTCTTGGGATTGTTTCCTTGAAATATCTCCAGGATGCTTTTTTATCCTGTTAGCAACAGATGGTTCTCAGGAATGGGGATTAAGCTTAGGACCTGCCCCACTGAACTGCCTCCCCAGTCCTTTTTTATTTCTGATTTTGAGACAGGGTTTCACTAAATTACTAAATTGCCCAGGCGAGGCTTGAATTTGCAGTCCTCCTGCCTCACCTCCCAGATTGCTGGGATTACAGGTCTGCACCATTGGGCCTGGCTAGCAACAGATTTAAAAAGGATATTGAGGGGCTGGGGGGATAGCTGAGCAGTTAAGGAGCTTGCCTAGCAGGCACTAAGAGCGCCATACCCTAGCACCACACAAGCTGCACACAGTGGCGCATGCCTGGAATCCTAGCACTCGGGAGGATGAGGGCAGGAGGACTGCTGCGAATTCAGGCTACCTAGTGAGATCAGAATCAGCCAGGACTACAGACAGACTGTCTCAAAAAAAAAAAAAAAAAGGCTTCTAGGTGGAGAGTTTAAGGGTACGCTTTATCCCCCAACTGTTTTTATCCTACACCCTGAGCTTTTTCCTCCCTTGCCAAAATATATTTCCTGTGCTGGTAGCAAAGCCACCTGGTCCCAAAAAGTCCTGCCCTAAATAGGATGTAGAGAGGGAAGCCCAGGAAGTGCCGCCATGGTTAAATCACATTGGATGAGCTCTGCTGCTGTTTTTTGGGAACTTGCCAATTTGTTTCCTCTCCCAAAGTTTTCTCAAGCCTTGAAACTGCAGCAGGCCCCTCTGCCACCCATACCCAAGGCAAACACCTTCCCAGAGGTCTCCCAGGACCTGTACACCAAGATCCCTACCCACAAGAAGGGCCTCAGGCCTGCTAAGGTCCCAGCTGCAGACCCGGGTGAGTTCCCCTAGCCTTGCCCTAGCGCCTCGCTTCCCTGCCACTGTTCCCTTCTGTGCTCCCAGTTTGAGTGATAATCACCCATTGTGGGGTGGGTCAGATGGAAAAGTCCCTCTTCCCTCCCTGCTGGGCTCTGGAGCCTTTGCAATGAAAGAAGTGCTGTTCCCAGAGTTCCCCAGCCCGGACTTCAGCCTCTCAGGAGGGACAGGAACTTGCCTGGTGCCCAAACTCCTCACTGACTGGACTTTGCTTTTTGCAGTGCTGGCAATCGAACCCAGGGCCTCCCCCGTGGTGGGCAGGTTCTTTACCACCAAACCACGTTCCTGGCTTGTCCCTGAGTTGAAGGAGGATTACCACGACTATGAAGAAATACCTGAGCACTTTCAGAAAACCATCTCGGTGCTGGAGGAGCCATGCGTCCCAGCTGCTGCTACTCGGGCCATCAGGACACCAGCCAACTCTCACGAGCCTCTGAAAAGCCCGGGGCAAGGGCCGCCGCAAGGCAGGCTCAGGTGTGGAAGGGAGCCCAAGTGAGGGGGCCGCTGCGGTTTCCTTCAGATTCTAGGTTCCTGCTGGGCCCACCACCGCAGCCTCAGGAGCCAGGTGGGTTCCACTCAGGCCTGTGCCCTCGCCCGTTGGCCCACTGGTGGATGCAGGGAGAAGTCCAAGAGGCCACAACTCTCGTGCCGGCTGCTTCTGGCAGAGGCGATTGGGTTCTGTGTGCAGAGTCCCTTGTGTTTGCCACCCCTCTGCCCTCCCTCTGGCTCCTTCCAGGCTCTCAGCCCACACAGTCCAAGAGGGCCTTCCTCATGGAGGTAGCACCCAGCTTGCAACCAGCACTGGGGAAATGGGACTTGCACAGAAGACAGGGGCACGTGGCTTCCAGAACAGATGCTTAGGGCCCTGCACCTCCAGAGCTGGTGCTGGAACCAGGGGAGCCAATTACAGAGCTTCACGAGACCCACAGCTGCAGAAAACGGGCAGGTTCCACCAGCTGGTGCTAGGATATTGATGAAGCTGTTAAGTGACTAGCCAAGATTTTTTTTCCTAGGGGGCTGGGAGAATGGCTCAGTGATTAAAGCAAGTGCTAAGTACCCAAGTTTGATTTCCCAGTACCACATAAGCTGGGTGTGGTGGTGCGCACCTATAATCCCCAGCACTCAGGAGGCTGAGCCAGTAGGAAGCCTGGGCTTCCTAGTGAGTTCAGGACCAGCCTGGGCTGCAGATCTCAAAAAAAAAAAAAAAAAAAAACTTTTTTCCTAAAGCAGTGGAATAAAAATAACACCTAAGCTTCTGTGTGAATGTCATTTTGTCTTTGTATGAATTACGTAACTAAGTTCTGCTTATATGCCAGATCCTTAATAAACCACATCCAAAGACGAGCGTGGTAGCACATGCCTATAATCCCAGCACTTGGGAGCCTGAGGCAGGACTACTGCCTTGAGTTCAAGGCCAGCCTGGACCACAGAGCGAGACCATGTCTCAAAAAACAAAAACCCCACATCCAAATACTCTTACTTTCAGAGGCAACAATGGCCTGACTTCAAGCGTAGGAAACAGCCTGGTGGTTGAGTGCTCCAGAGGCAGACTGGCCCAGGGGTTAAGGGTGAAGACACCGAGAGTGAAAGACAGGGTAGCGCCCACCTAGGCCCCCACCTGCCACCTATCAGCTGCAACAAGGAGCACGTGATCCTCCCTTTTTGACTCACAGAATTAGTGGTGGCCAGGAGATGCCCATCTGTAATCCCAGCCACTTGGGAAGCTCAGGCAGGAGGAGCACAAACTCAAAGCCAGCCTTGGCAACTTAGTGAGATGATCTCAAAAAGTAAGAGAACCCAGGACGCAGCTCAGTGGCAGGATGACCCTCCTTGTGCAACCCCCAGGATAGCGCGCGCGACCCAAGACATGTACTTACCTCCCTCACAAAACTGTTTTCATGATACCTTTGTAAAGCACTCAGAACAACCTCTCGTACCAGCAAACATGCTAATATCGATATTGTTGACCAAGATCGGGCGGCTGTTTGGCTCTAATCCTGCGCTCTTCCTACACCCGCAGTCCCCTCAATCATGGAATTCACCTGTGATTAAAACAGACCACGCACCTAGATCCTGGACAGTCCGCTGATTGGCTGCAGAGTTCTCACTGTCCCGTGCAGCAGGGATGAGGACCAAATACAAACCTTTGCCCGTGCAGATTAACCCAGCTTCCAAGGTCAGCGTAAACTCGCCGGGTGAGGCCACGTTTCCGCCAGTGCTACGGCTGAATTTAGCATGTCGGCAGTGAAGCCAGGAGGCAGAAGAGTCTGCAGCTGAGACAGGAGCCAAAGGCAGCCCGGAGTCCCTCTCCTGGGTTCCAGGCGCTGTGTCCGTGTGCCCTGCGGTCCTTGCTGCTCTCAGGGCCGCCGGGACCCCGGTGCCTCACACGTCACCAGGCCTCCATACTCCCACCGCTGTAGCACAGCCAGATAATACCACACAGAAGGACCACTGACGGGAAGTTAGGAATCCTCTACCAGCTGGCAACTGACACTGGGCTCTGGTGCGGTTTATAAACGCAAGCATCACCGTGAGAATGGGAAGAGTCACAGGGATTTGATAGAGGAAGAGAACAGGGGAAGGGCGCAGGATGGGGGAGTCCTAAGAGAAAATAGGTGGAGGAACAGCTCAGCGATTAAAGCACTTGCCTAACAAGTGCTAAGTCAAGCACCAAATACCGAGTTCGATTCCCCAGCACCACATAAACCGGACATGGTGCACACCTGTAATCCCCGCACTCAGGAGGCTGAGACAGGAGGATTGTCATGAGTCCAAGGCCAGCCTGGGCTTCATAGTGAGTTCAGGACCAGCCTGGGCCGCAGAGCAAGACCCTACCTCAAAACAAAACAAAAAACAGCAGAGGATTATAGAATCAAATGACAAAAACTAACAATTATTCAGGATTTATACCTTGTGCCTGATTTCCAAAGGAGTGTTGATAACGGCTTGGGGCAGGGTATCAGCAGAGTGAGGAAAAGTGACGGGGCAAAGGGGACATCAGGGAAAATCTAAAATGGCTGAGCACCATTTTAGATCGCTACATGGAGATGTGCAGGGCTTCTGACTGGCTCCCCCTGCAGGCTGTTCCCAGCTCCCAAGCCCTCCCCAGAGCGCCATCTACAGGGCCCAGGATAAGCTGGACGAGATACTTTGGGGAGAAGCCCTAGGCAAGGACCAGCCGGGCCGGTGCAGGCCTGCAATCCCAGCACTCCAGCCAGATTTCATTAGGCAGGCTCAGAGTGGTCAGGCTGGGTGGGTCGAGATGTCCCCAGATGAGGAACTCCTCCCAGATAAAGAACTCTGAGAGCTTAAGAAAAACCACATCCATGTATGGCCAAGGGTAAAGCTAAAGTTAGGTGGGGGGGTGTCGGTCTTTCCTTGGGTCCTCGAATTTGATCTTAAGTCAATAAACTAGTTTTATGCTAATATGCACCAATCAGTAAAGGCCAAATTTGTATAGGAAATGAATATGCATGATCAACAGAAAAGCTTATAAATGACTATCATTATCAAGTGGCGCCCTCACCCCTCCCGCTTGCAGGGAAGGTCCTACTTCCAGCCTCACTTTTCCCTAGTACTTATCCAAGAGTTAACTTTCTACTTCCCTACTGCTCTTTGCTCATGGTGTTCATTCACATCCGTAGGACACCAACCCTGGGTTTCTGGGCTCTCCAGGAGCATTCTGGGAGGCCAAAGCAGGAAGATTACAAATTCAAGCCCAACCCGGGCAACTTAGCAACTTAGTGAGACCCTGTCTCAAAAGCAAAAATAAAAAGAAGAAAAAGAATAAAGGGCCGGGGATGCAGTTTAATATGAAAGCCCTGGCCTTGAACCCCAGTACTACCAAGAAAAAAAAAAAGCCAGAGCGACTGGAACAGCTCTTCCCTGGCCTTGGCCCCCTAGAATTCACGCCTGCAGAATACCAGTTTTCACCTCCATACTCACAATCGGTCTCGGCACAGCTGAGCAATGTTAAGTACGGACACTAGAGCAAAGCCGAGTTGTACAGAATAGCTTTCCGGTGTAACCTACGCGCAGTGCAGAGATAAACAGCTGATTCTCAATAGCAAAAGCCAGGCTCAGAAGGAAAACGTTTCTAAAAGGCACGATGTGACGTTTGATCCGAGCACTGGGGTCACCGGGGATTAGTCCGGAGCAGAGGCCGCGCTGAGGGTGCTTTCAATTCACCTCTGAGATAGGCCCCAGGTAGTGGTGGGGGTGCTGTAAGGGGGGGAGGGAGAGGGGAGGGTCTCCCTCCAACATGAGACAATCCAAGTGTCTCAGTGACTTTTTCGCTGGGTGTGACTGAATATTTGACATGCATAAATCAGGGGTGCAAAGATTTATTTGAGCTCACAATTTCAGAAGGGCACAGTCCATTCACCGGCGGCCGGCAACAGTGGGAGCACACGGCAGCGGGGGTAGGTGAGGGCAGCTCCTCACAGCCCTGCAAACAGGAAGCCAAGTCCCAGGAGGGCGGAAGTGGAGACCCCGCCTCCACCTAATAGCACACGCTTGCACAGATAACCTGCAACAACACGAGACATCTGTGGGATACTCCAGAGCCAAACCACGACACTGGATGATCCACTGGGAGCGGGAAATAAACATTAGCACATCCCGTCATTTTTATTTTCAATATAATTTTTCATTCCCATTTTTCTGCTTTGTAACACACACATAATCACTAAACACACACTGAAGATGCTTGAGTTTTTAATTTCTGCCAACTACACTACCTTTTTCTTCTTTCTTGTATTCCTATTTTGGTTTTGTCTTTTTCTCATCTGCCTCTAAACCCAGCTGCATGTTTTAAAAATCTGCTAATCCACGTCGGGCACCAATTCATACTGACTGCTCAGCTGGGCCAACTCTGCAACTGAGACCCTGTCTCAGAGTAAAAACAGTAAAATGGGCCAAGAGCCTGAGTTCCATCCCTGGTCCCACAAAAACAGAATAACGAACTTGTTGTTTTCTGGCCATGAAGCGACACAATACATGGCCATGAACGCTCAAGATGAAGTTCCTCCTGCCTGTGCCTGGCCGCAGCGCCGCCAAGGCAGCTGGCAGCCCCCAGGCCGTGCGGTACGCGACTCCCATGGGACCGAGAAATGCCAAGGCGGCAGGGAAGTCAGTATCTCCTTATGACTACTCAGTGCATCTAGGGAAAACGCACCAGCAATCCTGTGACGCAGATCTATCTCTCTCTCTCTCTCTCTCTCTCTCTCTCTCTCTCTCTCTCTCTCTCTCTCTCTCTCTCTCTGACCCAGGGCCTTTGCATTTCTTAAGTTTTAAAATTTTGAGATGGGACCCGGGGCACAGTTATGTAGTTAGAGCGCCTGACTAGCATGTACAAGGCCTCGGCTTTGCCCTCCAACTACATAAACGCTAGACAGGCATAGTGGCTTTTGCCTGTAACCCCAGTGCTGGGGAGGCTGAGGCAGGAGAACTGCTGAGTTTGAGGCCAGCCTGGGCTATTACCTAGTGAGTTCAGGACCGGCCTGGACTGCAGAGCGAGACCCTGTCTTTTTGTAACAGGGTCTTGCTAAGTGGCCCAAGCAGGGCTCAAACTTGCTCTCAGCCACCCAGAGCGCTGGGATTCCAGGTGTGCCTATAGTCACACACCTGGTGAGCATAGTGTTTTCAAATTTCTAAGTCATCGTCTGTTGTGTAAAAGGAGAAAAGACTTGCAGCCAGAACCCCTGCTACAGCTCTGCCCCTCTGGTCTCTTACTTGGTAACTACAACATCTGCTAACCCTGTACCCATAGAAGAACTTTATTATATACTCCAAATTCCAATGCTTTTAAAAATCTGCTTTTACCAAGTGTTTTTTCTTGTCTAAGAAGGGACACATAAGCAAATAACAAATGCTAGTGTATGAAGCCAGAAGTGTCTGCAGAGGTCATTGGGTGGGAATTACTCCACATGTAAAGAAACCCTGCAGGACTCAGCAACTGTGGGGGTGGAGTGGGCGGGGCCTCCCCAGCCCTCCCTACAGCTCAAGACACAGAGCAGAATTCTTATTTCATGTCCTACCTCAGTAACTTCATCTTCAAAGAAAAAAACATTTTGAGACATTCTACAGCCCAGGCTGGCCTCGAACTCACAGCAATCCTCCAGCCTCTCTAGAGTGCTAGGATTACAGGTGTGTGCCACCACACTGGGTTAATTTTTATGTGGTGCCAGAGACTTGAACCCACGGCCTTGAGCTTGCAGGGAAAGTGCCTTAACCACTGAGCTATACGCCAAGCCCTTCCAACTAGTTCTTCTATTCATGATGTAGCTTACTCTCTAGAGTTGGCAAAAACTGCTTTGAGTCAGGCATGGAGGCATCTATCTGTGATCACAGCATTTGGAAGGCTGACATAGAGTTCAAGGCCAAACTGCACTGTCTTGTAAGGCTCTGTGAAAAAACAACAAAACCCCAATCTACATACAAAAATACTTTGAACTAGTTTCCTCTGGAAAGAAAGGTGATCGAGTGGGCCAAGACGCATCCACAGGCCTTTGGAAAGTCTCACCTGTAGGGCTGGAGGAATAGAATGGCACAGCAGTTAGCGCACTTGCCTAGCAAGCCTTAGGTCCGGAGTTCGACTCCCCAGCATCATAAAAGATGGGTGTGGTGGCGCACACCTGTAACCCTAGCCCTAGGGAGGCTGAGGCAGGAAGATTGCTGTGAGTTCAGGATCAGCCTGAACTACAGAGACCTTGTCTCAAAAAAAAAAAAAAAAAAATCTCACCCCGAGATCAAATGACCTATCATCAACTCAGAGCGATGCCCCATCTCCAAAATAAGAAATGTTAACATTGAGATCCATTTTATAATTCCTATTATTGGCAAAGCCACATGCTTCATAGATCTTTCTTCTTTGCAGCACTGAGGATTAGCCCAGGTTCTCCACGCTGAGCTCTACTATCATCTACGTTTAGTTCAGATTTGGAGACAGATCTTACCAAGCTGCTAAGTTGCCCAGACAGGGCTCTAATCTGCTATCTTCCTGCCTCAGCCTCCCAGAGTGCTAGGATGTCAGGTGTGCGCTACTTCACTTGCCTTACAGATGTTACTATGTCAAAAAAAAAAAAAAAAAAAAATTGAGACAGGATCTCACTCTGTAGTCGAGAAGGCTGATCCTGAACTACTTTGTCGCCCAGGCTGCCCTCAAAATTAAAGCAGGCCTCCTTCCCCAGCCTCTCAAATACTGGGATTCAAGCATGCATCACCATGCCTGGCCATGTTTCATTTTCTCAACAAATCTGGGAGGAAATAACACTGTTTCACGTGAGGAGATAGAGGCTCTGCGAGCTCATGCAGTCTGTTCAAGATCCTAACTTGGGGGCAACCCCAACGGGAGCTTTTACTCCTTGGTCCTTGGTTTTTTAATGTTTTTTGAGACACAGTCTCGCTCTGTAGCCCAGGCTGGCCTTGATCTCACAACAATCTTCCTGTTTCAACCTCCCAAGTGCTGGGATTACAGGCATGTGCCACCATACCCAGCTTTATGTGGTGCTGGGGAACAGAATTTAGGGCCTTGTACTTGCAAGGCAAGTGTTTTAACTGCTGTGCCATTTTTCCAGCCCTGTCCTTGGTTTTCAAAATAACCCTCTTCTCCTCCCTTTTTCTCTTTTGAGACAGTCTTACTCTGAGACCAGGCTGGCCAGCCCTGACCTCGCAGCAATCTTCCGGCCTCAGACTCCTGAGTGCTGGGATCGCAGGTGTGCACCACTACGCCCAGCTTATGTGGTGCTAGGGAATCGAACTCAAGGACTTGGCTTGCTAGGTAAGTGCCATAACCACAGTGCCATTCCTCCAGCCCCCAAGACCATTTGTACAAATTGAAAAAAAAAACCTAACTTCGACTCAAATCCAATTTCACTATGCCATACCGCCTTAGATGGTAAAGCCGCAACCACACTGGCTTAGAAAGAAAAATCATTTTCATGAGCTACTGCAACAAGAGAATTGTTTTATTAAAATATTTTACATAAGATTCAGTAACGCTTCTTCCTCTCCTCTGCCCTGGGAGGCCAGTACTCTAGAACCTGCTATTCAGGTAAACCTGCTTTCAGCAACGGGCAAGCCAAGGAGGAAGGAAAGTCCGCACGTGAGAGTAATGCCACGGACCAGATGGGACCGGGCCAGCGGAGGGCATCGCCCCACAGCCGAGTCCTGCTCATCTCTACAGGAAATACCTTAATTCTAAAAAAAAAAAAAAAAAAAAAAAAAAAAAACTTCTAAGCATTAAGCAATCACGCCTGAGTCTCTTGGAAGTGGTCCTCTTCCAATCCCATCTATCCTGGCGACCTAACTAGGTTACATGAACCTTCTTTTAAGAAATTCCACCCTGGTTTCACCTATCAATTGTCCAAATCTCTTTGAGCTTTCAGACACAAAAATTAAAGACCTAAGGGCAGCAAGTTTCATACGGATATCAGCTGAGATCTTTCACAGATGGAACTTCCTCCTTAGACGTCACCTGGCCAAGCAGAGGCATCCCTGGGACAACAGACTGTGCAACCAGCAGGAGACATTTCGGTAGCCAGGGAGACGCTGACATCTCGGTAGCCAGGGAGACGCTGTCAGTCGGCGTCTGTGGACTTAAAGTGATCATCATCCACAGTAGAATAGATGTGTCCCTCATTGCTAAGAAAATCCACTGCTTGCCTGGAGGGAGGGAGGGGGAGAGAGAGGGAGAGAGAGAGGGAGAGGGAGAGAGAGGGAGAGAGAGAGGGAGAGGGAGGGAGGGGGAGGGAGAGGGAGAGAGAGAGAGAGAGAGAGAGAGAGAGAGAGAGAGAGAGAGAAGGAATTTCAAACCAGTGTAGAAGAAAGCAAGCTGCCTTTCAGGTATGGCCTAATAAACTCGCTTCTGCAATGTTCATCTAGCTAAGGAGAAGCCAGCCACTCCGCACACAGCAGTGGCAGGGAGGAACGCTGTGCAGCTGAGGTTATCCCCGCAGATGGCGGCGACCAGGGCTGCTGCAGATCCAGCCCTCTGCCTCACTGTGCAAAGGAAAGGGTACCGCCTCACCAAATACCAGCCTCCACAAGCAAGCCACGACTCCAAAGCTGTAGTCCAGCTCGCCATGGAACCTCCTAGAACACGTGGCTGCTGGAGCGCTCCCATTCCCACCTACGCCATGAAATCCCTTCTGCTCCATCCCGGGGTGGTAAAGTTGCAGGAAATACAGGAAAAATACTCCAGAAGCAGCAGGACACCGCAGGCCATCCCAAGTGCCATGGTCAGAGCCAGCAGTGCGGCCATTAACAGCCACTGCCATGTGACGGCAGCTCTCATCTCAGGGCACCTCGGAGGCAGGGATCACCACCCTCCTTCTACAGGGCAGGAACAGAAACAGTCGAGCACTTCTTTCCTACGGAGGCCCGGAGTGTGAAATGGTTTCTGGGAATGGAGACCACGGGCCCATCACAATCAGGCCACCTGATGAGCTCGTGCCCCTGCGATCAGGTCGAGGCTGCGGGAGTGGCTGCCTAGCGCTCCATGCCCACCATGGGCCAGTAACAGCAATGGGACACACCCCCAGGGACCAGGAGAGCTCGCTCCGCAACCTGAGTCTAGGAGGCACCGAGTCAGTTTCTGCAGAGAATCACACTTTCCCTGCATAAATGGGCAGCAGTCATGGGACGAGCCAATAAGTGATGTCAAGTGTGATGCCATCTTTGTGACTCCTTTTAGGTTCTTCTACAGCTGAACAAACTCCCCACCAAGAGGCACAGCCTTACGTTTTAATCTACTTCTCCACTGCCAGGAGATGCGAACTATCTAATTCAGGAGCCCGGAAAGCAACACTCACTTGATGGAGGCCAGGGGCATGTGCTGGAGCTGGTTCCTGAGGTCCTGGACGTGCAACCCTTCGGGCCTTGGGCAGGCCTTAATCAAACTCAGCACCTGACAATTCAGATGAGAGATGTTAGCGACGGCTCTGAATCAGTTCCCTTTGCAACCCGGGGTTCCTTCCTAACAGGAGTGGGGGATGTCCAGCCCACGGTCCACAAAATCACTGGGTCCGTCTTGGCCAAGGACACTGTACCCAAGGGAAGCAGTATGAGCCATAAGGGGTAAGTTAATTAAGTCTTCTCAATAGAGCAGGCTTTTCTTTCTCCCTTCCTTTCTTTGAGACAAGATCTCACTCTGTAGTCCAGGCCAGTCCTGAACTCATGATGGAGCCCAGGCTGGCCTCACACTCAGAGCAATCCTCATGCCTCAGCCTCTCAAGTGCTTGCAAGCCTTTAACCTGGAGCTATGCCCAGCCTCGGGCAAGCGAGAGTTTAAGTTGACAACCCTGCGTGGTCCATGTGGACATAAATATCCACATGGTCCTTAGGAGGAAGGCGGCCCGCCCTGCCACATAAGGGAAAGCCAGGCACTAAGTAGCCTTAAGTCAGGACTATGTGCGTGGCGCATTTATGGAGACAGTTTACCTGGTTCTGGGTCACAGTGAGGCCATTTGCCGGCATGAAGCTATTCCCACCAAAGTTTCCTGCGTCACTCATTCCCGGGTTGCTGACAGATGCTCTCCCTGCTGAGGGCTGAATTAAGAAGCAGTTTGTAACATTAGGAAACTTACCAAACCAAAATGGGCCTTTGCAACTTCAAAGACCTAATAATAAGCAGTCAAGAAACAATTTAAACAGAGCTTTCCTAGTGTGACTGTCTGCACAGGAAGGGGTGGCTACAATCCAGCGAGAATTACACAGGAGGTAAATTGGCCCTCTGAGGCACCATCACAGCAAGGAGACGAGCCAGAAACGATGGCACGTGCCTGTAATCCTAGCTACTTGGAAGGCTGAGGCAGGATGATCATTACTTTGAGGCCAGCCTAAGCTCCACAGAGAGATCCTGCCTCAAAAAGCCAATCAAACAAAAAACCAAAACAATAAAAAACAAAAAACAGGGCCTGGGGGTGCAGGCCTAAAATCCCAAGCTGCAGAGTTGAGGACCCTGGGCTCAATCCTCAATACCACACAATAAAAACAAACAAACAAACAAACAAACAAAAAAAACACAAAAACCCCGTACTTCTGGCTCCTTTCATTGTCACATGAGAAGAATCAGGGGAAAAGAATCATGGAAAAGAAAATTAGAGATCTGCTGTAATACCAGGCCGTCCTGGGCTTAATCAATCAAGAATTTACTGTTGGTAAAGAGGCACTGAGTGTTATACTCACAGAAAGGGAGCCATGGTCTGTATCATCTTCCATTTGACTTTTTTAGCCACCAAATTCATTAAAGTAGCAGCTGATAATATTTTCGTCTCCTTTCCTCTCCCTGACTCACTCCTCTGCCCCTCACTGTCTGGACTCTCTTCCTTGTGCCTCTGAAACTGTTCTTACCCAAGACAGCATTGACGGCCAGCCAGCTATCCAAAACCCCTCAGTCCCATACCCGAGCTCTCAGAGGCAGCCTCGGACACCACACCCCGAGGACACGTGCCCCTCCCCAGGTGTCACCTGCACTCCGGGGCCCTACTCACAAGCGGCCACACTCATCAGCCCCTCTACCTGGCCCTCACAGGCTGGCGCTGCCTGGTCATGGCCTCTGTGACGTCTCCCCAGCATGCTCATCCCTCTCTCAGCATTAGCCTCTGGCCACCCCTAGAGCGCTCCCCCGCGCTTTTCTGTTGCATCCCCACACAGGCCCCTTCATCCACACAGCGCCCTCTCGGTGGCAACAGCATCCTCGTTCCACCCGCTGAACTGAATTGAGAATGACAGTGGTGCACACCTGCAACCCCAGCACAGGAGGAGGCTGAGGCAGGAGGATCCTAAGCTTGAGTCCAGCCCGGGTAACTCTGTCTCCAAATACAAAATGAAAAGGGGCGGGGGATGCAGCTCAGAGAGAAGGCCTCAGGTTCAACTCCCAACACCGGGGAGGGGGAAGGACAGGGAATCAAGAAAATATTAAGTGTTCCCAGCAGTTGAAAGGACACCATGGGAACACATTATGAGAAACCCTACCCAATCAGGAGCTTCTCTTATTCAATAAATGCTCATTGAATGCCACTTAATTTTTAAGTAGAATTTAATCATGGTCCCTTGTTTTCAAGCTAGACACCCACACTGTCCCTTCGCAGAATAGCCTTACATCTCATGACCCAGTAATACTAAATTAACCGCTACTTCTTACCTACATACCCTTGCTGAAAAGTCCCTCCCTGATTCAAGTGGCCCTGCTCACCTCACTCTCTCTCTCCTCCCTCCTGGAGTGCTGGGACCTACCCGAGGGCCGCAGGCAGGTCCAAGGGTTCTACAACTGAGCTACACACCTGCTCATATTCAGGACTTTGTTTAGGTACCACCTCCTCCAGGGAGGCTCCCTTTTCCCTTTTTCCTTCCCAACTGCCAGGTAGGTGCTCTGTCCTCAGCCTTTCTTGATGTACGAACCAGGATCCCAAGTCCTTCTCCGTGATTCATGGAAACCTGTGCTTACCACTTCTGCTTTCACCGCCCAGGTGACCCAAAGTCTCACTATGTGACACGGTGCTCTTTGAGGAAAAGGATAGCCTTACTTGTCTGCATTCATAGTTTCTATTCTGTAATCACTCGATCTTTTGTTATGAGCAGAATGGTCATATGAGTTGGTAACTTGTTATCATATGTCTATAGCTGGTATGTATTAAGTTTAAACATTGATATGAGTATCTGTCCTCCTGTTAAAGAGCAGATGGGGCCTATTAATAACTTCTGGTGGTTCAGTTTAGCCTAGGCAAGCAATACAGAACTATTTTTTTTTCCTTTTCTTTTCTTTTTTTTTTTTTTGAGACAGGGTCTCACTCTATAGCCCAGGCTGGCCTTGGGCTCAGGCCTGACTCAGCTTCCCCAGTGCTGGGATTACAGGCATGCACCACCACACCCAGCTTTATGTGGTGCTGGGGAATCAATTCAGGGCCTTGTGCTTGCAAAGCAAGTGCTTTAACCGCCATGTCATTCCTCCAGGACCTAGAGAACTATTAACGATGATAACATACTGTATTAGTGGTGGAACATTTCCATAGGTTATATTAGGTTGATTTAGACGGGTCCATTGATGGTGCAGACTGTGCCTTTCAATGTTAAGGGTGGAAGAGCTTTAGTATGAAATGGTTAGCAGGTTCTGTCAATAATTTGCTAATCTTAGATTATACTGTTATTGTAAATATTTTTATTCAAATTGTGGATGATGGCATAATGATCTTGAATTCCAATATGTGCCAATAAATACCCTGCCCGTAGACCACATACAGTTCTATAATCTGTTCCTCCTTCACTGAAAAGCAGAGATCACATAACCAGCAGGTTGGTCACTGAGAAGACCTCCAAAATTAATAGCTAAGTGAGCTGCAAACCGACACAAATACTAAAATCTGAACGAACTCAAGGAAATCCCAAGGAAAGAACTATGCTGATGGAAAAATCTGCACTGTAGAGAGAAAGCCATCGACACTATCAGATCTACAACCCACAACAACAGTCAAGGAGAAAGGTGACAAGAAGTCACCCAAGAAAAGGCCCAATTCCCCAGGAGTTGGCATCAGGAGCCCCAAGGTTGGAGAAACTACAGGAAAGGAAGTTAAAACACAAGTGGACCCAATGGCAAAAGAACTCAAATAAGATATGCTTAGACATATGCAAGAGGTAGTGAGTTCAATGAGGATTCAATAAAAAAACCAATAGTCTTAGTAGATAAAAAGTTTAAAGATTATAAAGAAACAAGAGATAATAAATAAGACAGATAATACAAGAAATGGAAGAACATTTCAGCAGAAAAGTAGAAAGACTGAAAGGGTTCCAAGCTGAATTATAGGATATGAAAACATGGAATGTAGTCACCCACGCAGCTAGGACAGGGAAGAGTGCCCCAAATATTCAAAGGCCACAGGGAGATCAGAAACTCAAGAGAACACATCTGAAGCCAGGGTAAACAACAGCCCAGGAAGCAGCTCCAGGCCGACTGTGAAGGGCAGGGAGGTGCCGGCAACGAGCCCAGAACCTCTGACCCAGCTAGGAGAGGAAGGAGTGCCCTAACAACTGACAGGAGGCCAGAGGAAGGCCAGAAATCCCAAAGACAAATCAGAAGAAGAGAAAAACAGCAGCCCAGGAAATAGCTTGAGCATGACTGAGAGCAGCTCTGAGCTGCCAGCATCCATAGACAACGGAACGTGCAGAGACTGGAACCTCAAACCAAGGTAAGTGCAGATCTGAAAGAAGTGGGAAGCAACAGCAGCTGGCAGCATCAGCCTTCAAAAAAAAAAAAAAAAAACAAGCCTGTGAGTAGTGTATACTACAACCACAATGTGCGCTACCCTAGAAAAGGCGCCCAGGAGGCCAGATCAAAAGCAGCGCTCTGCAGCCACACAGGCAGTGATAGAGGAGCAAGAGCCATTAAAAAAAAAAAAAAGCCCAAGACTGACCTGATAAAAATAAAAGAAAGCTCAGAACAGCACATCAGGGCTTTCAGGGTCACTCTTAAGCGGAAGAAACTGGCACAAGAGAGTGTTGTAGAGAGGAGAGAAAGGCTGCAGAGCTCCTGCAAAGCTCGGATGGTAATAGAAACACCCCCAAGGGTGGAGAGGCCTGTCTGCAGGGGAGGGAAGACAGGACAACAGGAGAGCTTTGCTGAGGGGGGTGTGGGTGAACAAGACACCTCAAAGGCCATGGGAATGTGAGGTCCCCCTCACTGTCTACTCCCAGCACAGAACTCAGAAGAACTTCAGCTCCCCCACATACCCTCATGCTCATTCAAAGAAACCTCTCAGCCAGGCCTTTAAAGTGAAGTCCCTCAACAACAGAAACATGGGAAGAAGGCAAGGCAACAGGACACCCACAGAGATGCCTGAGGCCCCAGAAACTCATGTCCTGGGCCCTGAAATAGTGGAACTCATAGGGAAGGAAGTCAAAAGCACATAAATGAGTCAAACAACCGGTGCAAACAAGATATTCTCAAATAAATGCAAATAACTGAACAGCTGGCTTAAAGAAGAACTTACCAAACAAGTAGTGGTCCTAATGGATACAAAGCTCGCTGAGCATACAGAAGCACAAATAAAAAGTCAGCTGAGGTAATAAATAAGGAAATACAAGATATGAAAGAACATTTTGTTAGAGAAGTGAAAAACCTGAAAATAAATCTAAGTGAAATTCACGATATGAAAAATACATTTGAAAGCAGGGGAAGTTGACTCAAACATTGTGAGGACAGAACTTCAGACCTTGAAGGCAAGGCTGAAGGAACAAATGCTATAATTAGGCACAACTCCAAAATTAAAAATGAGCAAAGTAGCTGGCTACACCAGCTGATGGATGATTCCAAGAGAACCAATCTCAGAATTATGGGTGTGAAAGAGCAGAAGACAGCACTGAAGGTATCAAGAATTTATTCACTGAAATCATGCAAGAAAATGTCCCAAATCTATGAAAAGAAATTAATATTCAGGTACAAGAAACTTATAGAACACTAAATAACCTCAACGAACAATAAGTCTTGTCACGATATATCATAATCAAAACCTCAGAAATACAACATAAAAAGAAAATATTAAAAGCAGCAAAAGGAAAACAGACATTATCCTACCAAGGCAAACCCATTCAGATTACTGAGAATTTCTCAATGCAAACTTTTTTTTTTTTTTTTTGAGACAGCATCTCACTCTGAAGCCCAGGCTGGCCTTGGACTCATGGCAATCCTCCTGTATCAGCCTGGAATTACAGGCGTGTGTCACCACACCCAGTTTATGTGGTGCTGGGGAATCGAACTCAGGTGCTTAGCGCTTGCTTAAGTGCCACTGAGCCATTCCTCTGGCCCTCAATGCAAACTTTAAAGGCTAGGAGAGCCGGGACCAAAATCTTTCAAGCATTAAAAGACAGGAAGTACCAACCTAGGTTGTTGTATCCAGCAAAATTATCCCTGAAAATTGAGGAGGAAGTAAAACTTTCTCAGGACCAAGAAACCCTAGAGAAACCTGTGACCCCTAGCCCAGCATTGCAGAAAACACTCAAACAAGCAAGCACCAAAAACAAGGAGAGAAGGAAGCATCTAAAGAGAGAAAGTGTAGCAAAAAACAAGATTGGTATTTGAATGATTTGACTGGTATCCTTCTAAAACAATACCAGCTTTCTCAAAAAATCTGTGAAACTTCCCCCATAATTATTTTTAATACTATATTAGTTTGTAAAACATAATGATTATATTTAGCATGAGGATTTGATATAAAATATTTTAAAAATAGGTATCCATGAATGTATGGATGGACAGGTAGATAAAAATAATAAACTAAATCTGACAAATAGAGTAAATAGAAGTCATTTATGAAAAACCTACTACCACCTCCATTCCTAGATGGGGAAAACTGAAAGCATTTCCCCTCAAGTCAGGAACAAACCAAGGCTGTCCACTCCACACCTATTCAACAGGCTGGCCAGAGCAAGAGAATGAAATAAAGGGCATGTACCCCAGAAAGGAAAAAGTTAAACTAGCCTTATTTGCAGATGACCTGACTCCCTACGTAGCTGACCTCAAAAACTCCACCAAGAGACACTTAGAACTTATCAACAAATGCAGCTGACTGAAAAATAAAATTAATAATAATAAAAAAACAGCACTCCAGGGCTGGAGGAATGGCATAGTGGTTAAAGGGCAAGCGCAATGCTGGGTTCAATTCCCCACCACCATGTAAGCTGAGCATGGTGATGCACGCCTGTAATCCCAGGCCTCAGGAGGCTGAGGCAGGAAGATTACCTCAAGTCCAAGGCCCGCCTTGGCTCCAAAGTGAGTTCAGAACCAGCCTGGGCTACAGAGTGAGACCCTGTCTCAAACAAACACCACCAGCAGCATTCCTCTACACTGACAATGAACTCACTGAGAAAGAGCTGAGAAGAACAATCTCATTTGTAACAGCTCCTCAAAAAATGTAACACCTAGGAATAAACCTAGCCAAGGAAGGGAAGGACCTCCACAATGAAAACTACATTATGCTGAAGAAATTAGAAAATGGAAAGATATCCCTGTTGTTGGATAGGCAGAATTAACATTGCCAAAATGGCTATGTTGCCAAAACTTTTATACAAACTCTATGTATTTCCTATCAAAATACCAAGAACATTTTTCACAGAACTTGAGAAAATAATCCTAATATTTATAAGGAACCAAAAGAAACCCAGAATAGGGGCTGGAGGAATGGCTCATTGGTTAAAGTGCTTGCCTAGCAAGCACTAAGTCAAGCGCTAGGTACCCGAGTTTGATTCCCCAGCACGACATAAGCTGGGTGTGGTGGCGTGTGCCTGTAATCCTAGCACTCAGTAGGCTGAGACAGGAGGGCTGCTGTGAGTCCAAGGCCAGCCTTGGCTCCATAGTGAGTTCAAGACCAGCCTGGGCTTCAGAGTGAGACCCTGTCTCAAAAAAATAAATAAATAAGTAAATAAATAAGAAAATAAATAGTCATGTACAAGGTGTAGCAAAGACCTAGATATTAAGATGAAAAGACTGCACCTCCTGGAGGACAAAGTAGGTAAAACTTTTGAAGATACAAACATGGGCAGTGACTTTCTCAACAGGACACCTGATGCACGCGAAATAACTCCCACAATCAACAAATGGGATTATATCAAATTAAAAAGCTTCGCACAGCAAAGGAAACAATTAACAGAATGAAGAGAGACCTGACAAAATGGGAAAAATGTTTACCACCTATACCTTGGATAGGAGGCGAATACCAGAAAAAACAAAGAACTGAAGGAGAACCTCAGTATCAAAGACCCAATTAAAAATCGGGCAACTGAAATGAACACAGTTCTCAGAAGTCCAAGTGGCCAGCAAATACATGAAAAAATGTTCAACACCCTTAGCCATTAAAGCAACGCAAATCAAGATATCACTGAGATACATTTTTACCCCAGTGAGAATGGTTCATATCAAAAACTCAAAGGGGCTGAAGGATTGAAAGCCCTTGCCCCACAAGCACCAAGGCTCTGGGTTTGATTCCCCAGCACCACATAAGCCAGGTGTGGCGGGGCACACTTGTAATCCCAGCACTCAGGATTGTTGCGGGCTTGAGGCCAGCATGGGCTATACAGCGAGTGCAGGACCCGCCCCAGCCACACAGTAAGACACTGTTGTTTACTGGGCCCCCCACCTCAACAAACAAGTTAAAAGCACTACGTAATAGGAGATACCCGTGAACCTACATTTACAGCAGCACGAGCAACAGCTAAATCACGGGAGATGCCCAAATATCCATCAACAGACCAATGGATTAAAAAAAATACGGCTCATACGCAGTGGAGTACTGCTCTGCCACACAGACAGCGACATGAGCCATCTGTAGGTGACCGGGTACAACTGGAGACCATTACGCTTAGTGAAGTGAATCGGTCTCAGAAGGATAAATATTGTGCGGTTCCTCTAATATGAGAAACCAGGGTGTAAGTAAATAATAAAGCGAGATAAGCAGGACGTGGGAGCCTGGGTGAGGGAGGATGGAGGGGCGGGGGGGAAGTGAAGCTGCTGCAATAAATACACGCACGAAATCCCCAAGTTTAATGGAGTCACTGCGCATTGCCTACACATACTAATAAAAATGGGAAACAACAAAAGACATTTTTACCATATTCGACAGACACACATTACAGACTAATAAACACTTCAAATTTTTTACCTCAACCTTTTTTTTTTTTTTTTTTTTTTTTTGGACATAGGGTCTCGGCTCTGCAGTCCAGGCTGGCCCAAAATCACAGCAATCCTCCTGCCTGCCGGGTGCTGGATGACAAGCGTATGATCCGGGTCCCACAGTGCTGGGGAACCAGGGCCTTGCGCGCTAACCAACGCGCTACTCCCCCAACCCTTTCCCTGCACCTCTACCCTGCTTGTTCTCACCCACTACCGACGCCTCTCATACAATAGACGCCCGTTTCCAGGTCCCACAGACACCTTGTGTCGCTGAACCTTGCTGGGGTGGCATTCCACAATCCATTTCCACTGCCTCTGTCCTTTGTGGGTGGCGGGGTGGAATCGGGAACTGAAGTCAGGGCTTCACAGTGAGCTTTGTCCCCAGACCCTTTTTTTTTTTGGGGGGGGGGATATGGGAGGGTCAGAAAAGGGAGAGGTAAGAGTCTGTAACTCTGATGCGATATATGTGCACAAAATAGCCAAGTTCAATGAAAACATCATCATGTATTGCATATATATATATATATATATATATATATATATATATATAATGGGAAAAATAATTATTTTAAAAAATTTTAATTTTTTTGGACAGGTTGGGTCGAAACTTGTGTTCCTTCTGCCTCAGCCTCCCAAGGCACTGAGGTTACAAGCATGTGCCACCATGCCTGGCCTGTATTCTTGTTTCCTGCTTGTTTCTTCTAAGAATTTAAGTTGGAAAGTAGACAGATTAATCAACTTGTTCACTGTTGAATTCCAAGGGCCTAGAGTAACAATTTGTACACAGGAGGTTCTATACATATTCTTCAAACAAATGAATTTATGAGCTGGGCTGAGTGGCACATGCTTGTAATCTTGCGACTCTGGGAGGCAGAGGCAAGAAGCTTATTAAGTTCGAGTGCAGCCTAGGCAAATGAGTGAGACCTTTTCTAAACATTAAAAAAAAAAAGGGGGGGAGGGTGCCGGGATGGAGCTCACTGTGAAGGCCCCGAGGCGGCACGGGCAGGGGACGTGACAACTCATCCCAGTGTCCAGTAAACGGCGAAACATGCTCTCTCCAGTCTCTCCTCCAGTGGTGACCACGCCGCACCCAAGTCATCTGAAGATTTTCACTATGAGAACTGACAAACGCCTTGGGTGCTCAAAGTAAGTCCAAACAGCAGAAAATAGTATGAAGAGAAATTTCAGCATGAACCAAGAAATAGAAATTCACACACACACACACACAAACACACACACACAAAAAAAATAGCATACACTCTTTTCAGGCAACAGCTTGGAAGAAAATAGTCAAATACTGTCCAGCTTGGGATTTCTCTGACGACTGACTGATACGGCCATTCCACCCTGAACGCGCCCGATCTGTCTGATGACGGACTGGAGACTGGAGCTGGGAGCAGGACCTGTGCTCGTGCCTGTCAGATCCAAGGCGATCTGGGGCTCCGCCACCAGGCTAGGGGGTCGGAGCAACTCCTAATTCTGCGAGAAATGTCAGTGCTTTGTCCGAGATAAAATACAACAGTGAGGTTCAGGGAGAAACTGTTCCAAGGACTGTCTGGCTCAACCACGAAAATGTCACAGAACCAAGGCCAGTGTGGTCAGCACCCACGGTCCGGCAGGCAGGGGAGGCGCTGCGGGGCCACTCACCTGGCTGACGGGTTTGCTCAGCACCATGTGCGCGTTGACCACTTCCAGCATGTGCGTGGTGAACTCGTTCATGTCTTCCAGGGGGATGATCTTGAAGGCCACCAGGCTCTTTTTGTTCTATTTAAAAGAAAGATGAAAACAAATACAGGATGAACAGACTCAAGTCAGTTTCAGGCTGAAACCTTGTGACTCTTTTCCTGACTACATTTTGCCAACACAGGGCAAATGTCGATTCTATACTTAACTCAGGGATAGTCTAAGGGGAGTCAATAATGAAGGCGCAAACCAAATTAAGTCAGACAGTCATGATCTGTTCCAGGTTACACCCTAAGTAGTCTTGTCTCCTGACTCTGAACCTAACGGACGCCACAGCTGGCAACTGTGGGTAGATTCTGTTCTTTCTCCTCCATTCTGTTACCTTTATATTAAGGTAAAAACCAGTTACTTCCTCTTGAAGAAGAGAAAAAGAAAGTAACCTCCCATTAAATACAGAGATTAATTATCAAGTATCCAAACTCAGACACAAATCTGGAAATTGCTTTAGGCAAATACACCTAAATTTCCATTTCATCCCTACGTTACCTGAAAGGACCTCAGGTGGCCAGCCACTTTCACATACGTTTCTGGAGGAACCACGGTGTTTTCACCACTGGTGTCCTAACAGATAAAACACAAACATATCACCAAGGCCTAAGTGATGCTGATGACAGGCTCTAAAACTTCTAGACTACGAACAGAAAGTTACAAAGTTGAAGAGCTAAGTCCCTGCGTCCTAGTTTGCTCTGCCTTTCAAAGTTTACTTTTTCGTAAAATCAGAAATTAGAATGAAAAGTATCTCCAAAGGTAATTCCTAGTTCCAAAGTTGTATGTCACACACATCATTAAAGGGCAAAAGATTATGCACCCTTAACAATCTCAGGCACACAATTTTCTAGTGGATACTTACAGCAATTTAAGAAGAACACGCATTAAAACTTAGATTCATCATAGTATAGCTAAAACAACCTACTTGTTCAACAAAGTGTATGCATTTATGTAATGGGCTACTCCAAACCCAGGTGTGATGGTGTACACCTGTGATCCAGCACACAAGAGGCTGAGGCAACCGAACTGCCTCGAGTTCAAAGCCTGTCAGGGCTACACAGTGAGTTCAGGACCGGCCTGGACTACAGAGTGAAAACCTGTCTCAAACATAAAAGAACAGCTACTATACACTGTTAAAAGCAATAGCCCAGTCTTTTATTTACTATCTGGGAAGATCAGTTATGACAAGTCAAACAGAACTGGCCTCCCAAGTGGGAGAAAATACACACCTGAAGTACTACCAAAGGTCATCTATAACAGTTACAAATGATTTTACTATTTGTGTGTGTGTGTTTGTTTCAAGGAGCAGAAGAGATTTATTTTTATTTTGAAACAGAGGGCTGGAAGCTCCCACTATCTGGGAGTGGGTCCCGAGTGGGTTACTGCTACTATTTGTTTTCTGAGTTTTCAGGAACCGAAGACCTTGTAAAGAGAGAAGGGAGATATGGGAAAAGGAAAGGAAAACGGATCAAAATATGATATGTAAATAAAAAACGGCATGAGAGCAGAAAAAACAGCTGATTTTCATAGTTCATTAATGATTATGACTTTAGAAAACCAGACAATCAGGTATTTAAAAGTAAAAAAATAAAAACACCTTAAATCAACTTTTCTTCCGCACTGTATTCTGTTATTTTTCTTCTTTTCTTTTTGTTTAAGACAGGATCTCGCTCTGCAGTCTTCCACTGGTCCTGAACTCACCACGGAGGCCAGGCTAGCCTAGAACCCAAGGCAATCTTCCTGCCTCAGCCTCTTGAGTGCTGGGGAACCAATTCGGGGCCTCCAGCTTGCTAGGCAAGCATTCTGCCCTAATTGCTGTGCCATTCCTCCAGCCATATGTTACTTTCCGTAGCTGAATGTATACCACAGATACAGCTTTGCATTTCCACATTTAACATTTTTAAACCACTCAGGGAAAAGAAAAGCTAGATCTCCACTTCTTTTTACCAAAATGTATTCCGAACAGATCAAAATTTTATTATCAAAAAAGAGAAGACAGGGCTGGACGAATAGCTCAGCAGTTAAAGTACTTGCCCAGCAAGAGCTAAGTCAAGCACTAAGTATATGAGTTCAATTCCCCAGCACCACATAAGCAGGAGGGTGAGGCAGGAGGACTGCAGGGAGTCCAAGGCCAGCCTGAGCTCCACAGTGAGTTCAAGACCAGGCTGGGCTGCAGAGCGAGACCCTGTCTCCAAAAAAAAGGAAGACAGCTCTTAAAAGGAAGGGACAGTGGGCAGAAGCACGAGGAGAACAGGTCAGGTTCCTTTCAAAACTCTTTATTGAGTAATCACGCAGACTTCCTTTCTCTGTGGGGAGAAACGTACCACTCCCTGCCTGGCATGTGGAAGAGGACACTTGCAAGGCCCCAAGCAGAGGTAGTAACAGAGGCTGCAAAGTGGTGCCCAGTTTCTCCCTGTGCAGAGCATCCTGGCTCCAAGCCAGCCCATTCCCTGCCCACACCTGTTCCCTGTAGCCCAAGGCACTGCCTCAGAGAACTCAGAATGTTTATGCATGTGGAACTGAGAGGCAAAATCCTTCGATTCCACCTTCTTCTTTTGACCTACCATATCATATTCCTCAACATTATCCTTTCTTAGCTCTGGTTTTATTTTAATTCCTCAGAAATATCTTTTCATTGTCACCTTGTCTACAAGCCCTTTATCTTGTCTAATAAACCAGACTTTAAAAAAAAATGTACCATCAAAATACAGTACTTTGAGCCTGGGGTTGTAGCTCGGTGTAAGAACAGAAGCCTAGCATACACAAGGCCCTGGGTTCAATGCCCAGGGCTCCCTTTAAAAAAAAAAAAAAAAAAAGCAAAGTAGAGAAAAGGCTTTAACCACTGAACTAGATCCCTTGCCCCTATAAAATAATATTATGATTAATGTTTTAAAACCAAATCTGGGGCTGAAGGAATGGCTCAGCAGTTAAAGTGCTTGCCTACCAAGTGCTGAGTACCTGAGTTCAATTTCCCAGTACCACATAAGCTAGGTGTGGGGGCGCACTCGGCAGGCTGAGACAGGAGGATTGTCATCGAGTTCGAGGCCAGCATGGGCTACACGGTAAACTCAGAACCAGCCTGGACTACAGAGCAAGACCATCTCAAAATAAATAAATAAAAATAAAACTGAATATGTACATCTCTTGAATTATTTCCTTAGTATAAAACCCCAGAATTGGAGTTGAAGGTCAACATTTCTGCAATTGATATTTCCGTTATTGGCTGTTTTTTCATACTACTCTACTAACAAGACAGTATGGGATACAGCCACTCCCTTAGAAAAACAATGACAGTCATTCAACACATGCTTACTCAGTGCCTCACGTTAGAGGCACCATGCAAACTGCTGCTCTACCAGGACTGCATGTCATGTATTAGGCTTTTTTTCTTTGCCAACATAATAAATTAAAAATGGAATCTCCATGCTTACTAACACTGCTTTTGTTATGGCTGTCGTTCAAATTTTCTCTTTTATGAACTATCTTACAGTTTGTCCGTTCGGTTTTCTAAGGTATGGCCTTTTTTTTTGCCTTCTGGAGCATTTTTCATGTTAACAGTTAGACTGTTTGTAACATGAGCAAGTAAGTACATGTTACATGAGCCCATTCATTCAAAAAAAATTTTTTTCAAGGCCCACCATGTGACCAGCAATGTCCTAGGTGCTCCAGAGAGTGACGGACACTCCGCATAGGAAGCTTCTTCTTGGGTTGGGGCAGTGGAGCGGTTAAGACGCCTGCCCAGCACGCGAAAGGCCCTGGGTTCAATGCTGCAGCTCCACATAAGAGATCAGCTGGGTGGGGTGGCGCACACCTGTGTTGGGACCCGGGGGCAGAGGCAGGAGAGCTGCCATGAGTTCAAAACAGGCTGAACTAAAACAATAGTAAGCTCAGGACTAGCCTGAACCAGAGCAAAACTCTGCGTCACCAAACCAAACCAAACCTCTTCTCATGCCAAATGTGGCCAAGTGCACTGTAATGCCAACTACTCAAGGGGCCGGGGCAGATGACCGTTAAGTGGAGGCCAACTTGGTAGTGAAGTGAAACCTTATCCCAAAACAAAAACCAAAACAAGGCCGAGGGCATAGCTTAACCACAGAGCTCCCTAGGTGCAACCCACAGGACCCCAGCACCCTCAGTTGCCTTCTGATCTTTATAGTATTTTGGGAAATTCAGAAGGTTTCATATTTCTTTGTAGCCAAATCTATAACCTTTCATGTCAGGGCTTCTGCCTTTGGTACCTTACTTACAGTTTTTTTTTTTTTTTTTTTTGAAGACAGGGTCCTGCTCTGTAGTTCAGGCTGGTCCTGAACTTACTATGGAGCCCAGGCTGGCCTCGAACTCTGGTAATCCTCCTCCCTCAGCCTCCTGAGTGCTGTGATAGCAGGCATGTGCCAGCATGCCCAGTTTATGTGGTGCTAGGGAACTGAACTCAGGGCCTCGCACTTGCGAGGCAAGTGCTCTAACCGCTGTGCTATTCTTCTAGATTGCTCTCTCACTCTCTCTCTCTCTCTCTCTCTCTCTATATATATATATATACATATATATATATACATATATATATATACATATATATATATACACAGACACACACACACACACACACACACACACACACATACATATTTTTATATATAAGAAGAAAACTCCAAAAATCAGGTTTAAAAAGTTCACCATCTCCAAATTCCCCAAGAAACCCCACCCTGGCTGGCTCGGAAGCGTGCTTACGTCCGTGTCGACCCACTGGCGCACGTCCATGGGTGCAGCTGTCATGTCGTCTATCTTGTACACGATGTTGGTTGGCGCCTTCTCCGTGTGTCTGATTATTCCCACAATAGTGACCTAGGTAGGAAAGGGAGAGTTTGGGGTTCCTGGGAACGAAGCAGGTCTTACTTCATCCGTCCTATGGGTTAACTGACCTTCTTATAAATTCTTTTACGTACCTGAGAAATCTCAACATCCCCAATTTTGAACACTTCATCAACCAGGGCGGCAGACAGCAGCTGCGAGATGGTGCAGGGTATGATGTACTGGGCCCGGGCTCTCTGCACAGGAAGAGCGGCATGAACGCAACTGAGCCAGGACCAACAGCAACGCACTCGACGCCTACCACGTGCCACACGGCTCAAGTGTACTGAAACACTGACATTTCAAAATAAATCTCCTTGTTCTTGCTTCACAAGATGGAAACCAAGAATCACAAAGCTGGTAGGCAAATGCCTGTTCAAACCCAGGTTCCTCTGGCTCCAGCTCCTGCTCTGTGGGTAAGTTAGTCTCGCACTGTCGATTCATCTCAACGTGCAGGTCAGAGCTTGGCGACAGAGTAAGGAAAGGTGACATGCTGCCAGAACAGACCTGCAAAGAAAGGGCCTGACAGACGGCCGGCAGAGACAGGATGTTCTAGGTCGGCCACAGCAGGGGCCTCCAACCCTTGGCATGTGGTCCATGCAGTGCAGCGGGAGGGGAGTGCGCTGGGGACAGCGGAGCTCCAGCTGTACTTACCTCCGCTCCCCAGCACTCTGCTGCCTGAGCACCACCTCATGTCAGCTTTGTGGAACAGTCCCTGGTACCAAAAAGGCTGCTAACCATGGGCCTATAGCATAGTTTCCTTTAGGACAAACTTTCTGACAACTGGACAGAGCTCCTGGAGAAAATGGAGCAAGAGCTTAGCTATAACGGACAGGATAAACTGGGTGGAAAGGTATCTAAGGATGACACTAACATCGCATTCCAAATTAGCCAGATGACAGGAGGATTGTGTGAGCTCAGCCTGATGACTTGGTGAAATCTTTTTTCTGTAAAAAGGGCTGGGGATGTAGCTGAGCGTGAAGGCCTTGGCTTCAAACTCTAGTACCACAAAAATAAGCCTTATTTATTTTGAGACAGGGGCTCACTCTGTATCCCAAAACCTCTAAATTAAAGCACTTAAGAGTACAAACTGGCACAAAGTAGGCACTCAATGAACGTTAGCACATGCCCACAGGTTAGCTATCATTCTTTTTTCATCTATAATAGTTTTTAATAAGCATATAAAGAGATCAACCATTTAATTTTACTGTTGTTCAAAATATAATGAATCATAAAATTTAAAAGTGAGGACTAGAAGAATGGCACAGCAGTTAAAGCACTTGCTTAGCAAGCCCAAGGCCCTGGGTTCAATTCCCCAGCACCACATGAGCAGGGTGTGGTGGCACACCTGATTCAATACCCAGCTTATCACATGCACGCACAATCCAATCTGGTGAAACAAACGTGTTAAAAGACGCAGGATCAGATTGGAAGGGAACACACCTGGCCACTTATGGTGGGGAAAACAAGGTGGGGGGGGGGGGGGGGGGGAGGCTACTGCTCCAAGCTCAGCAACCCATCAGCTTTCCCAGAATATGGGGGCCAAGGAAGGACAGCCGAGGACCTGACCCCAGGAGGGAGCACAGCAACCTCCCTTGGTCTCCTGTGTTACCCACCCACTGCAATCATTCCTGCCCCGGTACTGCACTCCCAAGAAAGAGAAGTATGGAGGGCACTGCGTGGGCACGCAAGGGAGCAAGCAGAGCCAGGCCAGGCGCCACAAGGTGGGCCAGAGGTGCTGGCCTCTGGCTTCTCAGGACCCCCAGGGCCTGCACCATACCCTATGGTATTTTGTAGGTGATGTATATGCTTACTTTAATATTGATAGATCAATAAATTTGCAAAAGTCTCAGAATTCCCTATTATAATCTTCTGTATTTTGTTTTTATCTACCACAGCTGAGATTTTCACTGCATCTTGGCCTACACTAACAATCACTAGTAGAGCAAAATACGGGGTGTGGAGCCACAGTCCTCTAGACTGTACTCAATCCCAGCTCCTGAGCCCGACACGTGTGCCATCCTTTTGAAAAATAAAGATATCTACCTTTTTTTTTAAAGTTGTAAAGTGGGTAGTTTATTTATAAAGATGAAGACAGAGGAAAGAACAGACGGGGAAAAAGCTTCTGCTAACCAGAAAGAGTCCAGACAAGGGCTGCCCGAGATCTACCTAATAAGGTGTTAATATCAGTCTCTGCAGGTAGTAAGCACCCAATAAATACAATTACTCTTCTGATAAAATTACGTATGTGCAATGGCTGAGGGGTGACTAATCCTTTTAAATTAATTTCAAATCAGATACTTTTTTTTAATTGAGCCAGGAACTGATCATAAGAACTTCCTGGTTTGCTCCCCAAAAGTTCACAGAGAATGTACCTGCACATGTAAGTTTAATTTTGAAAAAATATTTAACATTCATAACAGAGTATGAACCAGGCTATTCTGACAGTACTGGATGAAATCAACATTTTTACAAGGCTAAAAAAAATCAGCGCTGGAAATTTCAACCAAATATAACAGATTTACAATTAAAAGTAAATACTTTAGTGAAGGCTTTTATCTAGCTTACTGTAGAAAAGACTAGATTTAGGGGCTGGAGGAATAACTCAGCGGTTACAGCACTTGCTTTGTAAGCGTGATAAATGAAGCACTTAGTACCCGAGTTTGATTCCCCAGCACCACATAAACTGGGTGTGGTGGCGCACGGCAGTAACCCCAGCACTCAGGAGGCTGAGGCAGGAGAATCATAATGAGATAATCTTCCTCTGTAGCCCAGGCTGGCCTCAACTCAGCCAATCCTCTTGCCTCAGCCTCCCAAGTGCTAGGATTACAGGTCTGTCTCACTGCACCCAGCTGATATTTATTTATGTAGTGCTGGGGAACTGCAGAAGGCCTAGCACGGGCTAGGCAAGCAATTTAACCACTGCGCTACACCTGTCCCCAGCCTCCCTCCCAGTCCTCCATAATAATAATAACAGAGACTGTTTACTGAAAATGACTACAAGAAAGTCACTTTGTATTGCATACTAAATCTCGGGGCTGGAGAAATAGTACAGCAGCTTGTTGTTGCCTAGTGAGCACACGGCCTGAGTTCGATTCCCCAACCCCACATGAGTTGGGCATGGTGGCACACATCTGTAATCCCAGCACCTGGGAGGCTGAGGAAGGAGGACTGCCTTGAGTTCTAGGCCAGCTTGGGCTACATAGTGAGTTCAGAACCAGCCTGGACTACCAAGCAAGACCCTGCCTCAGAAACAAAAAACTAAATCTCCTAACAACCTTGTAAGAAATGCATTCACCTCAATCAGTGGATGCAAGACTTACTCCCAAGGGTGGGAATGTGTCCAATGACACCATCCAGTCTCAGAGAAACCATGTTCTTTCCACTGTAGTAGGTCACCAACCTCAAACACAGTAACAACATAGACAAGTTCCTCCACAAGACTGATTCAATGGCTACGACAAATTTCAAAGCAAAGCTGAAAAAAATAGCGGATGCAAAATTAGGGGCGATTTCATTTTTAAAATCTATAGTAAATTTTAAGAGCTATAAAAAATAATCAGTAGTTTGTGAGTCAGTTCAAGTGTAACACTCTCAGCCTCAAAAGTTTTCTCTTCGGTAGGTTAGAAGTTTCAGACCAGAAGAAACTGTAACAAAACACAACAGTACTTTCAACCTACCGATTTCTTTTCAGCCTGCGACGCCGTGGGCGATCCGAAGCCCCCGGGGGACTGAGTGTAGCTGGCGGCTCCCCCGAAGCTGGCGGTGCTGTAGCTTTCAAATCCACCTGGGTTTGGATAACAGCATTAGTATTTGCGCTGCTCTGCAAGCATCAGGAAATTCCCCCGGTACCCTGGGATCTCGTACGCCCTGAGCACTGACTGGCGCCCCTTACCCAGCCCACCACCTCCCCAGACCCTGAAACGCTGCCAAACCCGCTCCAGCCGCCACACGCCTCCGATCCCAAGCTCGCCCTCCCGCTAAATCCTCCTGCAACTTTCCTCCTCCCCACCCACCCCACCCATCATTACTATTCCACATCGTGATCGCGATTCCCTTGGGAAAGAGGCTCAAAGGTTCCCGCTTGGTGGGCCAGCGGAACGGCGCAGCACCCCGACGCTACCACTCCGCTGTATTTTTTCTGGCGCCACAAACTCCTTCCCGCGAGTGACGAAGCCAGTTAGCATTTCTCGCATCAGCCAATGAACGCTTACGAACCATACGCTTTTTCCTGTCTTTGCAAGCCTGAAATTAGAGAATGCGCATGCCCCGAGGAGAACATGAGGCCTCTGCGCCATCTTTCTTAAGGGCAAATCGCTCTGCTCACGTGAAAGGAAAGAGGTGGGAAGTGCTGATAGGCCGGTACCTCAAGAAAATAACCAATGAAAACAATCGTTCTGCAGGCCGCGCAATCCCACCTCTTATCAAACAAGCAGTCCCTACGTTACTTCCTTTACAACGTTTTCTTATTCCCGCCAAACTATTGCTAATTAGATGGTGAAGTATAGTGTCTGCTTAGAGTTTTTTCATCATCTGACGGCCTTTGCACTCTTCAAGAATAAACAGTATTAGCCTCACAGAACCTCATGAAGTTGCTTGTTTTTCAAATTCTCTGCTGGGGTTGTGTTGCTCAATGGTTGACCACTAATGTAGTTTGCTTGAAGCCGTGGGTTCAATCCCCAGCACCTTGGGTTGGGGAAGTCAAACTCTCCGGTAATGCCGCCTCTGGATCTTTTACCTGTGGGGCGTTTTTTCTTTTTTTGGATAGGGTCTCACTCTGCAGTCCAGGCGGGTCCTGAACTCACTGTGTAGCCCAGGCTGGCCTGTAAAGCAATCCACCTGCCTCAGGGTCCTGTGACGACATTTTATGTTTATTTAAAGAAAGAAGAGTTTGAGAATCAAAGGTCTCAAGGAGAGGTCGAGAGGGGGTCTTGATTGAGAATCCCTGTGACGACCTTTTAAAGGATCTGAGTTCATGACCATCGCTGTTTCTTGCCCCTAATCTAGGCCCAGCATATCCAGTCACTTCAACTCTTTATCTTTTTATCTATTTTTATGGCAGTGGGAATCAAATCCAGGAGCACTCTCCCTCGACCCTTTTAAATTCTTGTTTTGAGACAGATTGCTGAATTGCCAAGACATACCTGGGGCTTGTAATCCTACGGCAACCTCTCAAAGTGCTAGATTACAGGTATGCACTACTGAGCCAGGTATTTCAGCTCTTAATATAATGTGGTTGTCTGTTTTCCTCTTTCAGGGAGTGTGACCTTTGGAGAGATTATGTCAATTTGACGCAATCAGGAACCATGCCTGGATTAGGGTTTGGGAACCACGCCTAGATTAGGCAAGCGGGGAAACAGCCTGTATTAGAGGGTGAGTGATTTGTAGACTGGCAAATGAGGGAAGAACACCCACCAGATGTGGGAGGCCCAACTGGGAACTTCAACTGTATAAAAGGGAGGAAGAAAGATCAGATCGTCACAGCTTCTTCCTCTGGGAAAGTTCTTGTCCATTCAATTGTCTATGGGCATGAAAGAGACAAAATCAAAATGGAGTTAGTTCTGCTTACCACCTCCTCCGCTTACCCCGCCCCTCTCCCTGAGCTCATGAGAAAATCAACTTTTGACCCTAACCCTGCACATGTGGCAGGAACAATCACAATATGTTTCTGTGTATCCAGAGGTCACCATGGCTGATAGATTGCAAGTTTCTGTGTATCCAAAAGTCTCCATGGTCGATAGATTAACGTTAGATAGATGCATAAACTTCCCGATGTAGAAACAATGTATGCCCTATTTCTCTATGTTCTGTCAAAAACCCCCTTTCTGTTCTGCGAAAATTCCCCCTTCTTGCTTCCCTACACTGTGAGTATAAAATCCCCTCACCCAAGTTGTTCGGGGCCGACTCCTTTGGTGGTCGGGTCCCAGCATGCTGGTCTGTCTGGACAATAAACTCTTGATCACCCTGCCTGTGAGTTCCATGTGTTAATCTGCGCTACAACAGGAGCAGACTTGCTACAAGCCGCAGATCTTCATCACAGATTTGCTCCAGTCTCGACTTATCTCTGTCTGCCCCTCGCTGATCTTCAGTCTCTGGTCTTCATCATTGTACTTCGAACAACCAAGATCTGAGATCTGAGGCAGACTCTCACCAGCTGGCCTGCAGTCCCGGCTAGGTGTTCTACCTTGCACCAGAGCAGCCATCTGACCCTCCAGCTCTTGCATATGCAATCCACCATCTTGGACTACCTCTGTCCTCAGACTAGAGAACCTTCCAAATAGAGCCTTTTCGTTATAATTTCTGTTAATTCTGCCTTTTTAAAGAATCAAACTACTACAGGAAGTTTTAAATGTCTGTCAGTTCCTTGTTCTAAATACTACTTAGTAGACAGATTTTTTCATTTATTTATTAATTAAAAATACTTATTGATCCTTTTTTATTTCAGTAGTAAATAAGGTAGACTTGGTCCTTGGGCTTCTACACCTCTTTAATGTTCTTTTTCTAAAGCAACAGACATTACAGTCATTTTACTAACTGAGGCACAGAGGGTCTAAGTTGGAGTCTACATTCAAACCCAGGAAGGCTGGTTCCATCAACTAGTGTAGTTACTATCCCTTCTACTACTATTAGAACTGGGTCATAAAGTCAAATGACAACTGAGTTCAGTCAAGAAACTCAACACTGCGAGGAGAATAACAAGGCAGGGATTTTTTTTAAATACAGTCTTTCACTGTATAGTTCAGGCTGGTCCAGAACTCACTATGTAGCCCAATCTGGCCTCAAACTCACAGCAATCCTCCTGTCTCAGCCTCCTAAATGCTAGAATTACAGGCATGTTCCACTATTTCTGACACAGGGGAAGTTTTAAATTTTTTTTCTCCATTGTAAGAAAACCACACAAACATAAAGATAAATAATAAACTGACCTGAGGAATGTGAGCTCAGTGTTGGGTCCTCTAAAGTTGGTTTTTTAGCAGATGAAAGAAATCTCAACGTGAAAATTTCTGAATTTTAGGTGTGTATAAGTAAGTTTTTAAAAAAAATTTTTTTATAAAAGTTAGACGTGGTGGTGCACGCCGATAATCCCAGCACTCAGGAGGATTTTCCTGAGTCTGAGGCCAGCGTGGGCTATACCAGTGAGTTCAGGACCAGCCTGGGCTACAGAATAAGACCCTGTCTCAAAAAAAAAAAACAAATAAATAAAATTTTATAAACACCAGGCTGAGTGGTGAGGCCTATAATCCCAGTACTCTGGGGAGCTGAGGCAGAAGTCTAAACCCAACCTGGGCAATTAAGCAATTTAGAAAGACCCTGTCTCAGGCTGGAGGAATGGCTCAGCTCTTAAGCATTTGCTGAACAAGCACAAGGCCCTGGCACCATATAAACTGGGTGTGGTGGCACAGACCTGTAATCTCAGTATTGTTCTATCTCCCTGTCCATGCATTGCAGGGAAAGTAACTTTGAAATGACCTTTTTTTTTTTTTTTTGCTTCTTATGCATTTCTCTGTCTTTAAAAACCAACCTTCTCTGTCAGTACATTGGAATACTCACTTGCTTTTGTAGACTAAGGGGTTACCAGATTTAGATGAGAAATTAAACCCAATTAAGATCGTAGTGAGTACTGGAGGTGTAGCTCAGTGTTTGCAGTGCCTAAGAAACACAAGGCCCTGGGTTTGATTTCCTGGGACTACATAAGCTGGGTTTGGTGATACATACCTATAATCTCGCCACACGGGAGGCAGAGGCAGGAAGATTGCTGTGAGTTCTAGGCCACTCCGGCTGTCTTAGTTACTTTTTCACTACTGTGACTCAATATACAACACCCACAACTTTAGGGAAGAAAGATTTATTTTAGCTAATGAAAGACCAAAAGATCAAGAGCCCCAGGCCAAGGAGACTCCATGACAGGCTTCAAACTCCCCTCTCAAACTAGCAGGCCTGAGTTTCTGTTTCCCCAGAGTTAGATAAACAATAGATAAACAAAGCCTCCCCTCTCCCTGAGCTCATGAAAAATCAGCTTTTGGCTCTAACCCTGCATCTGTGCCAGGAACAACCACCCTATGTTTCTGTGTATCCAGAGGTCGCCATGGCTGATAGGTTGCAAGTCTATAGATACACAAACTTCCTGATGTAGAAACAAAGTGTGCCCCATTTCTCTTCTGTGAAGAATCGCCCTTCTTGCTTCTGTGAGTAAAAACATCACAAGGTATGCAGTCTCTTAGCAGTGCGAGTTATTACTCAAACTTCAGCTGATAGAGACTTTCCACCGAGCATATATTAACAATCAGAGCAGCACTTTGACCAATCATAGATTCACAAATTATTCTTGCATTAAATGTTAACCAATCAGTTTTTGTGGTAAACAACTTACGTGATTTCTGTTAAAATCTTGTAATTTTTGTTATAAAAACCCCAGTAAAAATTGCACTCGGGGCTCCTCCTTAGCCTCCACTGTGCTGGAGAGGGAGTCCAGGCTCGAGCTTGCAATAAAGACTCTCATGTGTTTGCATGGGAATCGGCTCCTGGGGTCTTCCTTGGGGACTTGCGATCTGGGCACACTTACAGTTTCACAAAGTCACAGTCCGTTCACAGGTGGGCGGCTGGAAAATTGTGGGATCACGTGGTAGGGCCACAGCTAGACCCAGAGCTGGAGCCCGTGCTCTGGAGACAGAGATCCTCATGCCAACACGGCAGAACTAAGAAATCTGGGAGGAAGGGAGGACCGAACAGAGCTCCTCCAGAGACACAAGGCAAACTCTCAGCTGAGCTCCTCTTAAGATCAAAGAGATAAGCCCTTCCCACATACAATGGCACAGGGTAAACATTCCCATTCCAAAAGGGAGGAACAGGAGGATAAAAGGCAATCGGAACAAAATAATTCCTAAACCCAGCAGGACAAGGGTTAAATCCTGCAGTCCCATGTCCAGCACCTGCAGTAACCTGAGGCAAGATATAAACTCCAAAGGGCTTGGTTGCCCACCTCCACACACACACCTCCCTGCTGACTGCAACCTTTATCTTTTATTTTGGGCTGAATCCACTCCCAGTCGGCAGCTTTCCTTAGCTGATCCATGCTCCTGGCTTCTCCACATTCCCGGGCCCTCCACTGCACCTGAAGCTTCTCCTTTACAGCCTCACACTCTGCCCTCCCAGGGGCACCCTGCCTGGCCTCCAAGGCCATCCTCTGAAATCTGGGGAAAAGCCCCCATGAACCCACAACTCTTCCTCTCTGCAGCCCTGTAAAGCCAGGACCATGTGGACATCACCAAGGCTTGCGGCTGGCTTGAGCAGTAGCCTGGCCCCCTTGGACAAACACAGTAGAAGTCTGAGTTCTTAGATGGTTGAACTGGAGGCGGGGAGAGGCAGATCTTTGGCAAACATTTTTGTTTCTGGCCCTTGGGTACACTTCTCAGAGCAAAGTCTTTTGCCTCGCCACTCTTGAGCTGGTAAAGGGTGGGGTCTCATTGACTGGCACTCTAAACCTCCATGATTTTTGTCATTTTTTTTTTGTCTTTCACCATAGACTTGGCTAAAAGCCACAAATATCAGATCCCTGAAGCTCTGAAATCAGGAATGGACAAGGGTCACAGGCACCTGGCAGCTGCCATCCCTGCTTCCTCAAGAGCTTTGCTCCCCTTGAAGGTGTTTGTCAGCACCGCTGAGGTTACAGGACAAAAACAAGTGCAGAGACTGCCTGCCTCTTGCCAGCTCTACTCAGCAGGAGGAAGGGGAGTTTTCTAGAAATTAGTTTCCAAGAGCCTATTAAATACTTCTGGTAATTTGAAGAAGGGACTGGCTTGTACTCAAGAAAGCGAAGTCCAAACCATTTGGATTTCTCTGTCCCCTCACCTTCCCAGTGGTGTAGCACAGACATGGACAGCAGGCTGGGGCTGACAAAGGGGAAAGCCACAATCATTGAGGTCACAGGCTCCTGGCAGAGGGCTGAGTGAAAGCAGAAATTCCCCTGGCTCTCTCTGAGCCCTGTTGGTTCTGTCAGGGATAAGAACATCTTTTTCTATTTCATACAAAGGCCTAGAGGGTTCCTTTTGCTTTCTTTTATTTATTTATTTATTTTTTTTTTCTTGAGACAGGGTCTCGCTCTGAAGCCCAGACTGGTCCTGAACTCAGAGCCCAGGCTGGCCTTGGACTCACAGCAATCCTGCAGCCTCCTGAGTGCTGGGATTATAGGCATGGGCTACCACACCCATCTTATGTGGTACTGGGGAATTGAACTCGGGTACTCAGCACTTGTCAAGCCCCCATATCTAGCCAGAGCTGAGGGCTGTCTGGCTGCACTATCTCCTTGCTGTGTGCCTCCTAGCATGAACGAGAGGGCGACTCTAAAGTTTTGGTACCTTTGTGTCTCAGCACCTCCAACCCGCATTTGAGCTGCTTTTGTGGCTGAGGCAACCATTGCTGGTTCATTAATGCTGCTAAGATGGGGCAACGTGAGTCAGAAAGCAAAGGGTATTTACCTCCCAGCAACTGAGGTTGGTGAGTTTCCTGGAGATTATAGCTGTTGGTCAGACTGAAACACCTCCAATTCTCCTGGGTTGTTTTATTTAGTTTTATGTTATCTTGCTTATTTTTGTTTAGCTTGCAGTCCTGGGAGTCAAACCCAAGGCCTTATGCATGCCAGACAAGTGCTCTACCACCGGGCTACATACCCCAGCCCTGTACTGTTTTTTGTTTTGTCATTGAGACAGGATCTTGCTCTATGGTCTAGGCTGATCCTGAATTCAACTTTTTTTCTTTTTTGGGGGGGAGGTAGAGACAGGGTCTCCTCAGTAGTTCAGGCTCATCCTGAACTCAGTATGTAGTCCTGGCTTGCCTCAAACTTACGGCAATCCTCCTGCTTCAGCCTCCTGAGTGCTATGATTACAGGCATGCTCCACCATGTCTGGCTTATGTGGTTCTGGGGAATCGAACTCAGGGCCTTGTGTTTAGCGAGGTGAGTGCTCTAACCACTGTTGATATTCCTCCACCCCCCTCTTTTTCCTTTTTGAGACAGGTTCTTGCTTTGTGGTCCAAGCCAGTCCTGAACTCTCTGTGTAGCCCAGGCTGGACTTACATGCATGCCAATCCTGCCTCAGCCTCCGACTGCTGGGATTATAAGCATGTGCCACCATGCCGGCTTCTACTGAATTAATTTTAAGAAAATTAAAGAGATCACACTGTTTGCCCATAATACTTCTGTATGCACCCCTAAAAAATGAGGACTCTCTTTCTAACCCTCAGCACTTTATAGGACCGGTGCTGCTTGTAGAAGAGTACAAAGGTCTGCTGTCCTCTTCCCTGACTGGTGACATCTCCTCGGGCTAGTCCCACTCACACACCCTGCTGGGCGAGGGAGGAAAAGCCGAGGAACCAGCGCCCGGCCTGACTTACAGGCAAGGGCCTAGGAGCTCTGTTCAGACATGTGGCTTGCAACAGCTCATCGGAAGCTGCGGACGAACAGCTCCGGAGGACCCATGGCTGCTGGGGGGCGAGCCTCCAGGATGAGCCTGCTCCAGTGGCTGATTTTCCTGGCCCCCTGGGCAGTCGCTAGTGCTGAAACAGGTAGGTAGGGTGGCGGGAACACCGAGTTGGCTTTGTGTTTGTACCATGAACTCTGACTGGGGCTGCTGGGAGCCGCTCACCGAAAGCTGAAAGTACTGCTCAAAAAATGCAAGGCGGAGGAGAGCTGGGGGAGAGGCTGAAGCCAGCCATGGGGGCCGGGTAGGAGGGTAGGGGCGCCAGTGGAGCCTGGAAACTCCCGCGGCAGGACACTGCCTCGCCACCGGGCAGGACACTGGCTTTGCGAGGGTTTGGATACACTGAAACCAGCCAACGGACAGAGGTAAAAGGTGGCTGGAACGATTCATAAACTCGTGGAATAAACACTGGTTGAGGGTATAGCTAGTGACAGGCACCTGCCCGGCGTATGTGTGTGGCTCTGGGTTCCATCCCCAGCAGCCACCCGGCAAAACAAAACAAAGCAAGATTTAAAAAAAAAAAAACCTTTGGCTGAGGGCCTTTTCTGGACCTTGAGTTATTCTAGGAAGCCAGACAGGAAAACAAAGTCCTGGTCCTCACTGAGATCTTTTTCCACCTGGAGAAACAAACAAAAGACGTAACAAGGAAAGTGGATGTAGTATTAGGGAAAATAAGAAAGTGAGTAGGAAGCGTGGAGCGTGGGGGGTGCGGTACATGGGCAGGCAGAGATGAGCCAACTGACGCCCACATACAGCCCCAAGGCAGTGAGGAGAGAGAGGCTTGCGGCTGGCAAGAGAACATTCGAGAAAAGGCCAGAGGACGGCTGGACCCTGCTTGGCTGCACAGGCTATGCGTGAGGAGCAGTAGGAGGCCAGTGTGGAAGGGACAGGGCAGCGTTGGGGCGGCAGGGGGAGGCCGGCCGCGCAGCAGGTGGCTAGGAACCTGCTCAGAGGAGGCCCTGCAGGCAACCTGAAGGCCTCAGGCCTTTGCGCAGAGCGCAAGGGGATGTCATTCGTGGGCATCAGGCCGAAGCGCTATGGGATCAGACTTGAGCCACTGCTCTGTGTGTGATGGGCTTGAGGGAATGTGGCCGGCTCGCCCTGGTTCATCTGGGACTTTGCTAGGGTTGGCACTTACAGTCCAGCCCCATGGGCACTCCTTTAGCTCTGGCATGCTGGAATGGTAATCACCCTCGGGAAAGGAGAAGCAGCAGAACCAGCAACGAGGCACCTGCCACTGTCCTGTGGGACAGGAAGGGCCGGACAGCAGGGCGGTAAGAGCAGGGGTACAGGGAAGTGCCCTGGTCTGGAGGAGATTTGCTGACAGATGAGGGCCTGAGAGAAGGGGGACAGAGCCTACTTCTGGATCCAGAGTAGGAGAGAACTGTCCTTGGTTGGGTGGGGACAGCTGAAATACCGAAGGGGCTCAGCTTACTGTGGCTGGAGTGCAAAGAATCTGTCCCTTCAGGAGCTCCTCCAGCCAGTCCATTTCTCAGACAGTACCCAAGAGCAGCTGGGACCTCAGCAGGCACCCTGCTGGTGCAGCCCAGCATCCCCGGAGCCAGCGAGGAGGATGCAGTTAGGTGGGCAGGGCCCAGGAAGGACTCCGAGCCAGGAGCGGTGACTCCAGGTGGAGGCTACCTCTAGGATGAGCCCTGGGAGGACTCTGCCCTTTCCTGTGAGGGTGAATGTTTTGGAAGAGGTGAGAACAGCAGCCCTTCTTCCACCACAGAGACAGGCACCCTAGGTCCCCTCTGCAGTTGGACTGGTGGCTTGGGAATGATGGGAAGATTCTTTCATTCTCTCGCTCTTGTGTTTTAAAGTGTGTTTGCTTAGGAACCCAAATGCCTGCCAGGCTTGGGGGCACAGGCCTGTAACTGCATCACTCTGGGAGCTTGAGGCAGGAGGACCACAAAAATAAGCCCAGCTTGGGTAGCTTAGTGACTTAGCAAGGTCTTGTCTCAAAATTCAAAATAGGATGTAGCTCCGTGTACAGCCCTGGGCTCAGTACTCTTCCCCCACACAAATCCAAATGCCAACAGGCACCCTCCAAGCCAGCCCAGGGTCTTAGTGGTTAAAAATAATCCCCCCTTTAGCTGAGAGTGGTGGTGCACACCTGTAATCCCAGCACTTATGAAGCTGAGACAGAAGGATTTTTCATGAGTTTGAGACCAGCCTGGACTACAGAGTAAGACCCTGTTTTTAAAAATTAAATAAACAAATAAGTAAATAAACAAAACAATCTCCCCTCTCCCCAAATGCCCAAAGATGTTCATTGTAGCATTGTTTAGAATAATGAAAAATTGCTAACACAATGGAATAGCTGAGTAGATCATGGTGTAACCATCTGGTAGAAAGTTTCAAGACAATACAGCAAACTTAAAAAGCAATAAATACATCTTATATGGAGTTATATGCCTGTCTTAGTTACTTTTTTCATTGCTGTGACTTAATACCCAACACCCACAAATTTAGGGGAGGAAAGGTTTATTTTAGCTCACAGTTTCAGAAGGTCACGGTCCATTCAGGGGTGGCCGGCAGCAATGGAAGTACATGGCAGAGACAGAGGTGGAGGCAGCTTCTTAGGACATCACAGACAGGAAGGCAAATTGAGACATGTTGAGACTAGTCCAAGTCCCCATCCTAGTCTTCGTCTTAGTCTTCCAAGGAAGGCAGGATGCAGCTTATATATCCTTTCGGGTCCCCGCCCAGTAATTAGTCCCTCCTGCATCCAGGTGTGGAAGGTGTGGCCACTACACACTGTTAATCCTAACTCACATGCCTCTAATCCCAACTCAACCTCAATCCACCCCTCCAGACTAGACCCCAATCCACCAACATCACATGGTTCCATAGACAATCCATAATATTGAAATACATGAGACTTTTGGGGGACACTCCAGATCCTAACCACAACAATGCCAGACATCGCTAAAATTTCTGCATAGATTATTTGTACGTAATAGGCTCACAAAATCCTCGGGAAGTGTTGCCATTTTTGTTTCATGGACAAGTATTGCCATCCACATTTTATTTTATTTTATTGAGACAGGGTCTCGCTCTGTAGTCCAGGCTGGTCCTGAACTCACTATGTAGTCCAAGCTGGCCTCAAACACACAGCAATCCTCCTCAGCGCCCCCTCCCACCCACCGAGTGCTGAGATTACAGGTGTGCATCACCCTACCTGGCTTGTGTGGTGCTGGGAAATCAAACTCAGGGCCTCGCACTTGCTAGACATGTGCTGTAACCACTGTTCTATTCCTCCAGACCCCATTTTATAGACTAAACTTCAGGGAAGTAACGAGCTCAAGGTTACACATCCAGGAGGTCCCTGAGTCAGGACATGGACCCAGGCTGTCCGAACATGCTGTGGATAAGGTGATGCTATTTATGAGGTAAATAGCAACAAGAGTGTACACTTATTTACTTATTTATTTGTGGTATCAGATCAAGCCCAGGGGCTTCACACTGAGCAGCCCCCCCAGGCCGAGCCCCTGAGACTACCGGCATGTGCCACCAAGCGTGGCTTTGTTTGAGTTCAACAGCTCCTGTGAAGGAGGGACTGTTATTATTCTACGTCGTTTTACAGATGAGGCCAGTGAGACTTGGTGGGGTTGGGAAACACAGCACTTGTCCAGGAGCTCACAGCTAGGAAGTGGCAGGATGGATCCCATGTCCTCTTGGTATGGGGGGCTTTATAGACACTGTCTTTTTCTCTTTTCTCCAAACTTACTGGCACACACACGTGTATGATCTTACAAGCCTCCCACAGCGCCTCCAGGTTTTCTCAGATCTTCCCAAAGTGCGAGTGACCTTTGAGACATCCAATCAGATGGCAGCCGCGCTGCTTTGCATGAAGCTGCACCTTCCTTAGCCAAGAGCTGGGCGGGTGCCTACTTCCTGGCTCTCCTCACCCACAAACCCTGCTCTACTTGCTTCTTACTCCGCTGCGTCAGGGGGCTGAGAATCAGACAGGTTTTTCCAGCGTGGGTTAGCAAGGTAGGAAAATCTTCCTTCAAGGCCGGGCCAGGCTGAGGGAGCAGGCCAGGCCAGGGGAGAGGACTGAGTCCCTCACAGAGTGTGGCCCAAGCCTCAGCTCCCTCATCTATAAGACAGGAGTGATAATGTCACTGTTCCCTACCTCTGGACTGCAGCCAGGCATGGGTGGCGCATGCGTGATCCCAGCACAGTAGAAGCTTCAGACAAGAAAGAAAGAAAGAAAGAAAGAAAGAAAGAAACAAACAAACAAACAAACAAAACCATCACAAAAAGCACCTACCTGGGGAGCTGTGGGGAGGGGATATTTTAGGTACTTGGTACAGGAGGCAGCAAATGTTGGATTTAACAAAGCGCCCTGTCTTTCAGAGAGCCTTAGTTTGCAGAGGAGAAGCTATAGTCACAGAGCTTTGCAGTCATAGCTGACACCATAGCAAATGCCAGCAAAAGGGTGGATAGAGCTAGCTTCCTGGTGTGGGTTAAGAACAGTGACAGACAGAAGTCACACAGTTGCAAAAAGTGTGAACTGACGGGGCCCTCGGAGAGCCTTGTTCAGCGCTGGAGGAAACCGGTAGACAGGCCCAAGAGAAGAGAAACCAAACTGAGGCCCAAGGGGCAGGGGGGCCCAGGGATGGAGCCCAGGCTGGCTGTTCACCCCAGGGTCCGGGCTCTGTAGGAGAGAACGTCTGTCCACACAATTACCTCCTTGTTGTGGACATCTCATCCTCTTTTTACAGATAAGGAAACCGAGGCTCGGCTAGGGAAAGAGAGTCTTTTCCCAAGTCGCTGCTGCCCATACGGAAGAGCCATGGTGCAAAATAAGACTTCTCTTATTCCAGAGTTCATGTGTTTCCTTTTCCACAACACCCTGCTGCCTGAGGCTAGGAAACCTACGGCCTAGGGCCTGGGGGTGTAGATCAGTGGTTAGAGTGCTCCCCTAGCATGTGCAAGGCTCTGGTTTGAGTCCGCAGTGCCATGTTCTAGCTGGGTGTGATGGTGCACACCTGTAATCCCAGCACTCAGCACTCTGAGGCAGGAGGACTTCTGTGAGTTTGAAGCCAGTCTGGGCTACACAGGGAGTTTAGGAGCAGCCTGGACTACAGAGTGAGACCTTGTCAAAGGGAAAGAGAGAGAGAGAGAGAGAGAGAGAGAGAGAGAGAGAGAGAGAGAGAGAGAGAGAGAGAGAACCTAGGCCTAAGGCTGTTGTGATTCCACCCTTGAATTCCTATGTGACCTCCAGCAGGGACAACAGCACAGGAGCTGAGTACTACCGATGTGATAAGGACAGTGTGACAGCTGAGGTCACACAGGTACGTGGAAAGTGCTGCTGCAGCCTTAAGGGACCATGTGTACAGGGTTCGTGTATCTCCAAGGGGACACTGCCAGCTAGTGGCAGAGGAAACTGCACTGCAGTGTTTCCTGTCCCACTGGTGTGACTCTCAGGTCTGCGGCTCACAGCAGCGCCCTCGCCTGCACACTGAGTACGCAGGAGAACACATTTCACAACGTGTACACAGAGCTGCTGGGCGACAGTGCTCGGCACCATAGCTAGCACTCAGTAGGTGCTGAATAAATGGCAGATGCCTTCCTCTTGTCTCTGTCCATCAGCAAACCCACATCTTGGCCACTTGAAGGCATTTGTAGGTGCTACAAGTGACTTTTCAAATCATAGTTAGATCTTACATCATACATGATTTTAATACATATTTTCGAGGTAGGGTCTCACTCTGCAGTCTAGGCTGGTCCTGAACTCATATAGACCGCGTTAACCTTGAACCCATGGCAATCCTTCTGCCTCGGCCTCCCGAGTGCTGGGAATTCAGGCATGGAATGGCGCAGCAGTTAAAGTGCTTGCTTTGCAAGTGCAAGGCTCTGATTCGGTCCTCCAGCACCACATAAAGCCAGGTATGGTGGCATATGCCTATGATTCCAGCACTCGGGAGGCTGAGGCAGGAAAATTGCCATGAGTCCAAGGCCAGCCTGTGCTACAGAGCAAGACCTTGTCTTAAAAAAAGCAAACAAACAAAAAAACAACTAACTCTATTTCTTCTTTGAAATAAATTATTGATTTTGATGGCATAGTTTCTTTCCTGCACTTCTGAAGTCAATGTAGCTTTTTCAGGTTTCAGACATTTCTGGGGTCCTTGCAAAACCCTGGGCCCTGGGTCTGTCATCACCAGTGGATAAGGGAGCCCAGCTGTCCCTTTGGTGAAGGCAGAGAAGGGGGAGGGGAAGCTTTGGTGTGAAAGGCACTACACAAGTGCTCAGTTTTCACACCTTGCCAAGCTCCCTCCTGGCCAGGGTAGCGGCAGGTAACAGTTGGGATGTGTCTCTAAGGCCACTTCTCATATGCTGCTATATCCAATGCTCACAGAGAGCCAGCCAGATGTCAATACCCTCAGGCTTGGTGAGGCCAGCGGCCTTGCCCAAAGCCAGACAGCCAACTCCCCATCGGGCTTCTGGTGCCCAGGACTTCTCCAACACATGCTAATTACTGTGGCAGACAGACAGGGCCTTACTGTCTGTGGTTAATTACACAGAAGCCCCGGCTCCTTTTTTTCTTGTGGATAACATGTTTCTATTTTGACAGCCCTTGTCCTGGGTTTAAGACAACAGCATAACACTGTGCCTTGGCTTTGGGGCCCGAGAGCTCTGGCTTGAGTCTCAGTTCCCTCATCTGCCAGGTGTGCATCAGCTGGTCACAGTAGCAGATGCCTGTGGTCCTAGTTACTTAGAGGCAGAGCCAGGGAGATTGCTTGAGCTCAGGGGTTTGAAGCCAGCTTGGACAGTATAGCTAAATCCCATCTCAAAAAAAAAAAAAAAAAAAAAAGGCAGAGGGCACAGCAAAAGAAATTATCAACACTGTAAAAAGAGAACCAACAGACTGAGAAAAAATATTCACCACCAACACCTCAGATAGGGGGCTCATAACCAGAATATACAGGGAACTGAAGAAAAGTAAGCCCCCCAAAATCAAGTATCCTATTGAAAAATGGGCAAAAGAAATGAAGAGGCAGTTCACTCACGAAGAAGTTCAAATGGCCAATAAATACATGAAAAGATGTTCAACATCCCTAGCCATAAGGGAAATGCAAATCAAAACATAGCTAAGACACCATCGAACTCCAGAGAGATTGGCCTATATCAACAACTCAAATAGCAATCAGTGCTGGCGAGGCTGTGGGGAGAAAGGAACCCTCCTGCACTGCTGGTGGAAATGTAAATTCATACAACCACTGTGGAAAGCAGTATGGAGATCTCTCAAAAGACTAGAAATAAATATCCCCTTCAATCCAGTGACACCCCTCCTGGGAATATATTCAAAAGAGGCCAAAGCAACACAGAGATATATGTATACCCATGTTCATAGCAGCACAACTACCAATAGCTAAAATATGGAAGTCACCAAAATACCCATCAACAGACCAGTGGATACACAAACTGTGGTATTTATACATAATGGCACACTATGCATCTATAAAGTCTGCATGGAGGCTTTTGTAAGCAAATGGAGGCAACTTGAGACCATCATGCTTAGTGAAGTGAGTCAGAAGCAGAAGGTGAAATATTGAATGGTCTCTCTGATATGAGAAACCCAGATCCCAGATTGCAATTATCTCACAGAGCTTAATGTGAAAAATAAAGGGAATAGGGTGCGGAGTGGGTTGTGGGAGTGGGTAGAAGGTGGATTGAAAGGAAAGCAGGGAAGGTCTTGTTACCTTTACTAGATATGTATGCGCACAAGATGCCCAAAACCAATGTAAACCTTAAACTTTGCACTTATACATACCAATAAAATGGGGGGCGGGGGGAGTCAGAAGAAGCTGGAGGAATAGCTCAGTGCTTGCCTAGCAAGATCAAGGCCCTGAGTCCGATTCCCCAGCACTTGGGAGGCTGAAGCAAGAGGATTGCCATGAGTTCGAGGCCAGCCTGGCTACATAGTGAGTTCAGGACCTGCCTGGGCTACACAGTGAGACCTGTTTTAAAAGGGGGTGGGGGGATAGGACTGGGCAGGAGAGCCCAGGATTCAGTCCCAGCCCTGGAAAACCCCACCTCACAGAGTGGCTGCAGGGATCAAGTGGGACAAGCAGGTGACAGGGAAGTGCTCAGGGAGTGTCTGGTGAAGACTTCCTTTTCTAATTGTTCTCTCCAGACTGAGTGTCGGGGCTGTTGTCCTCATCCTAGGCACGGCCCTAGGTGTGAGGACACAGAGGAACAAGGCAGTCTTCTTGTGAGCTGACACTGTGCACAGTGTATGCATCATTTCACGTGTGAACGAGCCTCCAAGGGAAGATCAGCTGGGGGTGGCCATGCTGCTGACCAGATGGGCAGCAGGGCAGCTGCTTGAGGGGGTCAGGAAAGGCTTCCCTGAGGAGCCGAGGCCTGAAGGAGGAGGAGCAAGCAGCTAGCCAGTGACCTGAGGAGGACCAGGGGAGACTGGGGGGAGCAAGGACGAGGGTCTGAGGAGAAGGAGCCTCAGCTGAGGTGGGTGAGGGGGCAGAGCTGCAGCACAGCCCACAACGAGTGGGAGGAGAAGACGCCACCTGCCAGACTCCATCCTGCCATCCTGGCCTCGCCTGGAGTCAGGCCTTCACACACACACACACACACGCGCGCGCGCGCTTCCCCATCATCAGGAAATGCCAGGGAGGCCAGGGAGGCCATTCCTAGACCTTGGCTGGAAACCACAACTGACATGAGTTCCTGCCACCATACCACCAGGCAAGAGTTGCCGAGTGAGAGGTGTTCACTGCCAGCTGATGTCACACTGCTCAGGGTTTGTGGCTGAGGAACAGCCTACTTGAGGCGGGGGAGTGGCCAGAGGAACGGAGGGGACCACATACTGGAGACAGGGCAGAGGGGCTCCTGCTGCCTCAGCCTGGCCAGCTGGCCAGGTGCGACCCCTGTGATATCACAGCAGATGTTCAGGGGCTTGGCAGGACCCCCGGCTCTGCCCACCTACGGACTGAGATGGGTCACATCTCTCTCATACCTGAGTCATAGGACCCCTGGTATTTCCCGTGTGACCTCAGGCAGGTTGCTCTCTGAATCTTAGTTTGCTTATCTGTAAAATGTGAGGAAAGACCACAACTTCCCAGGGCCGCGGTGAAGATCTTCCCTGAGAGCAGGCTGGGGTCAGGAGTGGTGGGCGAGAGCCTTCCGGAGGAAAAGTCGAGGAGTGAAGCTCAGGAGCCTAGTCTGGAGCCACACGCCACCTCCTGTGGACTGGGCGGGGCCCTGTAGGTGAGGAATATTGCTTGGGACTCTGAGTGACCCTGACCCTGTCAGAGGAGGAGGCGGCAGCCACGGGGCAGGGGAGATCCCAGGCTTCGTCCTTAGTCAGAAACGCAAGGTAGAAACAAGAAACCTACCCCATGTCGCTTGTGTCTTAGGACGCCTCTCTGTATCACACCAAAAGGTCCTGACACTAGTTCCCCTTGGCTTGGAGCTGATCCAGTCTCAGGCAGCCACTTTGGTAAAAAGGATGGCTACTAGGTGCTCCAGCTGTCCCCTGAACTCTCTGGCACTGGATTTCACTCTTCCCTCTGGCCCATTCTGTGTCTCCCTTCCACACGTGTCCTCAAGTCTTTGATGGTGTTCACTGGCAGATCTGCCAACTTCCGTGAGGTCTAAGCCTCCTCCTTCCGGGTCAGATTTGGGAATGCACTGCCCTGGCTCCAGGAATGGGCTCAGAGAGGCCCTTAGCTTGCTCAAGATCACACAGCTTGCACGTGGCTTCAGAGCCCGGGGGGCTTAACCTCAGTCCTCTCTCCCCTTTGCCTGAGGACCAGCACCCTGCTGGGAGGCCCGAGGGTCACGCAGGCCATCCCTTATGCTGCTACTGGGTCTTGCCAGAGGTCACAGGTCAGGAACTATATTCTCTCTCTGCTCAGTGCCTCCACAGGCAGCTCAGATCAGGGCCCTGCTTCCGAACCTGGGCATCCAGAACAATTTTCCAGTGGCCCTTGTGATGCCCCGGTTCCCGCCAGGTTCATCCAGGCTCAGCTGGACCAGCAATGACGAGGGTCTCTTTTCCCCTCAGGGAAGTTTTGGCACATCTCTGACCTGCACCTTGACCCCAACTACACGGTCTCCAAAGATCCCCTCCAGGTGTGCCCTTCAGCTGGCTCCCAGCCAGTGCACAATGCGGGCCCCTGGGGTGACTACCTCTGCGATGCTCCCTGGGCCCTCATAAACGCCTCCATCTACGCCATGAAGGAGATCGAACCACAGCCAGACTTCATCCTCTGGACAGGGTAAGAGGTCCTGGCCACCTGCTGAGATGTCCCACCCCCCAGCCTCTGCTCTCCACCACAGAAGACAGCCTGAGGCTGAGGATGGGTGGACGTGCCCTTTGTGGACACCAGGAGAACTCAGGGATTTAAGCAGGGCATGCACAGCAAAGCCACTCCCCCTGGGGTTTAGGGACTCCAATCCCCACTGTCCTGGTCAGCTGCTGGCCTTCTCAGGCTGCTCAGTGGCCCTGAAGACCACGCATTGCCCAGGGAAGTGCACAGCATGGGGACAGTGTCATTTAGTGGTGTGGCTGCTCCCCTCAGCTCCAGAGCCTCAGTCCTCACTCTCTCTCTCTCTCTCTCTCTCTCTCTCTCTCTCTCTCTCTCTCTTTCCTTGTGTGGTACTTGAGATCAAGTTCAGGGCCTTCACACTGAGCTACATCCCCAATCCATTTTTATTATTTATTTATTTATTTATTTTTGAGGCAAGATCTTGCTCTGTAGCCCAGGCTGGTCTTGGACTCACAGCAATCCTCCTGCCTCAGCCTCCCAAGTGCTGGGATTACAGGTGTGCACCACTTCGGTTTATATGCTACAGGGGAATTTCATTCAGGGCTTGGCTTTAACTGAGGTGCATTCCTCTAGCCCCTTATTTTTTATTTTAAGACAAGGTCTTGCTAAGCCACTAAATGGCCCAGGCTATACTTGAACTTTCGATGCTCCTGCTTCAGCCTCTCTGTTGCGATCATAGGCCTGAGTCTCCAGGCCCAGCTGAGTCTCGGGTCCTGCGTCTCTGGGGAAGACCTGCAAGGCCTCCCTCTTCCTTGGAAACTCATGTTGCTCATCACTCAAGTCCCACTCTTTCCCGGCTCCCTTACATGGTAGGTCACCCTGTCACAGGCTCAGGCCTGCAGGCGACACTGGGACCTGAGACGACCAAGCGGAGGACTGGTGAGCGACGAAACAAGTCCCTGACTGTTCCATCCCAGGGAAGACAGAGGGACCCCAGGGGTGTGGGGGCGTCTCAGAGCACCTGGCCCCAGACTTCCCACAGGAAGTGGTGATACAGGGGAGCGGGTGAGGAAGGCTGGAAGGAGTGTGGACTTGGTGCTCCGGCTGCCATCCTCAGTGACCCTGGTAAAAGGCAGGTTAAGGCGCGCAATGCCCCAGCCCCTCTCTTATTATGTCATGGGAGTGCCCAAGAATGCCCCTCAGATGACCCGGTGTGGGCAGCGAGAGGGGAAAGCCTAGTGCTTAGCTGTGACGGTGTATCAGGAGAAGCCTAGACAGCCCTGGCTTCCTTGGGGCCAGGAATCCATCTAAGAGAGCAAAGCTGGTCCTGGTGACACAGCCTGTGAGCTATCTCAGTACACTGGGAAGCTGAGGCAGGAAGATTCCAAGTTTAAACCCAGTCTAGGCAACTTAGTGATTTAGCAAAACTCTGTCTCAAAAATCAAAACTCCAAAACAGGCTGAGGATGTAATACAGTGAGAAGGCTCCGAGTTCCATGCCCAGCACCGCAAAAACAGAAATAGAGCTGAAAAGAGCACGCTTTAGTCTATGAGCTTGGACACCTGCTCCCTTGTGGGAGCTCAAGGAGCCTCTGCTTTCTCTGAAGTGAAGAAATATGGGACATTCTGAAAATGTGATTCCTCTGGGACAGGCTTCGGTGACTCATGACCCTTTCATAAAGACAATCTTTCTGAGAAACCTATGGGACCTCGCAGAGCTTTATGGCATTGAAGACCAATGCTCTCCACAACGACCCCTAGGGTCCTTTATAATTCTTCATTTACAAAGAAAATTGGCATCTGTAAGGGAACTGCAACCTCGTGAGAAAAACATAAGGAGATTGGCTACTTTTTTTTCAAGACAGGGTCTCACTCTGTAACCCAGACTGGTCCAGAACTCACTATGTAGCCCAAGCTGGCCTTGGACTCATGGGACTCTTCTGTTTCAGCCTCCCAAGTGATGGGATTATAGGCATGCGCCACCACTCCCGGTTTATGTGGTGCCAGGGAATCAACCCCAGGGCCTTGCACTTGCTAGGCAAGTAACTGCTGAGCTATTCCTTTAGCCCTGAGCTATTTCTATCAAACAGAGGTAGATTCTCCAGACCAGAAAAAAATAGAATTTTGATCTCATATCTTGGGGTTCTGGGCCTGTCCCTAAGATGTCAGGGCAAAAAGCTCCTCTTGCAGCCCAAATGAGGGTCTCACAGACTTGGTAGGATGTGATGAGTGTGTGAATAGGCCCTGGGGCCTGGGGAACTGCATTTACATCTTTTTTTTCCTCACAGATTAAGATTTTATACTCATTCCCCATGTTGAATATAATTATGCTTTGCAAACTAATATACTAATAAAAATAACTATGGTGGAAATTTCACAGATTTTATGAGAAAGCTGGTGCTGTCTTGTGGAACACCAAATAATTGATGTCTATGTTTTGCTACACTTTCTCTTTAGATATTTCCTTTCCTCCATGTTCTTTGGTGATGTTTGTCTCTCTGCCTCTCTCAAAGATTCCTTCAAGTATTTTCTGAAATGCTGGAAGTATATTTCTTTAGAGATTCTTGGTCATGAAAAATTTTTGCTTCCCCTTCAATTTTCAGGGATAATTTTGCTGGATACAATCACCTGGGTTGACACTTACTCTCTTTTAATGCTTGAAAGATTTTGCTCCAGGCTCTCCTTACCTTTAAAGTTTGCAAAATCTGTGGTAATCTGAACGGGTTTGTCTTGGCAGGATAATGTCTGTTTTTCTCTTGCTGCATTAAATATTCTCTTTTTGTTATCTCTCTGAGGTTTTCTTTTTTCTTTTTTTTCTTTTTCTTTTTGCAGTCCATGCTGGTTCTGAGGTCACTATGTAGCCCAGGCTGGCCTTGAACTCACAGTCTCCTGAGTGCTGGGATTACAGGCATGTACCACCATGCCTGGCCTATGTGGTGCCGGGGAATTGAACTCAGGTACTTAGCATTTGCTAGGCAAGTACTTTAGCTGCTGAGCCATTCCTCCATCCTCCCATTTTTTTTTTTTATTTCTTAGGTTTTGATTATGATATGTCTTGGTGAGTCTTATTGCTGGTTGAGGTTATTTGGTGTTCTATAAGTTTCTTCTACCTGAAAATTAATTTCTTTTCCTAGATTTGGGACATTTTCTTGCATGATTTCAGTGAATAAATTCTTTATACCTTCAGTGCTGTCTTCTGCTCTTTCTCCCACACCCATAATTCTGAGACTGGTACTCTTGGAATCATCCATCAGCTGTTGTATCCAGCTACTTTGCTCATTTCTAATTTTGGAGTCAAGCCTAATTACAGCATTTTTTTTTTCTTGAGACATGGTCTGGCTCTTCAGCACAGATTTGTCCTGAACTCACTATGGAGCCCAGGCTAGCCGTGGACTCATGGCAATCCTCCTGCCTCAGCCTCCCAAGTGCTGGGATTACAGGCGTGCGCCACCAGGCGTGGCTTATGTGGTGCTGGGTACTTAGCACTTGACTTACTGCTTGCTAGGCAAGTGCTTTAACCTCTAAGCCATTCCTCCAGCCCTTCTTCTTCTTCTTCTTCTTCTTTTTTAAAATGGCTCCTGCTTATGTCACTGTCTGTTATGGCTGCCGAGCACCTGCTACTCTTCTAGGCTCTGGGAGGTCTTTTCTAGGGCGAGCTCACATTGCATTTGCAATTTGCACTACCCACAGGCTTGTTTTTTTGGATGCTGGGGCTACCAGCTGCTGTCACTTCCCACTTCTCCAAGATTCGCACTTACCTTAGTTTGGAGTTTCAGGCTCTGGACTTTTCTCCTGGAGATGCCCAAGGCTCAGGGTCACTCTCAGTCAGCCTGGAGCTGCTTCCTAAGCTGATGTTTTTCTCCACTTTCAATGTGTGTTTGGGATTTCTGATCTTCCCGTGGCCTCCTTTCAATTGTTGAAACACTCCCTCCTCTCCTAGTTAAGTTGAACAGGCAGTTTTAAATTATAATCTCAACTTTTTAAGTGAGTCCAAGAGGAGACACTGCATAGCTGTGTTACTTGGCGGCCATCTTGACCGGAAGTCTCTGCATTCACATCTCTACTTGAGTATGCATAGGTGCATTTTCTAATCTTTCTGTGCCTTGGTTCCCATATTTGCAAATGAGTGGAACAATACAACGTATGTTTTAGGATTGTGAAGAGGAACAAATCAGTAGATAGGGCTACTGTATTAGTTCATTTTGTGTTGCTATAACAAACTACCCAAGGCTGGGTACTTTATAAACAAAAGAAATTGCTGAATATAGTAGCATATGTTTATAATCCCAACTACTCAGGATACTGAGGCAGGAGGATTGTAAATACAGACCTAACCTGGACATTTTAGCAAGGCTTATTATTAAAACAAAATTTAAAATGTACAGGGCATTGATAGAGCACTTACCTACCGTGCATGAGGCCCTGGTTTAATCCCCAGTATCGCAGGAAGAGAAAAATTTACTTAGTGAACAGTTCTAGATATTCAAGAGTATGCTGCTGCTGCTGCTGCTCATGAAGGGCTTCCGATCGAATCCAAGAGTGCAGTGGGAGAGGGAGAGAGCAGCCATATGGCAAGACAGGAATCCAGACACTTAGGAGCCTGTACACAACAATCCGGTCTCTCTAGAACTAACCTGGGTTCTGTGAGAGCTGCCGTGATTCCTCCTGAGAGCACAACCATGACCTAATTATCTTCCCCTAGGCCTTCTGTCTTTGTTTGAGAGGGGGTAGTGGGAATCAAGCCCGGGGCCTCTGCACTGCGCTACATCTCTAGCCCAGTTTTGGTTTTTGATTTTGAGATAGGATCTCACTAAGTTTCTAAATTGTGCAGAGGAGTTGGAAATTTGCAATCCTCCCACCTCTGCCTCCCTCCATTGGCCTGTCCCATGGGGCCCAGCAGGGGCTGTTATCCCTGATAGGTTCCACCACCTCCCAGCACCACTAAACTGGGAGCCCATGAACCTCGGGGGAAAACACTCAAGGCATATCCAAACCACAGCTGCTATGACAACACGGAAAGTACCCGGCACAAAGTAAGCCTACAGCAGCTCTCAGTAGCAGCAGTAATACTGATCGTTACTACCACGCTGGTTAACATGGACACCTGGTTAGCAGCTGCCTCTTTAGTCTGGTGCAGCAGAGGCCTCAGATTTAGACTTGTCTGGACTCCCACCCATCCTCACACTCCACGCTGCCCTCTCCTTCCCTCGCTCCCTCACCTTACTGAGCATTTTTGGGTGAGGCCAAGAATATAGGTCTGTTGAGTGGAATGCCCCAAGGCCTGCCCTAGAGAAGATCTAACCCTTGCACTCCAAAGCCAGCTCCCATGGCCTTAGAACTCTGGGGAAAAGGGGCAGAATGTGGAGATGGCCCCTCAAGCCTGAGCTCGCTGGAGGCTTGCAGCTGGGCCTGGAACTCCAGGTCTTCCTTCTCTGATCAATACTGACATGACAGTACAGAGGCACACACATGCCCCTGCCATGGAGGACTTCAGCTGTCCAGGCCCTCACCACAACCCGCACCATGCTGGTTGGACTTTAGGCCTCCAGAACTATGAGCTAAATAAACTTATATTTTCTTGATAAATTAAAAAAAATAGAGCTAGAGGAATGGCACAGTGGTTAAAGTACTTGCCTTGCAAGTACAAGGCCCTGAGTTCGATTCCCCAGCACCACATAAAGCTGGGCACGGGCATGCCTGTAATCCTAGCCCTCAGAGGCTGGGGCAGGAGGATTGCCATGAGCCATAGGCTATTTAGTGAGTTTAGGACCAGCCTGGGCTAGAGAGCGAGACCCTGTCTCAAAATAAATAAATAAATAAAAATAAGTTAAAAAAATAAAGCTGGGTATGGTGGTGCACATCTGTAATCCCAGAACTCAGGTAGCTGAGACAGGAGGGTTGTCATAAATTTGAGGCCAGCCTGAGCTACAGAGTGAGTTCAGGATCAGCTTAGACTGCAGAGTGGAACCCTGTCTCAAAAAAAAGAAAAAAAATATATAAATGTGTGTGTCTGTCTGTCTGTCTATCTATCAGCTAGGAGTGATGGCACAGGCCTGTAATCCCATCACTCTGAGAAGTTGAGGCAGTTGGACCACAAGTTTGAGTCCAAACTGGACAACTTAGTGATTTAGACAGACCCTGTCTCAAAAATAAAAATACAAAGGAAGTCTACGGATGTAGCTCAGCATGAAGGCCCTGGGTTTAATCCCCAATACAAAAATAATACCTAATCGCTGCTGTTACATACACAGTATGTAATGTACACATGTTTTTCCCTTCTTCATCAAAGTCTCACAAATACCCTGAGCAGTTGCCTGTTATTCTCTGTTTTACAAATGAGGTCATAGAGGCTCAGAGAGGTCGCCAGCCAGCCACAGGGACCGTGGCAGGCCCATGGCAGTTCCGGTTTGATCACCGTCCTGCCCGTAATGGCCAGCCTGGCCATTTCCCTCGTGCGGACATCTGAGGTCCCGTCCACAGCTTGCTCCTCACTGCAAGCGGTCCCTACCCCCTCCCGGCTGTCCCCTCCCGAGCTGCGGGTCCCCCATGGCCCTCTGCTATTTTGCAGCGATGACACACCTCACGTGCCTGACGAGAAGCTGGGAGAGGCCATGGTCCTGAAGATTGTGGCGGGCTTGTCCGGCCTCATCAGGGAGGTCTTTCCAGGTGAGGCACCGCCATCGTGCCCCGCGGGGCCCGGCTCAGGGAGCAGTAGCGGCAGCCACTGATGGCGATGGCTGCCGGCAGGTCCCAGGTCCCAGGCCCGGCTCAGAGCGGCTGTTCTCACCTTCCCCATAGCCCTGCAAGGGAAGAGCGGATCATGAGCCGCCCCGACCTGCTGCCCGATGCATCCTGCTGCTCCCAGCTTGCAGGCCTTTCCCATGAGGTCTGGTTATGCACACGCGTCTCTGGGGAAGTCACCTGGGTCACACAGAACCCTCCCGTCCTGGGGTGGGCCTCTGTTGTCCTGAAACTGCCCTGGCCTCCAGGGCCTCTGGGATCTGCTGATTTCCAGTCAGGGTGCTGTTTCTTGGTGCTTCCAGAAGGGAAGCTGCCACCCGGCTGGGCACAGCAACCCTGGAGGTGGGCCTTGCTACCATCTCAGTTTTACCAATGAGGATGAGAAATGGGAACCTTGGGGTCAAGTTGATTGGTCAAGGTCACGTGACAGAGTCCCAAGTCCCGGTTTGAGCTCTGCTCTTACCCACCTCCCTCACTGTCTCTTCCCTTCAGTGTAAACCGATTCATGCAGAGACCCCGGGATGCTTGCAGCTTGTCTATGGCGCCCCAGAACGCCCCATCCAGACAACCTGGCCTTTGGTTTCCAGCAGGGGGCGCTACATGGGGCCGCCCAAGCAACGGGTACTGTTATTCCCAATGGATGGCTGGTCACCTCCTTGGGGGTACTTCCAACTCAGATCCAACTCTGGGTCCCTTCCTCTCACTGCAAATTCTCCTGCTCTCAATTCTCATTCTGCTCTTTTGCTTGGATAATCTTTTCTGCTTTTGTTTTTCTCCCTGAGGAAAAAGGGGAAGCACTGGTACTTCCACTGGGGTGTCGTAGGCCGGAAGAGGGTAGCACATTCACTCTCTCAGTTGATCAACAAAGGTTCACTGAGGATCTGCTACTGGGGAGACGTCACTTACGGGCCGGGAACATGGAAGTGGAGCAGAGACCAGGCCAGGTGCTCACAGAAACGGAGTGTGGCACACAGCAACAGCGAAAAATAAATAGAAAAAAATAAAATGAGCCCTCCTTGCCCTTTCCGCCTGCCCGTGGGATTCCAAGGTTTGCTTTGTTCCCTAAGCAGATTCTAAATGGCCGCTGCTGTGTCCTTGGAGCTGCGGTTCTTCTAGGCATTCACGGGAAAGCACTCAGCAATCTCTGAGTCTCAGAATTTCCTAATCATGTAGGTTACAAAGTGCACAGGACTTGGGGCTGGAGGGATGGCACAGCGACTAAAGCACTTGCTTAGCAAGCACAGGCCCGGGGTTCAATTCCCCAGCACCGTACAAGTCAGGCATGGTGGCTTACGCCTGTAAAGTCCCAGCACTTGGGAGGCTGAGGCAGGAGGATTGCCATAAGTCCAAGGCCAGCCTGGGCTACATAGTGAGACCCTGTTTTGAAAGAAAGAAAGAGAAAAACCAAAGGGCACATGGCTTGCCAGAGATACTTGGCAACCGGGAACTGGAGGTTCCAGCCTCTCTCACCAGTTCCAGGTCATTCCAGTTTATGTAATGGCAAAGCCTTGACTTAAGCATGAGTTGTTTTTTATTTTGCAAAAAGGTTTTTTTCATTGTCAAATATTTACTGAGCATCTACTATGTGCCAGCCATAGAGCATAAAACGAAGGCAGGAATAAGCCTGCTCATGAGGGCGGATGAGACCACTGGACTCCCTGGTACCTCCTGGTCTGGATCGTAGGCTGCGTCCTCAGGGGGCCTTTCCTGAGCCCTACTCTCAGCCTTTGTTGTCATGCCCATAGCAAGTGTCCCCTTCCTTTTTGTGACCCCCCTCATTGTTGTAATTAACACCTGTGAATCTACAGCACAGCAAGCTCTCTGAGGCTGGGAGCCTGGTTTCTAGCTTGGCACTGGCACAGAGTAGGTGCCCAAATAAATGTTTGTTGACTGCACAAATGTATGACACTCCTAAGGCTTCCCAGACTGAGCCAGACCCCTTCTCTAACAGCACAATGGATCTGGGATTGACAAGAGCAGGGAACGTTCAATTACAACTGACTGCTCATGACAATTATTCAGCCCCTCTAATTTTCCTCTTATTTGAGACCTCCTTTGTGTGTATGTGCGGGTGTGTGTGGGTGTGTTCCTGGGGATCAAACTCAGGACTTCACAATGAGCTATATCCTCAGCTCATTTTTATTTTTGATTTTGAGACAGGTTCTTGCTTGCAATCCTCCTGCCTCAGCCTTTCAGAGTGCTGGGATTCCAAACCTGGGCCACCAGGCCTGGCTGAAGCTTCCTTTCTGACCAGGAAACATGTTGTTGTGAGTGGGCTTAGGGACAAAGGCAGGCAACCCACTGCCCTTCCTTCCTAGCCCTGCAGAGTCCAGCAGATTGTATCAAATGAAGCTGCTGCTTCTCTTCATATTTATATTTCTATCATGTTTATGTGTAGTTACCGGTGTTATCACACTTTTCTCTTAGCCTCGTGGCCACTGGCCCACTGAGGACATCGAGCTCTACCAAGTTGCTTTTGCATATTTTTAAAATAGTGCTTCTTTCCCCTCTAGACACTAAAGTCTATGCTGCTATGGGAAATCATGACTTTCACCCCAAAAACCAGTTCCCAGCAGAGAGCAACAATATCTACACACAGGTGGCTGAACTGTGGAGGCCCTGGCTGGCGAATGAATCCATTGCTCTCTTCAAAGAAGGTACTAATGCCCTTTGCTACTAGAAGGGGCACATCTGGTACAACAGGGTCTCATCTAGTTTCATCTCCCCAGCAACCCCTTGAAGGGGTACTGCCTTTACCCCCACATTCCAGATTAGGAGCCTGAGGCCTGGAGATGTCCAGTCACATGGCTGAAGTCATACAGTTTAGGAAAAGAAGTCTTAGCAGTAGATTCCAGCTGGGCCTGGTGGCACCTGCCTGTAATCTCAACTGCTTGGGAAGCTGAGGCAGGAAGACTGCAAATTTGCAGCCAGCCTAGACCATTAGTAAGATCTTAACTCAGAAAAAAAAAAAAGCAGAGGATGTAGCTCGGTGGTAGAGCAATTAGAAATGTGTGTGAGACTCTCAGTTCAGTCACCAGTACTGCAAAGGTAAAGAATAAAACCCGGAGCAGACTCCAAAGGCCATGCTCTTAGCCCCATGACACAGTGACCAATAGGAGTCCATGTCTAGTCAGTCCTCACTGGGTGCCGGGCACCATCCTCAGCATAGACAAGGAAGGAGCTCAAGCTGGTCTGAACCCGCCACAATGAACTGGTGTGTTGGAAGGCACTTGGCAGCAACCCCAGCCTCCACCCACGCAATGTTACCAGACTTGACGTGTAATAACCAAAAAATATCTCCTGGGGGCAAAATCTTCTGGTTGGGAACCACCAGCCCAAAGACACAGCCAGCCCAAGGTCTACTTGACTCAAGTCTCCTCCCTTTCCTCGTTCTCCCACTGCTGGGACTCCTCATTACAGCTAGTGGGTTTAGTCCAAGTGTGTGAGATTCTGGGGCTCAGTGGACAGTTCATAGTGGATCTCTGATGTATACACACATATTATTGTGTAGAAACTGAGGCATGGTGGTAAAGTAACGCTTCTAAGATTCACAGCTTGGAGCTAGGATTTGAACTCAGGTAGCCTGGCTCCCAAGCTGTTGGTGTAATCTCTAGATGCTCTTTCAAGAAAGACGGGAAAAGAGGAGGCAAGGGAAGAAGGTGGAAGAGTGAGAGGGAGGGGGCAGAACCCCCTTCAGGCCCTCCCTGGCTATGACATCCTAGGTGCCTTCTATTCTGAGAAGCTGGCAGGTACCATCAGGGCGGGGCGAGTGGTGGTCCTCAACACCAACCTGTACTACAGCAACAACCAGCTGACGGCTGGCATGGCTGACCCCTGCCAACAGTTCCAGTGGCTGGATGAGGTGTTGACGAATGCAACCAGAGCTGGAGAGACGGTAAGAGGGATGCCCTGATTTTGAGATGCATCCATCTGTCTGCTGAGCTGACAGCAACACAAGACCTGGCACAGCGGCTTATGAGTCCCTGCCCTGCCCAGCATGTCCTAGAAGGACGTCATGGCTGGTACCTGTGAGCACTCACAGTGCCAACATCAGGCACGCTCCTTTGTGCTTCATTTAACTCTGAAAATGCCATCAAGTAGGTGCCATTTGAGATGAGAAAGCCAAATCTTGCAGAGGTGACACACAGCTGGTGTCATGCCAAGTTGCCACTTGACATTACAGCTCATGCTGTTAATCCTGCTTTCTGTTCTACCTCTTCCCACGGTGGCCGAATGCTCAGATATTGTTAGCCGAGTGACTTGAGGAATGTAAGACCTGAACACACTGACCACTATGGCATATGCTACACAATCATGCAAGGATGGCTCAAGCTTTCCAAGATAAGACTAGTCTTCGAAGGTTCAGGAAGGATTCATGGAGAAACAGATCTTGGAGCTAGACTCAGAGGTAGAGATTGGATTTATAGACTTGAAAATTAGCCAGGCTTGGTGGTATAGGCCTGCAATCCCAGCACTTTGGGAGGATGAGGCAGGAGAATTGCAAATGTCAGCCCAGCCTATGCAACTTAACAATTTTATAAGATCCTAAGAGATCCTTATTTATCTCAAGTAAACAATAAAAAGGGCCTGGGGGTGTAACTTAGAGCAAAGGCTGTGTTCAATTCCTTTTTTTGAGACAGGGTTTCACTCTGTAATTTAGGTTGGTCCTGACCTCATTATGTAGGCCAGGCTAGTCTTGAACTCTCTGCAATCCATCTGCTTCAGCCTCCTTTGTACTGGGATTACAGGTGTGCACCACCACCTGTTTTCAATTCCCAGTACCACACACATGAAAAAGGAAAAGGGCTGGAGGAATAGCTCAGTGGTTAGAGTGCTTGCCTGGCAAGCACAAGGATCTGAGTTCAATTCCCCAGCACCACATAAGCTGGGCATGGTGGCACACACCTGTAATCCCAGCACTTGGAAGGCCAAAATGATTACTGTGAGTTTCAATTCCACCTTGGCTCCAGAGTGAGTTCAGGACCAGTCTGAACTTAACTAAAGAGAGAGAGAGAGAGAAAGAGAGAGAGAGAGAAAGAGAGAGAGACAGAGAGAGAGAGAGAGAGATTCTCCAGTGGTGCACACTTGTAATCCTAGCACTCAGGGAGGCTGAGGCAGAAAGAGCTCAAATTTAAGTCCAACCTTGGCAACTTGGTGAGACCCTGTCTCAAAATAAATAATAGTAATGATGATGAAAGTTGGAGATATAGCTCTGTGGCAAGGACCCACATACCCACAAAATGGTCTCAGGTGGCAGGCACAGCACAGGCAAAGACCCGGAGGTGGGATAGCACGGACACACACATTGCTGGGTACAGGGTGCATGCCTGGGTCTGCCTGGGAGACAGAGCTGGGGGAACATCAGGGAAGAGATGCCATGGGGGAGATGGGAAGCTTTGGAGAGGCAGAAACAAAGGTCTGGAGAAAGCATCTCTATGTCCCTTGGACACCCATTCTTTACAGGTGTACATCATTGGCCATGTGCCCCCGGGGATCTTTGAGAAGAAGCAGAGCAAGGCATGGTTCCGGGAGGACTTCAACAAGGAGTACCTGAAGGTGGTCCGCAAGCACCATGGCATCATAGCAGGGCAGTTCTTTGGGCACCATCACACTGACAGCTTTCGGATGTTCTACGATGACGCAGGTAGTCATCAGCTGGGCGCCGCCTCCCCGCCTGCCTCCTCCCCTCACCAGCCTCTCCGTCCTGCTGTCTCTCTCCCAAAAGGTGCTCCCATCAGCGTCATGTTCCTTACACCCGGGGTCAGCCCATGGAAAACCACCTTACCTGGAGTGGTCAATGGGTCCAACAATCCAGGCATCCGGCTGTTTGAGTACAACCGAGCCACGCTGGGCCTGCAGGTCAGGAGCCTGGGTCTGCTGGGGCAGAGGAGGAGGCAGTTAAAATGCTTATTAACATTGGCTGCAAAGAATACGGGGTCACTGGGCATGGTGGTGCACGCCTATAAATCTCAACACCCAGGGATTGGATTGCTGTGAGTCTGGGGGCTACACAGTGAGTTCAGGACCAGCCTGGATTACAGAGTGAGACTCAGTCTAAAAAATGGGGCAAATCAAGGAATAGGATTAGGGGTGCAGCTAGGCAGTGGCTCACTCTGGCCTCCTTGGTGCCCCTGTTCAAGGACATGGTGACCTACTTCATGAACCTGAGCCGGGCCAATGAGCAGAACACGCCCCTCTGGGAGCTGGAGTACCGGCTGACGGAGGCCTACAGGGTGCCGGACGCGAGTGTCCATTCCATGCACACGGCACTGAGCCGCATCGCCAGTGACTGGAGCACACTGCAGCGCTACTATGTCTACAACTCTGTAAGCTATGACTCCAGCACCTGTGATGAGACCTGCCGTGTGGAGCATGTGTGTGCCATGCAACAGGTGGCCTTTGATGCCTATGCTGCCTGCCTCCAAGGCACAGGTGCCACCATGCATGTGTCTGGGCTAGTGGTCCTGTTGGTGGCACTGCTGTGCCTGCCCATTCTGCTCAGGCTGTGACCTTGGGTGCCACCCTCCATGCTGGGCTCATCCTCTTGCTGGTAAACGGACAGCATCCCCGGTCAGAGCTGGACTTCACCATTCTCCATGTCGGAAGAGAAGAAACCGGGATGGGACAGGTGAGATCAGGAAATGAAGCTCCAAAGGCCTTCTGGAAGCATGGTTCTTCCAAGTGTCATGTAATGTCTGTAAAAACAACACTGATAACGCATCTAATCCGATGCGATGTCCCTTTTCATATATAAATGAGGCTTAACTCACAGCAGTTATGAAATAGTCCCTTCCTGTGGTGGGGTCACTCGGTCCTCTGCTGCTCAAGGCCTGATTGGTAAGCACATGTGGTTTGCAAAATGTGCCTTTTGGTGTCCTGGGATCATTCCCACCAACAAATCACATGGATATTCCAAACCAACAAAGCAAACACCTAGAATGGCTTTCTACCTCCGAATCTCTTCTCACACCAGTCAGTACCATAAAGACGATCCGTGGTAGGTCCTCACCTCACTCCGAGTGGCACTGCCAGGTGACCTCAGAGAAGGGCTACTCTGGAGCCCGCCCAATCAGCGGTCGGAGACAGCAGATGTGTGCAGGAGCCACCAGCTCTCCACACAGCCTTTTCCTTTCACCAGCCAAAGCGTCTTATAGACCGTTGATGCCACAAATAGAAAAAAAATGGAGAAGTCCCAGCGTGCAAAAGTGCTCCTGGCAGCTGCTGGAATGTCCCTGCAGTTCCCATCAGCGGTTCAGCTAGCCAGGAGCAGTTAGTCCCATTCCCAAGTGCTGGCTGCTGCCTGGCCAGGAAGACACTAGGTGCCCTGTACCTCTCAGACCCCCCTGGTTGGCGAGGCCAAAGCACCAGCCACACGGGCCCATTTGCTCACCACTCACCGGGAGGCCATTCATTATGGAGAAGAGGGGAACACTTTATTCAAAGCTAGCTCAGAGGAGATGCAAGGGCCTGATTTGCCTCAAATCACCATCTCACTATGTGTAGGGTTTTTATGGAGAGAAACGGAGGAAGAGCTGCAGCCTAGCTTGGTCACCCCACCCTTGGGTAGGGGCTGGATCTGCATATTCTATTTACCCAGGTGGAGAGGAGAGGGTGGGGTTGTTGTGCCCTCAGCAAGAAGACGTTTGAAGTTGACATCTGGTCAGTGGGGAGGAGGGGGTGGCTATTAGGCCCTATGACTGGGAAAATTTGGAGACTTCACCTTGCTCTAAGGGAAAACATTCTAACCTTTAAAGTTCCACTTTGCCCGCAGGGTTATGGGATCCCAACTGTAGCCCGGGCTCTAGGATCTTGTCTAGGGGCCATTCTGGGTTTCTCGGGTCCCCGGGGCTCTCCGGTATAAAGTTAGGGAAATGAGAAGTAGGCTAAGAAAAGGGCGTTGGGCTGCCAGACCCTTGCCAGCTCACCCAACTGAGTCACTGATCCTAAGAGCCGGCGCCGGCTGCAAAACGCCGGGGTTGGGAGCGGTTGCCCTTGGCTTCGCCCCTCCCCGGACAGGGCGGGACTTCCGTCCCGCCCCCAGCCCCGCCCTCGCCGGCTGCAAAAGACCCGGGGTTGGGGGCGGTCGCCCTTGGCCTCGCCCCGCCCCGGACGGGGGCGGGGACGAGGAAGTCCCGCCCCAGCCCCACCCCCGGCGGCTGCTCCCGCCCTCGTCCCCGCCCCCAGCCCCACCCCCGGCGGCTGCTCCCGCCTCCTTCCTGTCCCGCCACCCGGGCCGCGGGCGGGTCCGAGGCCCGGAGTGTTAGGAGGGTCGAGGCAGGCGGGCCATGCCCTGGTCGCCCCGCGCCGCTCTCCTTCGGGACTTGGTCTTCGGCGTGTTCGGCACCGCCGCCTTCCTGCTCGACCTGGGCGCCGACTTGTGGGCCGCCGGCCAGTACGTGCGTGGCGGCCACTACCTGTGGGCCGCGCTGGTGCTGGCGCTGCTTGGCCTCGCGTCGGTGGCGCTGCAGCTCTTCAGTTGGATCTGGCTGCGCGCCGACCCCGCCGACCTGCACGGGTCACGGCCCCCCGGCCGCCGCCTGGCGCTGCTGCACCTGCTGCAGCTCGGCTACCTGTACAGGTGAGCGCCCACGCTGGGCCGGGGAGGGTGGGAGAGCGGTGCCGTGGCCGCCTGGCCTCGGGTGCACGTGAGCCTGACACCGGAAGGGCCTGGGGGGCAGAACCGGAACCCAGCGTGCGTTGCGCCTCACCAACAGGTGAGCAGCCAGCCGTCCCTTTAGCACAGCGAAGAAACAGGCGCAGAGCCATGTTCGTTAGTGTGTTTTCTACAATCTGAGCCCTGTGGCTTCAGGTCTGGCTTTGCCGACTCGACCTGCTTTCTGCGTTTCTCCGAGCCTCAGTTTTCCCCTCTGTAAAAAGCAGCAGTCAGGTAAGAAAGGTCTGGCTGGCGGGGCAGTTGTGAGGAGAAAGGGAAAAAGTGAAAGTCCCTCTGCAGTGCTCAGGCCTGTCCAACAGGGTCTGTTCCTTCCAGCTGCGTCTGGGTCCTGGCCTCCAGATCTCAGTAATCATTGTCCCGTTGAGGAGGATAGCAGTGCCTAGTTCTGTTTTATGAGCATTAAATAAAATGACACCTGTAAATTGCCCTGGCACAGAGCAAACATTCAACACACCTGTGCTACCGTGAGTTTCAGCAGCCCCGAGGCTCAGAGCAGTGCTTGTGCCATTTCACCATCCCCTCCCCTCCCCTGAACTCACTGTGTAGCCCACACAGGCCTCGAACTCACAGCAATCCTCCTGCCTCAGCCTCCCAAGTGCTGGGATTATGGGTGTGCACCACCATTCCCAGTTTATGTGGTGCTAGGGAATTGAACTCAGGTACTTAACACTTGCTAGGCAAGTGCATTAATCACTGAGCTATATTCCTCCAGCCCCTTATTTATTCCCAAGTAGCTGGATTACAGGCCTGTGCCACCATGCTCTGCCCCTGGCACCCTTTCTTTTCGCAGCTGTCTGCTTCTCTATGAACGTTTCCTTCCCACACCTTAGACCAAGCAAGAAGGCAGAGGAGGGGACTGACACAGCCCCTGAGCCAGCACGGGCTGGGAAAATGTGTGGGCTGTGCTTCTTTTCAGAACTAGCAGGGTCCTGAAGAGATGGAGAAACTGAAACCAAGGGATCAGAGTCATGAGATCATCAGGACATCATTGTGTGATCTGGGTTGGTGGAGCAGGAGACAGAATCTGAAACCCATTCTTACAAATTTCTGTGGATTTTGCCTTGAGGAAACTGCAGTCTGCAGTGGGGGAGGGGAGCCTTGAAAGTTTTTGCTTGAGGGACTATAGAGACACCAGCAAAGCCCAGGGTGGATATGAAGGGGCTGATAGGAGAACTGGGCAGGCCTCAGTGGGCCCTGCGTTCCTGACTACCTCATGATCTTCCCTTCTCCTGGTTCTTTGAGCCCTGGGTTTGAAAACAAAGTGCTTGTTCCTGTCTGTAATAAGGCTAAGGTGGCAGCCCCTGCTGGATCATTGGGGACCAGAGACAGAAGCTGCTGTGTGTTGGAAGGGGCCCTGCTGGCTTGTTCATTAATGTGTTTTCTGGCCTGCCCAGGGAAGTGACAGTCAAGTCTGATGAAAGGAATTGAGGAAGGTGAATGGGCTGTTTTCCCAAGAGCCTAGTGAAATCAGCGGTGAGGAAGATGGTGGTGCCTTCTCCACCCCCTCCGGAGGGCCAGTGGCCCTCAAGGCCTATCTCTGGACTCTCTTCCCCCACGCCATCCCCATCCCCACTCCCCTGGGCCAAGCACTCACCGTTTTTCCCTGCGCTCTTCAGCAGGCTGGTGCTGTCCTAACCCCTCCAAGCCTCTCTCCTCTCCAAGGCAGTGCATTCTTCCTGGACCTCGGTCTGAGTTTGCTCAGAAGCTCTTCATGGCTCCCTTTACCCATGATGGGATCCTCCAGAGCTGCTTCTACATGCCAAAGTTGGTATCAGAGGCGCTGGGCAACTTGGTAACACGCCTTTTTCATTCAACCAGTTTCCAGCCCAGTCCTAATTCCTCCACATATTAGCTTCTTGATCCATGTTCCTGTTAATTGAAGCTCTTGTAAGGAGTAAGGACACACAGGCTTGTTAGGTGCTTGGGACAGTGGCTGGCAGAACTTGTATTTATCTCATTTTACAGATGAGGGATCAGGCTCAGTGAGGTTAGGTGGCTTGGCCAAAGCTCTTTAACGTTAAGTGACAAGGGAGGACTGGTGCCTGTCCACATGCACTGGATGGATAGAAGAGGGTTGTTGGGGGAGCTGCGTAGGACACTGACCTGGCCTGTCTCGTGCTGCCTAGGTGCCTGCATGGGCTGCGACAGGGGCTGTCGGTGTGGCAGCAAGCGGTGCCCTCCGAGTTGGACCTGGCCTATGCCGACTTCCTGTCCCTGGACATCAGCATGCTGCGGCTCTTTGAGACCTTCCTGGAGACGACACCACAGCTCACGCTGGTGCTGGCCATCGTGTTGCAGAGTGGCCAGGCCGAATACTACCAGTGTGAGTGCTGGGCCAGCAGCCAGGCCCTCTGATGGGGTGGCAGAATTTCTCTCTCTCTAGCAGTATTTTTGCTCTTTATCTCTTCAGAGACAGGGTCTCGCTCTGTAATCCAGGCTGACCTCTAACTCACAGCAGTCATCCTGCCTCAGCCTCCCGAGTACTGGGATTACAGGCGTGTGCCACCTGGCTTATGTGGTGCTGGGGAATCAAATTTAGGGCCTTGTGCTTGCTAGGCAAGTGCTCTAACCACGGTGCTATTCCTCCAGCCCTTTTGCGCTCTTTTGTAAAGACTGCTGGGGAAGCTGGGAGACCAGCCTTTCCGCAGTGGGTCTGGGTTTGAATGTAAAGTCATGCTCAAGCTGCATGAGTCTGGAAAGTGCCTTAACCTCTCTGAGTTTCAGTGATGTCTCTTCTGAGAAACGGACACAGTAAGTGCTCCTGCCTCGTAGAGTTGATGAAAACATGGAATGGGCTGAGGTGTTTAAATCACAGTGCCCGTACAGAAGAAATCGTGTGTAATTGTCACTATTTTGATGGTATTGGATAAAGGATTAGGGTACCTGATACACAGTGGGTGACTCGTGAATCAATGACCAGTTTATGGAACAGCTTCACAGGCTGAAGTTTTTTCTCAAGCATCTCTTCTGTGCCTGTCACTGTCGTGGGGACACACCAGGGAGTAAGACTTACAGAGCCTCTGCCCTGCCATGGTGTTGAGACTGAAAAGGATTGACAGAAAGTGCTGAGTGACTGGAAACGCGAGTAGCAGGGACAGTTGGCTGAGTCTCATAAAGCGTAGGAGCCTCAGAGCTTTGGTGAAAAGGAGGTGACTTTCAATGTCACTCTGTCTCGTCTGAGATGCTGTTACCTCCCAGGGAACCCAGTCCCCAGTCTGTCATCACACACCGTGTGACTCAGAGGAGTCCATCTCCACTTTAAGAGAAAAGAGGTACAAAAGGAGAAGTGCCTCACCCTGGGCCACTCCACACTTCCTGGCATTTGCTTTTGTCTAAGGGTAGGAAGTGTGTGGACCAGGGCCAGGTGTAAACAGTTTACAGCGTTGGGCAAGAGGAAACAGATTTTCTCAGCTTCTTATGTAGTGAGCTCAGGATGCCTGGGAATCCCAGGAGAGTGGCGTCTGCTTTCTACCTTTCAGGAACTCAGAGATAGGGAAGTCATTACTGTGTGATCAGATTCCAGGTAGAGGTGAGGGGGATGTCACAGGAACAGCTGACACAGCAGAGTGGTTGGGGAGGGGTCAGTGGAGCGGCCCCAGGAGGTAGCTGGGCTGGAGCTTTCTGGGGCGAGGAGGAGTGGGTCTGGGAAATGGGCAGGTGCTCCTGGGGAGAGCTCGTCAGGGTCAGGAGCTGCCATGTGCTGGGTAAAATGGGAAGAACTTAAGACCGGAAGGGGGGGCAGCTGGAGAGGGTGGTGGCAGAGATCTGAGCAGGCAGGAGTGGGTTCTGGACGCACAACACGTTCTCAGTCATCATCTGTTGAATAAAAGAGGGGGAAGGGATAGAGAAAGACTCTAGGGACATTCCAGTGCTGTCTCCATCCTCGGAAGTCATGGTGCTTCCAGTCCAGGGTGGGCAGCCAGCAAGTGAAATAAGTCTTCAAAAACTTCTGACTCTTGGAAAACCAAGACCAGGGGTCCGGCTGTGCATGGAGAGGAGCAGAGGGAAGGGAGAGCTACTGCCTGTCAGGGACATCTCGTGTCCCCTACGCAGAGCCGCAGTGGGAAGCATGTTGCCTGACGTGGAGAACGGGGGAGCAGGGACTGCTGATCTTTAGCTCTAGGAAAGGCGAGTCCTCCTGGGAGGGGAAGGGTATAAGACTCTAGATGATGCTCAGGACACAACCAAGACTCTTGGGTGTCAAAGGTTGAGTGACTGTTTATAAACAACACATCCCCCATGTCCTTGAAAAATGTCACCAGAATAGCATCTGAAAGTGAGGGCAGGTTCCGTATTTGAATCCCTGCTCTGCCCAGTAGGTGGTGAGAACTCCTTGAATGTTCTTCTGCTGCAGTTTCCACTTCACCAAATGAGCCTCAGGGTTGCCAAGAGTCCCTGTCATACCTGTGGGCCTTAAGAGGGTGACAGGTAGGCTGCCCACGTGGTTCACCTATTTCTTCTTGCTCTTTGTAGGGCTTGGCATCTGCACGTCCCTCGTGGGCATCTCGTGGGCACTGCTGGACTACCACCGCGCCCTGCGTACCTGCCTTCCCTCCAAGGCCCCCCTGGGCCTGGTCTCCTCCGCCGTCTACTTCCTGTGGAACCTGCTCCTGCTATGGCCCCGACTCCTGGCTGTGGCCCTGTTTGCGGCCCTCTTTCATGAGTATGTGGCCTTGCACTTCCTGGGCCTGTGGCTGGTGCTGCTGCTCTGGGTCTGGCTTCAGCGTACAGACTTCATGCCGGGCCCTGTTTCTGAGTGGCTGTACCGAGTGACGGTGGCCACCATCCTCTATTTCTCCTGGTTCAACGTGTCTGAGGGCCACACTCGGGGCCGGGCCACCATCCACCTGGTGTTCCTCTTGAGTGACAGCATTCTTCTGGTGGTTACCTGGGCAACTCATAGCTCCTGGCTGCCTGGCGAGGTCCCGGTCCAGATGTGCCTGGCTGTGGGAGGCGGATCCTTCCTTTTGGGTCTGGCTCTGCGCCTCAGCTACTACCGCTGGCTGCACCCTAGCTGCCACTGGGGGCCCGACCGGGTGGATGGGGCCCGGAGTCTCTTTCCTTTGGAACAGTATCAGCTGCCTCAGAATAGGCGCATGCTTCAGTTGGCCCGGGGCTTCTTCCCCAAGACTAAGGATGAGGCTCCTTTCCCTGGGAAGAGAGAAGCGAATGGGGTTCTTTAGGCAAGGAGAGGCCCAGCCCCCAAGGGCTCATGGTGTGAGCAAGACTAGGAGGGCTGGCCCTGGAGGGTCAAAGGTGCTGCTGTGTACAAGCCACACGGGGGGAAAGGAGGTCTCCCTCACCCCAGCAGTAGAGCAGATGTGCCCCCATCTCCCTTTCTGACCACCTCTAAAGTAAGTGGTGGAAGTGCTATCCCACCCCTTGGTCCTCCTGTGCCAGGCCAGAAGGCCCTGGGCCCTGAGGGGATGTCCTCTAGAATTCTTCCGTGTCCCACTTGTCATTCAACAAATGTTTCACTGAAAGCACTTTCTGTGCCACCAATAGCATCCCAAGGTGGAGCTAGCTGCCAGCCTACCCATTCCCTGGTCCCCTGCCCTGGGTGGGGCCTTGGGCTGGAGCCCTGGGATGCTTATGCTGTGAAGATGCTGTCAGCCCCTTGAGGATCTTGGTGCAGCTGGCCCGGGCTCTGCTCCCTGAACGGGCCGCCCTTCCACCAAGTGCCTTGTGGACTGAACCTGTGGCCTGTGCCACGTAGCCTGTTATTTTCATGCCTCAGTTTAGCCAGTGGACCTTCTACCTCAGAGCCTGTGTGAGATGGCAATGTGTACGTGTGTCGCTGTGGGTGAGGACACGTACATGTTTAACAGTATTATTGTTACTATTAAAACTTTGTGAAGTCTTCCTAATTTTAACTAGTCTGTCATTCAAATTACTACCATTCCTGGGGAGGAGGATCAGAGACATGAAGTTCCCTGGAGAAGGTCCTGGAGAAGAGGGCTGGCAGATGCTGCTCCGTGGCCTTGATTTCCAGGTTCCAGGCACTGGCTGACCAGTGTGGGCTTGCTCACTCGGTGGGGCGGCACAGCCCAGGCCCAGGATGGCTGGGGCAGCCTCCTACCGGCAGCTCTGCTCTGGGCCCAGCAGCAGCATACCTAGGACTAGGAAGTGTCAGAGGCTGGGTGAGGATGGTCTGTGTGTGGGCACTTTAGGTGGACAGGTGGCAAGGGGGCTTATGAGATGAGAGGGCAAGAACTGGTCCGGGAAGGTGGACTTGCTACCTGGGAGGTCCTGTTGGAGTAAGGGAGAGGTGCGCTGACCACATGTGGCCTATCTGTGATGAGCACTGCCAGAGGTGCAAGGAGTAGCTTGGGAAAGAATGCTGCAGACATCAGAACCACCCCCACCTTTTATCTTCACTACCTCATAAAACAAAGGGTACTGAAATCAGGCCACACCAAGGAGGCTTAATATCAGCTGATCAGTTTTATTGCTTTTGTGGTTCAAGCTCAGCACAAATATTGACACCTCTTTATTTATTTACTTAATTATTTTGAGACAGGGTCTCACTCTGTAGCCCAGGCTGGTCCTGAACTCATTGTGTAGCTCAGGCTGGCCTTGGACTCACGGCAATCCTCCTGCCCCAGCCTCCTGAGTGCTAGGATTACAGGTCTGCACCACCATGCCCAGTTTATGTGGTGCTGGGGAATCAAACTTGGTACTTAGCGAGCCATTCCTCCAGCCTGACATCTCTTTAATAATTAAGGTTCAACATGTTCACCAGCAAGTAAAACCTTATTCCAGTTCTAAAACTTAAAAGTTAGGCCTGTGTCTGTTAGAAATGATTCAGAAATCAATGTTCCCTTGCACCTTGCAAAGTACTTGAACATTTTCATATATATATATACACACACACACATACATACCATTTTTTTAAAAGTTGGTGGAATAATGACTGGTCCAGTTAATCAAAGGGTGGCTTTGGGGTGGGGCAAGGAAGGTGCTTCATTTTGGAACAGGGCAGAGCAAAAGGAGCTGCTTAACCAGAAGATATCCCCTGGAAGGGGGTGACCTAACAAACTTCACCATCCTTATCCTTAGGAAACCCTGATTAGGACCTGATATGGTTGGACAACACAGCTGATTCTATTCAGAAAAGAACAGAAAAAACAGTATAGAAAATAAAAACTTTATTTTTTTTCAAGTTTATAAGATAGTTCCCATTACATATAACATTATGGTCAAGGATTCTACAGCCACGAATGCCCACAGTCACATAAATATATCCAATCCATCAATGCCTTTCCCTGCTCAAAGAGGCATGTGAAATCCAGACGGAGAGTCACGTTTGGAGCAGAAGTTGTCCTTAATGGGATGGCTCCCGTCAGTGTATCAGGGACAAGCCAAGGGGCCTTGCTGGCCAGAGACAACTCAGAGCAGAGGAGGGGACAGACAGCTCATTGGTGGGACAGGGACACAACCAGGTTTTTTTCACTTGTGGTTCAGATACTTTAGGATGTCCATTCCAATCTGGCTTCTCTACCTGCAGAGTGCTAACTTTTGGAGGATGAGGAAACCTATTTAGTGGTAAGGTATAGAAACCTCATCAAAAGGGGCTCTAATGGCCCCACTGAGGAGTGATGGGTGAGACAAAAGCCCCAGATGAGCCCATGGCTCTCCCAGGAGAGGGACCTTGCTCTGCTCTGGTTCAGTTGGTGGCACTGACACCTGTTCAAGGCAGTCAGCGTCTAAGCGTCACACGCTACGGCTGGAGTTCACCGATCAGGTTCTACTTGGAGCTGTGAAGCTTAGTTTGTGTGAACTGCAAACAAGCTGTGGGAAGTCTTGGGACGTGAGCTTTGCCCGCCCCCTTGCAACTTGCAGATCAGAGATGAGGACACTCCAAAATCAAACAAAAACCCCACAAGCATCTAAATCTGGAGGAGGTGGCTATTCTGGATACCACCAGCTGCCCCAGGACACTAGACAAGGTGACACTAAGGCACAGTCAGTTTTACATTCGAAAGTCAAGCCACCTCTTATCCTAGGACATATCTGATACCTCCAGAGCCGCCAGAGCCAGCCCGACACCCTCCAGGACCTCAGTGCATGGCTGAGGACTGAGCTGACAAATTTCAGCTCTTTCCAGGAAAGGGGAATCCCGATGGAAAGACCCATAGTGTCCTCTGGCCTTGGCTTTCATCAGCTCTTGACGCACCTGCCCATTTCCCCTTCTGGGTGTCTGTGCCAGGGAGAACCGTGAGAAGGGCCCAAGACACTCCTTTCACCAGGGATAGCCAGGCTCCTGTGCTCGCTCTCTGCATGAGGTGGCAGATGCCAGAATGAAGCCCAGTCACCCTGCCCCGAGCCTCTTCACCTCTCTTGGCCAAACTCAAGTTCATTTTGAAAAGAGCTAAGCTAGGAAGTCAGGGCGAGAGGAAGAAGGCCGCTGCCCAGGAATCCACATCCTACTCTGAGACCACAGAGCCCACCATGCATGGGAAAGGGAAGGTGGTCCGCGTGTGTACTTGCTATGTGAAAGGAGGGCCATGCCGCAGGTGCACAGGTCTGAGGCATAGTGCCAACAGGAGGCTTCTGTCCAGGGCAAGAAGCCAGTAGTTTTACATTGGCAATGTAGGGGGGAGGAGCTGAGAGTATCTGAACATGTGAGTAAAACCCGTTCAGACTTTCAAGATGGACCATCAGGATGCTCAGAGCAGCGCCGGGGCAGCCGACTGGGAGGGCTGCCTTGGATACCCGTCCTCCTCCTACCGTCGCTCTGAAACAAGGCTGAGGAGGGGCCAAGCGATGGCGTGCTGACGTCAGACCCTCTCTAAAAGCATCTCTCCTAAACTCAGCCAGTTCTGCAAGGCATGCATGCCACTCTCTGCTGTGACGTGGGGAGCCGCGACGCAAGGAACCTTACCTCTGAGCAGCAACACCTCTGGGCATGTACACTGCAGCAGGGCTGGTCAGGGCCTCCAACGGGCACTGGGCCGCACCCAGAGGTGCTTCTGTAGCAGTCTCTCTCTATGCAGCAGGGGGAGGCTGGATGTCTCAGCTCAGAGAAACGTTTAATCCACCTGAGCAGGTGCTTAGGTTGATTATGGAAGAAGGGGAGCATCTGACACACTGGGATGAGCCAGAACGCTGGGACCAGGGCCTGAGCCGCCACCATCTTCCCAGGGGGCAAGGCTCACAAATGTTTCTTCACTGGGCATAGGACTGAGCTATTAGGTGTGGAGTAAAGGAACCAGCACCCTCATATCATCAAGAAAGTCTCTACGTGGGATCTGAAGAGTGGGGTGCTCCATGGCAAACTGGGTCTTGACCGCAGTAATCCGCTCTTCACTTCTGGGCCGAGATTTGGTAAATGTATTTTTGGAATACCCTGCATGTGAGCGGAGGACTTCCTCAAAGGAGTAGCTATAAGCCTGTTCTCAGATCTGGTGTGACTTAAGTCCAGGGGCAGGGACAGCCACAGGTGCACAGAGGCGGATGTGAGGTCAGAGGGCAGGGAAGGGTCAGGGCCCGGAGCCTGATGACTAAGAAGGAAGACACTGCAGGGTGAGCACCTGAAGGAAGGTGCTTCTCTGTAGATGGCTGGGCTGTTCCTATGCCTATCTCAGGAGTCAAAGAAGCTGCAATTCCTAATTAGGCCAAGCCCCTTCTTTCTAGCCGTGAGACTGAGCTTCCTGGGATGTGGTCTCTGAATGAAGGGCTGAGGCGAAGGCTTAGAGGTTAAGGGAAGGAGTTTCCAGGGTCGTGTCACCTGGTTAAAGGGGAAAGGGACCAAGAAGGAGGCTGAGGCTTCTAGGAGGGGGACTGTCAACACCTAAAGTTCGTGTCCAGTGGTTACAGATGGAAAGGAGCCACCACAGAAGCAGATCACTGGAGCAACTGGGGAGGCGCTTTAGATATTTACTATTTTCACAGAAACATCACCTGCCTCTTTCTTGTAAGAAAAAGAAAAGGGGAAAACCTGCATCAGAGACCAGACCCTTACCCATAAAAATAGTATGTGCATCCGCTGGAGAGCACTGCACCGCTAAGATCCTAGAGACCACAGGAGATGCTCTGCACCTCTGCTGCGTCACTGCCAGGTAGAAGACTTTCAGGCCAGGCGTGGACGGAGTCCAGCTCTGCCCTGAGAATTTCCTTTTCTTTCTTCTTATGAAACAAACCCAAGAAGAATGAAAAGCACTGTAGCTGCTGTAAGTCTACTGCTCTTGATGTCCATGTCTTCTGCATCTGCATGAGTATGAACACAGGCCTGCGCTAAACTCGGAGCAAAAATCGCGTTGGTTCTGATTGTGTTCTCGCCCGCATTTCACGGAGGGAAAGGGGAGGGGAATGGAGGAGGGGGAGAGAGAGTTCTGGAGAGAGGGGTACGGGAGCAAAAGAAAGAAGTTCCCAATTGGTTCGACCTTGGCTCCCTTCCAGAGTAACAAGAAGCTCACGAGGAGGCTCCTTATTCCAGTTTTCAGAGAAAATCGAGCTCCAAAGCCTGGTGGAGGGAAACCAGGTCTCCGTGGTTTGTGATCCTCCAGAAAGGCATGTTATGCTGCAAAAGGAGAAGAGCAGTTACCCGGCTGCTCCTTCGGCTGCTCCTTCCTGAGCCTAGGGCTGGCCCGCCCTTCCTCTAAGACCTCTCCCCAAGGTACTCGGAACTATGCCCCACCACGCCACAGCTGTCAGGAGAGAAATAAGCTGTACAAAGATCTTTTTAATATTCAGGACACTTTACAGATGTGAGAACACTCTAAGAACACTGTATGCTGTTTTAGAAGCTATAAATTCTAAAGAGGGCGCTAACAAACCCAAGTGCTGGAAAATCATGTTCCATGAAGTTAAAGGCAATTGGTTGCAAATCACTTAGAACACTGAGGTCCTAGAATATAATTCCTTGACATGGGGCTAGTTTTGTTATTTATTTAATAAAGTCGGCTGCTTACACACGTTTACAGGGCTACTGGTATATAGAAGCAGACTTGTTATGTTACACTCACAAGTGCCAGACTAGAATGAATATGTAAAAAAGAGAAATTTCTGAAACAGGCTACCTGAGGATCGGAGCCCTTTTTTTTTTTTTTTTTTTTTTTTTAAAGGCAGGGTCTTGCTCTGTAGCCCAGGCTGATCCTGAACTCAGGATGCAGCTCAGCTTATGTGGTGCTGGAGAATCAAACCCTGATACTTAGCGACTGACTTAGCATCTGCTAGACAAGCGCTTTAACCACTGAGCCATTCCTCCAGCCCTTAAGTGTTCTTATTTTTGGGCACCTATGTATTTACTCCAGGATTACAGTTTGTTAGAGAGGCTGCAGGAAGATTCCTCACAGAAAGAAGGCTGAACCAGATAAAGCGTTAAGAAATTTGACAGTGGATATATTTCTTTCTTTTTTTTTTTTTAACAGCACTAGGCACGTAACTCAGAGTCTTAATGCGTGCTAGACAAGTGCTCTACACCTGAGCTACGTTCAGGTCCCAAGGGGTGTATTTTATGATTTACAAAAGTCAGCTTAGAGGTGCCACTCTGTTGCCTTTTACAATTTAACATTTTTTCCCCTGGCAGTGCTGAACACTGAACTTGGAACCTTGCAAGTGTTTAACCATGAAGCTCTATCTCCAGCCTTTAAAAATTTTTTGAGGTAGGGCCTCACTGAGTTGCCCAGGCTGGCCTGGAACTTCTGATCCTCTGCCTCAGTTTCCTGAGTGCCTGGGATTTACAGACTGTGCTACACGCATGGCTCTGAACTGTTCTTTCTGTCCCCTCTTCTTCTCCAGACTCAGAAGCACTGATGCCTTTGCTACTGCACCCAGATGAATCTACTGCCTAACTTTAGACTTCACAGCTGACATTCTTCACTCTACTGTTTCCTATATGACAAAGTGCTGACCTGGAGGTGGGCCGTGTATTGTGACAATAGCTCCATGAACAAACTTTCCAAGGCTCAAAAGCAGGAAGCACTTTCTCTACTAAAACAACTTCTAATTGTTCTGGATTTTTAAAAAATCTGAAGCCTAAAAGTCAGAACGATTTGCCTTTTTGCAGTCAAGTCAGATACTCAAGAAAAGGCACTATGTTCTAAAGATGGATGCTGTGGCCACCTCAGGCGTAATGACAGGGAGCCCTGTACCAGGGTGGAGGTTGGCAAGATGCCCAAGTGGCAGGGAGAAGGGAGAGGGGACAACTTAGAGAGAAAATGCCATTTGGAAGAGAAAAAGTGCACTTCTTTTCCTTTAAGAAAAATGGGAGAAGAAGAAAAGGAAGGCCAACACTACAAATGCACAGTAGATCGCTTTCAGTCCTTGTACCATTCCTCTAGTTGCTTGATGTACAACGACATGGACTACGTTCCTTCCCACAGTTACCTGTTTGGCTGCAATTTCTTCATCTCGTCCATCTCCAATCACCACATATGTGACTTTCTTCCCAAACCTTGACACAATCCTCTCAAAGCAGCTCTCCTTACCTAATGAGAAAAAGAAACTTCTATGAGCATATTCTTCCCTAATATATTTTTTTCCAGTACCAAAGAAATGGGCTACTGTTGGGTTCACCTGCCTGTATTCAGATTAAGTGGCCACTCCTGCAGACTGCTTGGGCAGTGAAGGGCAGGTGCCAGAGAACCTGACAGGTCCCTATCCAATGAATGTGAAATTGTGCCACCACTCAAAACTTTTTTAACTTTCCCATCCAGGATTATGCTCCAGAGATCTTGGTACTAGGATAATCCGCCCCTGCTTTGGAGACAGGATCTTGTTCTGCAGATTGTTCTGAACTCACTCTGTAGCCCAGGCTGACCTCAAACTCACAGCAATACTCCTGCCTCAGCCTCCTGAGTATTGAGATTACATCACCACACCTGGTTTATGTGGTAGTGGGGAATCAAGCTTGGGCTTCACAAAGCCCCCATAAAGTTATTTTCTACAGTTGGAGACCTCTGAATACCACCTGTCCCCTGTGTATCTTCTACTTTATTGCTTACAATGTATCTTACTCCTTCATTTAATTCTTAAAAGAACCCACTGAGATGGGTACCATTCTCCACTCTATAAGTGACAATGGGACTTCCTGAGTTTAGTGACTTGTCCAGATCAAAAACAAATTAGAGGCTAGAATTTGGACCTGAGGCACAGGCTGTTCATTTTGCCACAATCTTTTCTTTTTTAAGACAAGAGACTCACAATGTTCTCTAGATTAGCCTTAATTCATAATCCTCCTGTCTCAGCCTCCCAAGTAGCTGGGGTTATAATATGCACACTGTGGCTGACTCATAATAATTTCTTAGGGGAAACATTTTAAGGTGGGAACAATAAGTGGAAGCACAAGACCCTAACTTCCTATTAGAAACACATTACAGAAACAAAGCCATTTCTCTTCCAGTTCTTCATTTCCAGAAATAGTCCTGGGCATGAGTCTTGTGTCTTTCTGGGGGAGGAGAGGAATTCCCAGAACAGAAGCAGGAGAAGTGACCAATTAATATGACAGTAACACCTGTTACAACATTTAGAATTTCCACACATACTACACTCTGCTGTTGCAACTGTGATACTGCATCACTAAAAATGACCCTAGGAAACAAGTGATTTAAATCCACTGCAGACAGTTCTGAGAAAAACTCCAATTCCTCCTTTAACCCCTCCCACAAGCAAAGATGGTACAGCTGTGGGAAAAATAACTTGATCTCCATCAATAAAGGAAATTATATTTCTCTTTTTCTGCCTGCTTCTTCGGTTAAATAAACAAAATCTTAACTTTGCTTCTTTATTCATCCTCCTCCACTAACCTCATTCTTTCTTCTTGCTAAACTCAGTGACTTAGCACCAGAGTTTCTGTGCCACTAAGACAAAGGTGCTGATTCCTGAACACATTGGACTGCCACCTGCTGAAAAATGATTATGACATGTATACAGAGACTAGTCCCAGCACTATAAGGTAATTGACAAGAACCTACACTCTATGCTCAGAAGTCGTTCTGCATGGCACACCTGAGCAACTGCAAATCACTGACATCCCTTGCCCATGTGGCAGGCTGACCCAGAAGGCCAACTGCCTGGACACTGTAACTCGTTCTGGGTTTCAGTCTCCCACTATAACACAAGGTTAGATTTAGGTGTGTTCAGGTGCTGCCAGTACTAACATCTGACAAAGACTCAAGCCACTGGTTAAAGCTCAAGGCCCTGAAGTCAATTCCCTAGTGCCACAGAAGCTGGGCATGGTGGCATGCATCTGTAATCCCAACACACGGCAGCTGAGACAGGAGGATTGTTGTGAGTCTAAAGCCAACCTGGGCTACACAGTAAGCTCAGGACCAGCCTGGACTGCAGAGCAAGACCCTGTTCAAAACAAACAGACACCAAATAAAACTCATCAAAACACAGCCACATCTTACATTCCTCCGCAGCATTTAATCGATGCTAGCTGAGTAAATGCATATTAATGATACAAATGACACAGGGGAGGACTATTGTTCATGCTTTGAGCAATACTTAGTTCAAACATTAAGTAACCAGTAACTATTCTCCAATTCCATTTAAACCACTATAGCCTATTTATAAGCCAAGCTAATCTCTGCCAGACCCATAACTTTGTGTGATGTAGCTATAGAAAAGAACTTACGTGTCAGACTTTCTCCTAAGACCCAGCATGAGGAAAACCTCATTTAGGGATAAAAGGGACATTTTCATTGCCCCAGCATGCAATGATGAAATCTGAAATATACTCTGGAATGTCTCTTTTAAAAGAATTAAGGGCTGAGAGAGCTCCAGGTAAAGTACCATTTATAGACATTAAAAAAAAAATCCCAAAGAAGTTGGTAAACTTCCATCTGTACTCTCAGGACAGTCCTGAATGTGTGCTCTCCTGTTCCCAGGATGAGGCCAGGGACTAGGCTGTTTACCGGATGTCCAGCCAGTAAAATGCAAGAGCAGTGGCCTTTGGGGAATATCAGTTCCTGGGTTTCCTCTATCAAAAACATGCCAACATTTTCAGAAATGATTTTGAGAACTTTTTTTGTCCAAAATCACAAAGTAACCATTAAAAAGAGATTGCTTTCTTGGTGGTACTAGAGATCAAACTTAGTGCCTTACACCTTAGGTAGGCACTCTGCTACTGAGCTCCATCCCCAGTTCAAGAGAACCCTAATTTTGGAATAATTTAGGAGGAACTGGAAAAAAAACAAACCTCTCTTGCTCCCATTCCACAGTTCTGTGGAGGAAAGCCTTAGGCCGCTCACTAGTGTTGCCATGGCAACAGGTCCCAATGTAGCTTCACAAATTAGCACCAGGTTGCAAAAGAAAGAGGCTCCAGAATCAACAAATGAGATTGTATCAAATTAAAAATAAATCTTCTGATGGCAAAGGAAATTATCAACACAGCAGAGAGAACCAACAGAACGGGAAAAAAATTCTTACCACTTGTACCTCAGACAGGAGGCTACTGGCTAGAATCTACCTGAAACTAAAGAACAGATCCCTCAAATTAAGACCTGATTAGAAAATGGGCAACAGAAATGAACAGGCAGTTCTCAGATGAAATGTTCAAATAATCAGTAAATGCATGAAAAGATGTCCAACACCCTTAGCCATTAGAGAAATGCAGATCAAAACACTAGAGTATACTAGAGTATATTCTAACCCCAGAGAGATTGGTGTTTACCAAGAACTTGAACAACAATCAATGCTGGGGAAGTTGTGGGGAAAAAGAAACACTTTTACACTGCTGGTGGGCACGTAAACTAGCACACCACTACAGAGGGCAATATGGAAATCCCTCAAAAAGCTGACTATAAATATTCCATTTGATCCCCTCTTCTGGGAACCTTTCCAAAAGAGTTAAAAGCAACATGTAACACATACATGTCTACTTACATTCATAACAGCCTAACTAAAATGCTAAAATGTGGAAGACACCAAAATACCCATCAACAGATCAATGGATACATGAATTGTGGCGTGTGTATATAATGGAGTACTACTCTTCTATAAAGTAGGTAATTTTGAGGCTTTTGTAGGTAAATGGACGCAACTTGAGGCCATCCTGCTCAGTGAAGTGAGTCAGACATAGAAGGTAAATATCGAATGGTTTCTCTAATAGAATACAGCCAGTGATGAGAAACAGAGTAGAAACATACCAATTTTGGTAGCACTATAGATGTTTTCGATAGGAAATATTTCTCCTAGTCCGTATAGGAGAACCTTGGCCAGGGCGGGAACCAGCTGAGTGGTAGTGATCAGGACATTCACACAATTCTTTCTAGGAGGGAGTGAAAAGGAAAAGAATGAAAAGTGAAGCTAAACCCACCTTGGAACAAGAGTCACGGGGCAGCCCTAGGTCTGACTAGCAGAAGTCCGCTGCATTAGGCCTGGCGCTGCTGCTCGGTGCTCATGCTTGGGTATTACCACTCTCACCGTGGGTTTTCATTTTCAAGTTACAGGCTACAGATCTTGCTCTTTTTGCTTGTTTCTTGGTGCATACAGAGCAGCAACTTCATTCCTACCTCATTTCCCTCCTGATCATTCTAGCTAACTGGAACTTGTCAGCATGTATTACTGATTCATGTCACTAATACCAAAGTCAAAAAAACCAAGGGAGCTCTGAATTACTGTTCTATTTAATCTGAGTACAATTCGGCACACAAAAGAGATACGATTTAAGTTCTCTCTGATATTTACACAAAAGAAACTCAGACTCCAGAGAACACAAGAATTCTACGAGTCATTTACCTTCACCGGGTATCTGCCCCTCAGTGTCAGTGTCACTGGTTATGGGGCTATGGATCTGGAATTCTTGTTTTGAGAGAGGAAAGAGCAGGCTACTGCTACACGTGTGGCTGCACTTATCTCCCAGTCTAAGTTTTAAACTGAAATCTCTTAATTTGCTTAATGTTCTTTTTTTGTTGAGACTGAGTCTTGCTCTGTAGCCTAGGCTGGCCTTGAACTTACAGTAATCCTCCTGCCTCAGCCTCCCAAGTGCTGGGACTACAGGTATGCGCCACCATGCTCGGCTTATGTGGTGCTGGGGAATTAAACACAGGGCCTCGTGCTTGCTAGGCAAGCACTCTGATCACTGAGCTATTCCTCTAGTCCATGTACCTTGTTTCTTTTAAAACTTGCCTTCTTGAGTGAGGCTGGGCAGATTTCTTTCCTGTAGGTAGAATATTTGTGGAGGCTGGAGGAATGGCACTGTGATTAAAGCACTTGTCCAGCAAGAATAAGGCCGTGAGTTTGATTCCCCAGCACTACCTAAGCCAGGCATGGTAGCACACACTTATAATCCAAGCACTGGGAGGATTGTTGGGAGGATTGCCGTGAGTCCAAGGCCAGCCTGGGTTACATGATGAGTTCAGGACCAGCCTGGGTTACAGAGTGAGACCCTGTCTCATAAAAAAAAAGAACATTTGTGATGTCTCCTATCTTCGATTTTCTGTCTTCTGGATTTAATGACTATTAGTTGGAGAGCAAAGAGAAAGGAGAATGAATAAGGGGTTCACAGGTAAATATTCTCTTACAAGTCTCAGATGTGCTGTTAGGATATGATGACCTTGCCTGTCACTGAAATATTTCTCTGGATCACTTAAAATACCTCTCATCCCTATCCCAAATCTTACATTAGACAACAGCTTAGCTTAGACACCTAGGAAAGAGCGTCTCTGAAAGGATAAGCTTAACAGAATCATTTCCATACCTGGACTGGATGAGAAGTAAGGATTTTAGCGCAGTTCCTAACCAAGAATCTGTTAACACTTCGATTTCTGCTCTTAATCTCTGCAGTGCTTCCTTTCTCTGGGGACTGAGGAGACCTTTGGGAATAAAAGCAAACACATTCATCATGTGACAGTGTGTACTTGCTGATACCAAGTGAGGAACCTACAAAATCAACTTAGAAGTTGTGTGTTTCTGAGCAAATATATTTTTATTCTTGGAAACTCTAACGGCAGTGCTACTCCATATGCCCTTTTAAATTTCTTCACCGAAACATTTTGCTGTGGGAGCTTAAGGACAAGAAGACCAGCTGGTGGCTGGATGTGGTGGGCACGCCTGTAATGTTGGCTACTTGGGGGACTGGAGGGGGGCTACAAGTGTGAGGCACCCAAGCAATTTAGTGAGACCCTACATCAAAATAAAACTTAAAAGTCTGGGGGTGTGGTTCAGTGGGTGAGTGCTTGTCGGGCATTAAAAAGGCTGGGTTCAATCTTCAGTACCACAATAAAAAACGAGCCGCTCCTTTGTCACCAGCCAGGATATTCCTGCACACCGTGGGCGCACACCTGAGGGCACTGCTTCAGAACACAACATCAACAATCCAAGAGGGAGATGGGTGTGGTGGTGCAGGCCTGGGATCCCAGCACTACAGGAGGCTGAGGCAAAAGAATCACAAGTTTGAGTCTAGCTCAGCAATTTAGTGACATAGGGAGACTGTGACTCAAAATAAAAATCTGAAAGAGCTGGTAACTGTAGTTCAGTATGGAGGTCCTAGGTTCAATCCCCAGTGCCATGAGCAAGGGTGCATATGCTCACACACACACACACACACACACGCACACGTGTGTGCATACACATACATGCTCTCTCTTAAATGGAGAATTGCACATTATAGCCAGAAGAGTTCTTGGTATCTCTAATCTCTTGTTCATTCACTCATTCTTTCATTCCTTCATTTTATTTATTTATTTGAGACAGGGTCTGGCTCTGTAGTTCAGGCTGTTCCTGAACGCAATTTATTTATTTATTTATTTATTTATTTATTTATTTATTTATTTGAGACAGACTCTGGCTCTATAGTTCAGGCTGATCCTGAACTCAACTATGTAATCCTCGAACTCACAGCAATCCTGTCTCAGCCTCCCACGTGAATACACCACCACACATGGCTTATGTGGTTCTGGGGAATCAAAACCAGGACCTTGAGCTTATTAGCAAGTGCTCCAACTTCTGTGCTATTCCTCCAGTCCCCTCTTAGTCTCTTTTTAAAGAAACCAAAGCCCAAGGAGCAACAGGGATCTGCCTAACATAAAGTAGCAAGTTAGGAGGCTGTGGTATCAGAAAGTCTAATACTGCATACAACTCCATAGTGACTACACTTCTACCTACTGTAAAAAATGTCACTCAAGATTCCAAGTTGAATGACCCACTGTCTTCTTAGTACTGAAATAGCTCCAGGGGATAGGGAACACAACTGAAAACTAGATAATTAAGCACAAAACAAAACAGAAGTCATCTGATGGGAACATGTTGTCAGACACTGAGTTATAACACCCAAACAGTATGTGGCTCTGAAACTTTCCATAGTAAAATTTAACAACACTCCATAAAAACAGTAGGCATTTCTGTGAGGAAAATGGGAGTATAATCCAGATTTATGGTTTCACAAAGCAAGCCTAGAGTTGGATGACTCTTTTATTTAACATTCTGGGTAAAATAAAATATCAAAATCAGTACTATATACTTACTGATGACAGGGCACTCTTAGTACCGTTCACTGTACAAAACATACAGATGACCATGACTTTCAATCTGTTCCCCACAGTAGGCTCAGGGGATTCTGAGAGAGGATTCTATCACTTCAGGAAACTAGAGTTAAGCACTGGGCACAGAAAGGGTCATGGAGTTAGGCCGTATATGACAACAACCAACAACTAAAAGGCCAATGTCTATGACAGAAAAAAGAAAAAGACCTGGAAATAAAAAATACAAAGTACTAGATCTGAAAGAAAATCTGGAAAAATAAATGAACTACATATATTCCCTAACCGTAACCCATCATCTAGTACTGGAGGGTTGTGAATGGAATGAACCAAGTTGAACTTCAAAGCTCTGTGGCTGCTTTCTGCACCACACTGGGAGGCAGCAGGTGTGGCCCAAGGCTGGGGCCTGCAGGCAGGTCCCTCCAGGGCAGCCTCTGGGCTCTGAGAGCTTCCTGCAATAGTTTGTGTATTCCAAATAACAGAATTTGAGGCACAGCAGAACCTGGTATATAAAATATTTCTGGACAGAGAGCATTTCCAAGGTCTCTCCCATTAAAACACAGGAACTCTTGTAAACCTACAATTCTGAGCCTCAATTTCAATTTACCACAGATGCCGTAATTAGTTCTAGACATGTACTCTGATGGTTCCAGAAATCAGCCCCAAGGTGTGGTGGTGCTCTATGAAATTCAGTGGTTGTGACATGAGAATAAAAAAACCATCATTAAATATACTGCATGGAACACATTTCCTATAAAAAGACATTTATCTAAAGAAACTTTTCTAAACTACGCTAAGAGAAATTAGAAACGCACTACTTCCTTGACTGTGCTATTTATTCTAATGTCCAGTAGAAGTGCTGAGATTCCCTCCTAAACAGTTTTAATCTTGACTTCCTTTATTTTTAATTCTTTAAATACAGAGTCAACATGTTAACTGTGGTATAAATTCATTAGCTGTTGCCAAGAAGATCAAAGAATCTCTGGAATGAAATTAGGAAAGGAAGGGAGAAACAGACAACAGGCTGGCTGAGTGCCACACTTACCACCCACGTTGCTTTTGTGCTTATCATAGATTTCTCTCACTTTTCGGTAGCGGAAAGCCAGCTTCCGCATCCAGTCCACACCTCCCTGGACGCCCACGGAGGAGCCGCCGTGACTACCACTGCCTCCTGAGCCACTGAAACCATCTGTTGAGAAACTATAGTTGCTGTGAAGAGAGGATAATGAAAATTAAAATCCATATGGCATTTGGGGTTTATAGTTGAGTGCTACCAGGGATTCTCATGTCCTATTTCTGATATCTGATAAATAAAGCTAATGTCTTAAAATCTTCCCCCAAGTGGTGTGGTAGTACATGTCTGTGATCCCAGCACATGGGAAACTGAAGCAGGAAACTGTATTAAGTTTGAGGCCAGCCTAAACTACAAGGTGGGAGCGTATTTTTTAAAAAGACTGAGAAAAGGGAGTCACTGAGTTGTCTATCTCACTGCATTACTTTCATCAAAAGACAGCTGGGGGGAGGGGTTAAAGCACAGGAGCACAGTGTCAGAGCTTGTACTTAGCATGCGTATGGCACAGGGTGCAATCCCTATCCTGCCTCTCTGGGCAAAGGGAGACGGAGACTCAGAGACAGAGACAGCTACAACCCGGGAAGAAGTAGAGGTAGAAATAATTCAAGCACCAGCATTCCCTAGAGGTTGCCTTGGGATATAGCATCTTTTTCATTAATGCAAGGAACACAATACCACAGAATGGGGGAAAGAAAGCAGAATACAGAATTGATGATTACAGCTATGCAAACAGAAATGTAAAAAAAAAAAAAAAAACAATGGGAGGAAATAAACCAAAATGGTAAAATAATGGCAGATGTTTTTCTTCAGTGATCTTTTGGGTAGAGGCTTCAAAATATGCCCTCAAACTCCTTGATACTCTTCTGTCCCCTTGAATTTGGCTATAATTAGAATGTAAACAAAATGTGGTGACAGTGACAAGTCATCACCCACACCTGAAATACTGGAAGCAGGTCCCCAGCTCCTGTCACACCTTCAGATGATCTAAACCTCAGGAAGCAGGCTGAGAACTCCCTAGCTAAGCTGCTTTCAAGTTTCTGACCTATAGCAACTATGAGATGATTAACATTTACATTCCTAAGACTACTGATTAGAGTATGCAGCATACAATTAATATATAAACTAGGAAGAATTACTTCATGAGTAAAGATTTTAAAATGACTGACAAAGTCAGAGACAAGTTAGTTAACAGTCAAAAGTCCAATTAGCTGGGTTTGGTAGCACATGCCTATAAATCCAGCACTCTGGGAGGCTGAGGCAGAAAGATCGTAAGTGTAAGCCCAGCTTGGACAACTTAGTGAGACTCTCAATTAAAATAAATAATTTTTACAAAGTGCTGGGATGTAGCTTACTTAATGTGAAGATTCTGGGTTCAACCCCCAGGATCACAAAAACAGATTAACAATAAAAAGTTAAAATAAAGTTTAATGTATTAAGTATAAGATTCTATATTTAAGAAAATTAAGCTGCTATGGCATAAAACGGTTAGCCACATAAGATAAACAAAATAACTACAAAAATGGGCTCAGATTGGAGGTGAACTGCTTCACAGCAGACTTTTTCCCACAAAGATCAAGAAAATCTCTTAGGAACTGTGTCTTGTGTTGCCGTATGAAGCTCAGCACACACTGAGTGCTTCTCAAAGCAAAACTTTTCAGTCTTCTCAGCATTATGTGATTCTATCCTCACTAAGGTGATAGGCCCAGTCTTGCTCTCTATGTGAGAATCCATGCACGGAATACTTAACACAGGAAGAACACTTTACCTATGAAAAGGAATAATATTAAAACAAATTATCATGAATATATATGACAGTCTTTTCCCTACAAGTCTTTATATATAAAGTAAGTAAAGTTTTAGACAGTCGTTAGCTAAAACCGTTGGGTCAGAAGACAGCAGCCAAGAAAAGAAACGAGGAGACAGAGCAAGCAGACAGGCAGGATTTCCTTCATTTACGTTTTACTTTAGTGCAACAGCTGAGTGTGTCTTCTGGGGTTATTCCTGACGCCATTAGCGTCTCTACCACTTACCGGGATTGGAACTCCTGATGCTCGTTTCTATCTAAAACTACCCAGGCAGGTAGCACATTTTCTCCTTATCGGAAACGTGTCCAGACAAACTGGCATACCTTTTATTCTGGAAAGCTGCACCCTCACCCCATCAGAGCTGCCCTCTCACGAGGGCCGGCTCAGATGCCGCTCCACAGAGAAGATGTGGCCCTCAGCCCAACAGCTATACTTTTTTCTCCGTTCTCCACCGCGTTTTCTACCGCCACCTTCTCACACGTACGTTATGTCGTGGCTAACTACGCTTGGTGCCGTCTCCTCTAGTAGAGAGTGAGGTTTTCTATGTTGTTTCCCTCTATACTTTTTAGCTAGTATCTTGCATATAACAGGTACACTGGTGTTTACATGTTATTGTGCTTATCACCTCAAGTCTTGGCCATTGTCATCAGAAGCCACGTCTTCCACATGTACCTGGTCACACTCCTGTCAAAAGACAAAAACACTCCTTCAGTCTGGGAGCAAAAGTGCTATTACTACCATAATTACTGTCCAATGACCATTACAGTGGCAGGATGATGAAATTCCGTATTGTCTCTTCTATGTGTGAGGGACCACTCACATTCATCCTCATTCTATGTAACTTTCTCTCAGGCCTGATATCACCCTTGACTGTCCCAACCCGTGGACCAGCTCTCTTCTCACTGCTCATTTCTCCAGCTTAAGGGGCAAGTGTAAGTTCTCTTCCATGGTGGGTGTGTCTATGCCCTACACTAGACCAGAGTCCTACTGTACTGCAGGCCTCACCAGGCAAGCCCCACGTCTTACATCTTTGCACATCCTAGTCTAGTCTCTATGTCCGACTAATTCCTATAGATAAAACAGATATTGGTAGAATATGGTATCAAACCCAAGAACGACTGAAACAAATTCATAAATTTAAACTTAGGCATAGGAAGAGGTCATCTAAGCTAATCTCTTCATTTCTAAAAGGAAGTGAAATGACTTTCTCAGGTTCATACAGCTAGTCAGTGGGGGAGAAAGAGTCTAGAAAGAAGCCGGGGTTCTGCTTCTAATCCAAGGATCCCTAACTAGCTCATGCTACAAATGACATAAAATGCCACCCAAAGCTCAGCTGCACTGATTATATTTCTCTGACATCACTAGGGTAACTGCATCAGAATCCTCTGGGGAAGTTTTCTAAAAATGCATATTCTTGGGTCCATCCCAGACCTATTTCAATCAGAATTTCTGGGAGTGAAGTCCTAGAATTTCCATTTTTAAGAAGCTCCCCAGGTGATTCTTATGCCCCCTAAAATTAAGAACCACTGACCTGGGGGGCAGGAACACATTCAGGTCAAATTCTTCACAGAACTTTCAGTCCTGAGTGAGGACTATGTCTAGAAAATCATTACAAATACAATTTGGCAATAATTATTGGAACATAGTAGGCTTTAAATAACTGCTGAATTAAAAACTATGCTGTCCTAGTTTATCAACAAGTGAACCTGAGGAAATATTAAAGATAAAAGCACTGGCATTTACAGCCACATTAATTTACTTTGCTGGAGAACTGTATATTGAATAGAACTAGTATGTACTTAAAGAGAAACAATAGCTAGCTGGGAGGCTGAGGCAGAAGGTTCACAAGTTTGAGTTCAGCTTAGAAAACTCAGCAAGACCTTGTCTCAAAATACAGCGAGCTGGGGATGTAGCTCAGCAATATAATACTTGCCTACCATGTACTAGGTGATGGTTCAATCACCAGTGCAACAATGAGAGAGAGAAACACTGAAGGGAGAGGAGAGAGAGGGAAGAGACAAAGTTGAGGGTAGTGTAGGAGGGAGAGGGGAGAAGAGATAGGAGAAAGGGGAGACGAGTTTTATGCAGGACAGTTCAGAATTTGAAACATAAAAAGAAAAGTCTGCTTTCACCCTCCTGCTTCCCAGCAACCCACTCCCTAGCCAAAATCACTATTAGTAGGTTCCGGTTGTAGGATGAGTGCTTAACTGAACCCCAGGAAGGGAACATAACTTTCCCAAACTGGGGACTCACACGCTGGTGGTCTGACTCGAGGTCCTGTGCTCTCTCTACTGATTATGTTCACCCTGAGGTAAACTCAAATGTCAAAGCCAAAAAATTCTTATCGTGAAGCTCTTGATGTGTCCTACTTTTCCTGGCATCTAATTTTATAATGGTTTTTATATATCTAGCTAACATGTATATAAATAATAAACATGTAAAATACAGTGAGATAAAGCAAACATTTACAGATTAGATAAATCAAGGGACTCTCTTTTAATAATGTAAAATTGAAAAGTAGTTCAAATATAATTAGTTGGATGTGGTGAAAAATGTCTGTAATCCTAACACTTTGGGAGGCAGAGGCAGAAGGATGTTAAGTTCAAACCCAGCTTGGGCAACTCAACAACTTGGAGAGACCCTGCTTCAAATGAAAAATAAAATGGGCTGAGGATATAGCTCAATGCTAAGGCCTTGGGTTCAATCCTCAACACCATCAAAAAACATACTATACCTCATTATACAGCGATTAGTTATTAGTATTGACTAATAAACTGGAATACTGGTTTATATAGCAGTATTATGCCTGATGGGCTGCCATTTCCCCTAATGCTCCATCACTTCCATATAAGCTAATGAAAATTTAAAATTTCAGTCAATAAAATGGAGGGCTATAACCTAGATTGGTGCCTTAACCTTGTCATTATTCCTTCAAGATGCTAGGTATGCCTGTGGCCACTAGCCTGTCCACCCTTACCTCATCTACCTTAGCCTCTATATCCCACCTTGTCTAACCAGGTGTCTTCTAACTAAAATGAGTGTAGGTTCTAAACAGTTACTGAACAAAACATCTCAGTGAATCACGGAAACAACTGAAATGCTTACCTCTAGGTCATTGAAAAACAGATGTGTATCAGCCACTTCAAAAATCATTTCTTCCATTGTTAAGCCTGAGCCAATCACTACTGTTGGGTCCTGGAAGACAAGAGAAAAAACTGCTGGGCTTGGTACTCATGGCAGTGATTCTATTTTCACATTTTTCAAAATTATTTGAGCTCAAAGCCAGACTAACACAGACTGCACTAATGCTTTTAAATATTATCAATGCAATTTAATTCACAGTTATAAGAATCTAGGGTTGTAGATGGATAAAGAAGATGTACACACACACACACACACACACACACACACACACACACACACACACACACACACGGTACTATTCTGCCATAAGGGAAGACAAATTTGAGTATTGTGGAGAAAAATGGATGCACCTTGACACCATTATGCTTAGTGAAGTGAACCAGACCCAGGTTAAATATCATTGTCTCTCTAATTTGAGAAAAATAAACCATAAAAAAAGTAAAATAGAGATGGAAGTAAGAGGAAAGTCTTTGTGGAGAAGAAAAGGGGATGTGGGAAAGGGTTGTTGAGGGGGAGGGAAGAGGAAAGGAATGTGATATATAAACATGAAAAATTTAAAAAGGATCTATGGTTGTACACTACAGAGAACATAGTAAAAAATTCAAAACAAAATTCTAAGACTTTTGCTTTCAGAAACTAGTATTTTCATAATAGGGAATATATTTTAAACAGAATAATATTTTAAAAATCAACTTATTTATAATAAATCATATTCTTCATTCCCCTTAAAAACAACATAATTCAGGGGCTGGAGGAATGGTTCAGCGGTTAAAGCACTTGAGCAAGCGCTAAGCCAAGCGCTAAGTACCTGAGTTCGATTCCCCAGCACCACATAAGCTGGGCATGGTGGCACACGCCTGTAATCCCAGCACTCGGGAGGCTGAGACAGGAGGATTGCCCTGAGTCAGGCTTGAGTCCAAGGCCAGCCTGGGCTCTGAAGTGAATTCAGGACCAGCCTGGACCACACAGCAAGACCCTGTCTCAAAAAAACAAAAACAAAAACAAAAACAACCCCCCCCCCAAAAAAAAAAAAAAAAAAAAAAAAAAAAAAAAAAAAAAAAAAAACCCCCCCCCCAAAAAAAAAAACAAAAACATAATTCAAAAAAAAAAAAAAAAAGGTCTTGGTTCTAGGGGAAATTCTACCTACACCTAAAATGTTGCTATAACACACATCACATCCCGGCGTCCCATCATCTGAATACAACCAGTTCTGACATACTCAACAACCAGGTTAAGAAAAGCTGAAGAGGTAAAATATTTGTAAGAAAAGCAATGCAAACAGCTTAAAAAATGAACTACCAGTCTTTTACTTAGAGGCTTATTTTATGTTTTTATAATTATCTTACTAATATAGCTATGTCAGCTGGCCAGCCTAGACAGTGAAAGTCTATGGAAAGCACTCTTAACAGAAACATCAATGACCCTACAAAATAATTAGGAGTAACGAGACAGTAAAATAATAAGTTTTTAGAAATAAAACTTATTTCCAGAAACAAAAAGGCATGACCCTGAAGTTAATTTGGTATAGAACTATGAAGTTCTAATTTCTCAAAACATGTCACTTTTTTTTACTAAAACTGATGCTTAAAATGATTAAACAAGGGGCTGGAGGAATGGCTCAGCAGTTGAAGTGCTTGCCTAGCAAGTGCTAAACCAAGCACTAAGTACTGGAGTTTGATTCCCCAACACCACATAAACAGGGTGTGGTGACGCACATCTGTAATCCCAGCACTCAGAAGGCTGAGGCAGGAGGATTGCTGTCAAGGCCAGCCTGGGCTCCATAGTGAGTTCAGGACCAGCCTGGGCTATAGACTGAGACCCTGTCTCAAAAAGAAAAAAGTTTAAACAAATTAAATTCTCATTGATACATTTACTTTAAAAAAATGTAACCTCACTTAGAATATTTTATCTATGTTTAATTTATTTATATCTAGCACATATTTGGTTAAATTCCATATGTGGTCTACCAAAGGGACTTAATCCCACTACTCTGTTTAAGTCTCACCTGAGTAACTTAGTGACTTTTTGAGCTCCCATCTCAAAATAAAAAATAAAGATGATAATAAATAATAATAATAATAATAATAATGGGAGCCAGGAAGTTATAGCTCAGAGAAAAAGCCCTGAGTTCAGTCCCCAGGATTGAGGGGAGAGGAAAAAGTAGCTTTAGAAAATCAGTCTCTGGAACACAGCATCCCGAGACTTGCACTGTTTTGGGCCTCACTCCTACACTTCCATCATTATTACATGCCTTGAACAATGTCAGCCTAGCACTGGCCCCACATCTAGTCTCTACCTTCACCATCAACTCTAGTAAATGGTGCTGCCCTTCTGGTAGAACTCACAGAAAAGTTAGAACCAATGTGGTAAGATTGAGTTAGGAGAGAAAATGATTTTTTTTTTTTTGCTCTACCAGAAGATAGTTAATAACAGAAGAACATTCCAATTACCTTTCCATACTTCTGGGCGTAGGATCCAGTAAGAAGGGAGTGGAAGATGATAATAGTTTCATCCAAGTCCCACAGGAATACCCTCTGAGGGGAGAAAATGTAAAAAATACTGAATATCTTCCAACCAAAGCAAAATGAGACAAGAAGCCCACAACAAGAAAAACTGAAAACAATTCATAAATATGCAGAATTCACGCAACCTTAAACAATCAATGGGTCAAAAAGACTAGGAAATATCTTAAAAGAGTAAAAATACAAACACATAATACTGAAAGTTACAGGGATAGTGAAAACAGTACTGAACATAAAACTGTCACTGTAAATACATACATACATTAAAAAAGAATAAAGAGGACTGCTGGCTCCGATTAGTGCGGAATGCTGTGCACAGGCAAAGGTAGGGTTCGACCCCCAGGGTGCAGGGCTGGGGGACCAGACTCAGGGCCATGAGCTCTAACCACTGAGCTATGGGCCCAGCCCACATTGCGCAATCTTTAGGAACACAAAAAGAAGAGCAAATTAAGTCTAAAGCCAACAGAAGAAATGAAATAAAATTTAAAGCTTAGATAATTAAATCAGAGAGTAGAAAAAAATACAGAAAAACTAATGAAACCAACAGCTGGTTCTTTGAAAAATTTCTACAAAATTGACAAACTCCAGCTAGCCTAAGGAAAAAGACTCTAATTACTAAAATCCAAAATGAAAGTGGGGGCATTTCTACTGATTTACAGACAATGTAAATAGAAGTATGCAAATAAACTGGATGAACCATATGACACTGTCAAATTCCCAGAAATACCAAACATAAAGTACATAAACTGAATCATGAAGGAACAGAAAATATGTTAAGACCTATGACTCCTTAGTGCTCTAATGAGGAACTTAAATGTCCTAAAAAAGAGAAAAAGTCAGAATTAAATGGCTTCAATAGTGAATTATACTAAACACTTAAATAAAAAGTAACACCAGCCTTACCAGGCATGATGGCACATACCTGAGGTCCCAGGACTGAATTTCATAACCTTGTCTCAAAATAAATAAAAAGGGCTAAGAATATAGCCCACTGGTAAAGTGTTACCTATCATGTGCAAGACTCTCAGTACAGAAAAAAAAAAATTTTAAACCCTTCCTGAACTCCTCCAAAGGAAGAAGAAGAAGAAGAAAAAAAAACCTGGAGCTGTTAAACTAAGCTGTATCCCTAGGCCATTTTTATTTTTACTTTTTTAAAATTTTGAGATGGGATTTCTCCAAGTCATTAAATTGCTCAGGCTGGGCTCAACCTTGCAATCCTCCTGGCTCAGCCTCGCAGAGTAATGAGATTACAGGTCTATGCCACCATGCCCAGTGGGAACTCTTGTTAATCCATGAAGTAAGGGCAGCATTATCCTGATACCAAAGTTGGACTATGACACTATTAAAAACTGGGAACTTAAATTACTGTGATATACTACTAGTAGAGGGTGGAAAACAAATCATCTCATGCAGAAAATAGAGCTGACAAAATTCAACGCTTTTTTATGATTAAGAATAATAAATTATTTATACAAAAGAATGTGCCTTCAACATCATGAAGGCTGTATATGAAAAATTCACATTTAAAATTATACCCAGCAGTTAAAGCATGGTCCTGAGTTTGATCCCCCAGCACCACATAAGGCACACATGTGTAATTCCAGCATTTGGAAGGACTGCTGTGTGTGTGAGACCAGCCTGTGCTAAACAGTGAGTTCAGGATTAGGTGGACTACAGAGTGAGACCCTCTCTCAAAAAATATTACACTCAGCTGTAAAAGATTAAAAGTTTTACTCATGAAAACAGAAACAAGTAAGAACACTGCTTTCTACAACTTCTACTCAAGACAATAATGGAAGTGCTAGCCAGGGCAATTTATCAAGAAAAAGAAAAAACAAAAAAAGGCATCCCAACTGATTTATCTCAGTTTGTAGGTAACAGGGACCTTACATGTAGACAACTTTAATAGAAGTCACAAAAAATTATTAGAGGTAATAAATACATTCAAAAATCAGCTGTATTTCTGTATGTGTACAATGGGTAATCTGAAAAAGAATTTAAAATAGCATTAAAAAGATTAAAATACTTAGAAATAAATTTAACTAAGGAAGCCAAAGACTTTATTATTATGGTAAAAATCATAAAATACTGCTGACAATAATTAGAGCTATACCTAAACAAAAAGGCATGTGTATTCATAGATAGATTTAATGGTGTTAGAATGGCAATACTACCCAAACCAATCTACAGACTGAATGCAATTAGCATCAAAACTCCCATAACATTCTGTTCAGGAACTAGAAAGACTCATCCTAAAATTTACATGGAACCTCAAGAGACCTCAAATAGCCAGAATAGTCTTAAAAAAGGACAAAGCCAAAGATTCACACTTCCTAATTTCAAAATTTACTACAAGCTTTAGTAAACCAAACAGCGTGATACTAACACCAAGAAAGAAATAACAAACCAAAGGAATAGAGGTAAGTCTAGAAATAAAATGCAAGCAAATATGATCAACTGATCTGTGGCAAGAATTCCCAAACCACCTGATGAGAAAAATTTGTTTTTGTGGTGCTGGGGATTGAACCTAGGGCTTCACACAGGCCAGGCAAGGGCTCTACCACTGAGCCACAACCTTAGGTCATGAAGGTCTCATCAATAAACAGTAACGGGAAAACTGACTACCCATACGCGAAAGCACAACTAGACCTACTCACATACGTATACTAGGTCAAAGTGCATCAAAGACCTAAACTGAACAATGAAGAATCTCATAAAGGAACAGATGAAAATTTTTGTAACATTGCACTTTGTAAGAAATACACCGGGGGTGCTGGAGGAATAGCTCAGAGGTTAAAGCACTTGCCTAGCAAGCACTAAGTACTTAAGTTCAATTCCCCAGAACCACATAAACTGGGCATGGTGGCACATGCCTGTAATCCCAGCACTTGTAAGGCTGATAAAGGACAACTGCCCTGAGTCCAAGTCCAGTCTGGGCTCCACAGTGAGTTTAGGACCAGCCTGGACTACAGAGCAAGACCATCTCTCAAAAAAAAAAAAAAAAAAAAAAAAAAAAAAAAAAAAAAAAAAAAAAAAAAAGGAAAAGAAAAGAAAAAAGAAATACACTGGGGGGCAAGCCCACTCAGTACCCCCTCTTCCACATAGCCAAAGCTTTCATCCCTCTGTCCTTTTTGTTTCTAAATAAAGACCTATTCTATACCTTGCAAAAATAAAACTGTATTAGGCATGTATAACCTGTAGCCCTGGATAGCCAGCAATGTGATCCTATGAGATCATACACTTCTAACATTATTTTTATGTAATTCTTTCTTAGTAACTCGATTGCCTGAGCATGGACCTGTGTAAGTGACAGGAGAATGCTGGGTAAGGGAGGGCATGGTACAGCGCTTACTGTACCTCCAGTGCCAACCACACATAGTCAAACTGAAACGCGACTATATCTGACATTAGATGGGCTCATGTGATCTGTCAAGTACAACACAGTGATTATCAAATGATATTTCAATCTATCTGCATGTGTGTGGACGAGAAGACAGATTTTCACTGTTGTTAAGTGGTCATGTAAGCTTGATTATTAAACCTGGGCTTGTGGTGACTTCTAGGCCAGCCTGGGACATACAGTAAACTCAGGAATAGCCTGAACTACATCGAGTGAGACCCTGTCTCAAAAAAACAAACAATCTCCCAAACAAAAAACCTTGGACATATTATTCATAAAATTTAATGAGCTAAATAAGATATAAAAAGAAAGATGTTACTTATATGTATTAACTATATTATATGTGGCCTAAGCCAATACCTTTTTATTCAATGTGATCCAAGGAAGCCAAGAAGCCAGACAACTGTGTGTTACTACACCAAAGACAATAGCATAGCCATCAAAGACAAACATGGGACTTCCTCAAAGTTCAAAACTTCTGTGCTTCAAAGGATACAGGCTGAAAAGACAGCCCCAGAGAGGGTGTAGCTGAGTGGTAGAGTGCCTATCCAGGATTCTAGAAGACTTGGATTTGATTCAAAATTCAAAATGTTGATTCAAAACCCAATTCAAAAATGTGCAATGTATTTAAACATTTTTTCCAAAGAAAATGTATAAACGGACAATAACTACATGGAAAGACACAATACAGTCATAAAGGAGACGCAAGTCAAAACCTCAATGAGCCATCCCTTCCATACACTATTTTAAAAAAGGAAAATAACCAATATTGGTGAGGACGTGGACAGCTCAAATACTGCTGGTGGGAATTAAAAACTATAGAAAAGTTTGATCCTTCCACCAAAAGCTAAACCCAAAATGATTCTGCAATTCCTCTCTACGTATAAAATCAAAAGAACTGCAGGGAGGGGCTCACGCAGGTCACAGCAATCTGGCATTCACAGCAGCAGTGTTCACAACAGCCTGAAAGTGAAAGACGGAACATGGCGCACATATGTATGTAAAACCATGTGTGTCTGCATGTGTGTGTATCCCAGAGATAAAAGGGAATGAAACACTGATGTATGCTAACATGGATGAACCCTCAGAGTATTATTTATGCTAAATGAAATCACTGAGACATAAAGACACAAATTGTATAATTCCACTTATGTGAGATATGTAGAGCAGGCGGTCACAGAAGCAGGACGTAGACTGCTAAACACCATGGCCAGGAGAAGAGAAGTACAGGGAATTAGTTCAATGGATAGTTTTTGTGTAGAATAATGAAAAAGTTCTGGAAACACGGTAGTAATGGCTGCACAATACTGTGAATATATATATAACAACACCGAATTGCACAGTTAAAAATGGTTAACATGGTAAAATTGTTATACTTAACTATAACTTAAAAAACATTAAGTTCTCAGTTTTTCCTCAAAAAATCTACCAAGAAAATTTTTATTTCTATTTCCTCTTTTCTTCTGTCCCTAGAAACAAAGGAGGAGCAGCTCCAACAGTTCCAGATTACCTGTGTCTAAGGGTGCTTACCAACAGACCCCAGTGTATCTGTTTCTTTTAGTCAATAATACATCATAGAAGAATTAAAAACAGAAAAAAATGTAAAAATATGCTATTATTACAATTTCATATTTTTTGGTCTTTTTAGTTGAAAGGTTAAACGGTATCCATAATAAATTCCCACGGTGCTACAACACAAAATCCATCAGCGCACCAGTACAGATGTTTCTGCTTCTCACTGAAACCTGAGCTCTGAGCACTGGAGTCCTCTCATTTTCCCTTTAGATTTCTAAACAGAGAACAGGACGACATCATTTGTGGTAACCTCTACTTTCTAAATCAGATGAATTGTTCTTTCCTTCCTATTTTGTATTACACAGGATAGTTTGTTCTTTCTTAAAAAAAAAAAAAATACCTGGCTACTTAAGTTCATTAAAGCTTTCTTGTGAAAAGCCTCTGAAAGAGATAAGGTAAGTCATAAACATGGAGAAAATTTTTTCTTCTATTTTTCTTTTTACTTGGTTAATTCAGTTTCCTTTGCTTAGAAGTTAAAGGGCACACAACATAGGAACAGATTATCTCCATGAACTTCACATACACATGGTAAGTGTAAGAAGTGAGAAAAGACACCAAAGTAGTAACTTCAATGAATCCCTTTGCATACTTCCAACTCGCTGTCCTGGGAAGAACTGGCATCAGCTTTCCTCTTGCCCCGGTTCTTGCCGGTCATGTTTTTCCTGGACTGATCATCAGCATCCTTACTTGGTGTGGTCTGGGCCAATGGTGGGCTTGCAGAAGGGTCTCCTGGAAAGAAAAGGCAAGACATATACTGCCAGCTGCCACAGGTCACTAAGCACCAGGGCAGGAGGGGTCAGCAGGTCCTCCATCCTTATGCGTCATAATATTCAGTTTGGTAAACTGAATTTCAGTTAGCAATTTGAGAATGTAGTACCACCAGGGGCTAATATCAGAAAAAGTTCGAACCAGACATTACATGCTTGCCTCCTTCCTGGAGGCAGAACACATCTAGGAACTGTTTATTATGTGTTGTTGTTTTTCAGAAGAGGTCTCACTATATTGCCAAGGTTCGTTTCTGCTTTTTACTCCCCTTAAGTTCTGGAGACTGAAGCAAGGGGGTGCTAAGCTATGTTCCCAGCCCCCTTTAAAAAAACCTTTATTTTTTCCCCTATTTTACTGATACGTGTAAATACAAAACATAAAAGTTTACAATGATCTTGAGTATTCTGTGCACATACATATTGTGGCAAAGTTACAAATCCTTCCCTTTTCTCTTTTTGACCCTCCAACTCCCCCCCAGTTCCCATTATTTAAAAAAATCTTTATTTTTGATGAGGATCTTGTTAAATTCCTGGGGCTGGCTTCAAACCCAGGATCCTCTTGCCTCCCAAGCAGCTGGGACTACTTCATATGCCACTGTAGGTGGGTTACAAAATTGTTTTGCCAATGAAACAAAACAAAACCACAGTTTAAACACCAAAACCTGACTCTGCTCAAGATTCCTTATCAGTGTTACTTGACTTGGCACAATTGACATTTGGGCCAGGAAATTTTGTTGAGTGAAAAATCTTATGTCTGCTTACTGAAATAGTATCCTTGGCCTCTACTCAGTGAATACCGATAGCATCCCTCACCTGCTGTGACAACCACGAAATATTTCCACACATTGCCAAATGTCTCTGGGGGCAAAACCACTACACTAATAAATAATTTATAATTATTAATAATTTATAATAAAATACAGAAGGTGGCAGAGTGATTAAAATGCTTTAAAGATATAATGAAGAAAATCTGGTCTGAGAAACAACATAAGATTAAAAAACTCTAGCTTCTGTAACAGAGAATGTAGAATTTATAGGTTAGAAGAGACATAAAATACAAAATCCATACCTATTAATGACAATACATAGACCTTATCTGGATTCTATTTCTTCCCTCAAATTTTCTATCTATTCCTGTATTTATTTTAATTGACACATAACAACTGTATATACTTATATACAACACAGTGTTTGAAATCAGTATCACTGTGAAATAACTCCAAATTTTAGGAAAAAATTGGATGAAAAACAAAATCATAGTATCTATGACAAAATGCTACCACTATTACTTTTTTGCGATTAAAGAATTATTGATGAAGTTTTCAGACAGATCAATGGCACTGTGGTAAGCTGGTAAGCACTTCTATTTGGAAAACACTGCCTGAGATCTGGGCAGGGCACAGGACTTAGGCACAGCTGAAGCAATGTTACCTAGAAGTCGCTAGGCAGAAGGTGGATATGTGAGGGCGCACTACACTGTCCCGATGTGACTGTAACAGTTTCATAGGCAGCAACCACCTCCAAGTCCATTTACTTACCACACTGGTAAAAACAAACTGCAGAGAAAACCTCAGCTTTTCTTCTGTGAGCATTACTGTATACATGCATCATCATGCAAACAGTTTTTCTTAAATAACACGATGTGACACCAAACTTTCATTAAACAAACACATACAAAAAGTATGTGTGCATGTTTACTGAACTGTGTGGAGACCTACGTGGGAGTTTAACCTGGATGTCATTTTAAAAATTTACACATTGCATCTGGATCATTTTTACTTCTCTTTCCCCTTCCCATCCTCCCCACATCTCCTTCCCTCTCTACAAAGTCTATCTTCTTTCTTTCTTCCATCTCTCTTCTACCTTTTTTTAAATGTTAACCTGGACATCATAAGTAGATCACAAAGCTACGAATCTCTTGAAATTTTAAGTTAAATTATACATACTTCTTTGGAAGAGAAGGATCACATTTTTCCTCAGATTATTACAAAGATTCAAGGCACAGAAAGAAGTCCTGCCAAGAGGCACTGCAGGAGTCCTAATTATGCCCAAACTAATATTTGAGTCCTCCAACTTTAACAAAATATATCCGAAGTCTTAAGTTCCCTGTGGTGAATACATTAACGCTACAGGGAGTGCCAGGTAAGGCTCAGAAAGCAAGTCTTTCGTTAATTCTCTCCTGTTCTCAGAGTCAGGCAGACATTCAGCTCCCAGTGGCTGGCTCACCATAGCCTTTCAAAGTTTCAATAGGGGATGGGAATAGAGTTCAGTGGCTGGAACACTTGCCTAGCCAGTGGAAGGCCCTGAGTTCCATTCCCTAGCACCACATAAGCTGGGCATAGTGGCACATGCCTGTAATCCTGGCACTCAGGAGGTGAGGTAGGAAGGCTGCTCTGAGTTTGAGGCCAGCCTGGATAAAACAAGAAAAGAAAGCTTACATTTTCCTTGCCTGTTGGAAAGTTCACAGAATGATGATGATGATTTATACCAGAACAAAATCATCTTTGTCATCACCAGAAAATATTTGTTGCTTAAAGTTCCTTTAAACCACTTTTCTGAGCTGCTGTACTTACCAGTGGAAAGTCTCCGGGCTGCTGGTGCAGGTACCATGACACTAGGCTTCTCCGCCTGGTATGTGGTAGCTGCTAATGTGGAACTCTCAGCCTCAGTGTTAGTCTGCCCTGTGACTCCAAAGCTGGAGCTAGGGTAGCAGGCCTGGTACTGATTCTGTCCAAGAATAGTGTAGGTGGGGTAGTCCTGTAGGCCACAGGGAAGAAGGGAAGAAGACTTTCAGAGGCTGCATTAATTTTGACTAAGAGGCTGGCTTCTCCCTCTTATTTAAATTATTTTCCTTAAACATTAATATGACTTTTGAGTTACCCATCTAGTAGTCTATCTGCCAATGAAACCAACAATTTTCAAAATGCACTTTGTGGAAACGTGGGCCCAAAAGGGATGCTCCAAGAGGTCGTTGAGGAGAAGGATCTTGTGTCCACTCAGACACACACATACAGTGTTATTTCTCTACTTGATTTTTAATTTTTTGAGACAGGGTCTTTCCCTGTATTCCAGGATGGTCCGAAACTCATACTATATAGGCCAAGGTTGGCCTTGAACTCACAGCACCCCTTCTGCCTCAGCCTCCCAAGTGCTGGGATTTTACATGAGCATCACCACACACAGCTTAGGTGGTGCTGGGGAATTGAATCCAGGGCCTTACCCATACTTGGCAAATGCTTTAATGGCTGAAATGCATCCCCAGAATTTGTTTACCCCAAAAATAATTTTAATAGGTTATATCCAATAAAATTTTATTTATTTGGAGACAGGGTCTTAACTCTTTTTTTTTTTTTTTTTTGACAAGAATTTTCTCTGTAGTCCAGGCTGGACTTTAACTCAGTATGTAATCCAGGTTGTCCTTGAACACGCAAACACAGAGCAATTCTCACAGCTTTCCAAGTGCTGGATTACAGGCATGAGTCACCATGTCTGGCTCATGTGGTACTGGGGAAGTGAACCCAGAGCCTTGTGCTTGCTAGGCAAGCACTGTAGCTGCGGAGCTACACCCTCAGCCCCCTTTTTTCTACTCTAATATTCTCACCCTCAACTTGTATGCACTGAATTTCTATATGAATTTTTCCATAGATTTTTTTGAAGGAAAGCTTTTAGTCTATAAAGTTTCTAAACCACTGTGCTAGGACTCCATGACTTCTAAGGGCAGATGAACTTACTTAAAGAAAAAAAGCACACTGCCTACATAAAAGATTCCTAGTTTAGAAATTCTGCCATACTGGGGAATGAATTCAGTCCTTTACCAGTGAGATATAGCCCAGCTGTATACATTATGTAATATATGTATTTCTTTAAACACGAAATTGTCTTAAAATATTGAAAGGAAATTTTAGGGCTTTCACAGGCACATATGAGGCCAAAATGTACCAAATTACAGTTTAAATCTATACAGTTTGTTACATGTCAATTATACCTTAATAAAAGCTATAAAGTAAAGCAGAATACGATACACAGATCAAATACCTACCTTTAAAAAGTTCCATTGACAAATATTAGTGATAAGCAGGAAAATGCTATGTGATCTGGCCAATTCTTTATACAGCCATCAAGCACCCATTTAAATCAAGTAGAATTCTGTGCACTACATGTGTGCATATATATCTGTGCACAGGCAATAGTAAAGGATAAAATAAGTCATTTTAGTAGAACTCCAGAAAGTTAAAATCTAGCAGGATAGAAGACAAGAAATTTCCAACAAATCTGCAGTATGTTACACACCAAGTGAGTAGAATACAGAGGAAGACAACTGTCATCGGAGACTGGGGGTGAGAGTGCTTCCTGAGATTATTAAGTGAAGGAGGTAAAAACATGAACAGGCTCTGCAAAGGTTTCACTGAGGGCCACAGATGCTGGGTCTGGTTAAAACGAAGGACCTCTAAGCCTGAATGAAGGGTTAGGCAACGACTCGGACACTTTTCCCAACAGTGTATAGTTTGCGTGTGCTAGGAAATGGGCTTCTCCAATTCAAAACAACAAATAGAAATATGAAAAGAATCAAATCAGATGAGTGAATTAATAAAATGTGGCACTGATTGTGGAGCCTGTAATCCCAGCCCTCTGGAAGCTGAGATAGGAAGTTTTTAAATTTGAGCCTGGCCTGGGCAATACAGTGAGATGCTGTCCCAAAATAAAAGGAGGATGGCGCCTGGGAATGCAATTCAGTGCCAAAGCCCTGGGCTTAATCCCCAGTATGCCAAAAGAAAACAAAAAGGCTCTGATTACAGATAAGCTGATCTCAAGAAAATAGCAGGATATTATAGAAAAAGTACCCAGCAATCAGCGAGAAGCCTGTACGCATCATGAGGTCAGGATTAGAATCTTCATCTCTGAGGTGGTGAATGAATAGCCACAGAATGATCGAGCATATTTGAGAGTGAAGCTAAGTAGAGACTGTCTGTGTAGGAAGACAGGATCAAAAAGAGGAGCTAAGAAAAGGAAGGAGCTGGAAAGCCCCTACCCGAGTGCTAGGTATATAGGTAGGACTTCGATAAATATCTGTGGACTAAAAGAATACAAGAGTAATGAAACACAGAAAATAAACAAGAATAGCAATGCTAATTGTGTCTAGGAAAAACAATTCATGGGGACAGTGGTGGTATTAACTGATGCTGAGAAAAATAGCACATAAAAACAAAACTCAATTATTAAAGATGACACTCATGATTATTTATTTTGGTGGTGGTGGTACTGGGTATCATGTCATTTTGAAATAGGGTATTATTAAGTTAGTTTCTAAGTCAAGTTACGCAGGCCAGGCGTGAATTTTTCATCCTCTTGTGTTGGCCTTTCAGAGTTCAGGGATTATAGACTACACCACCAGGCCCAGATCCAAGCCCAGATTGTTATTAGTGATCAAGACCAAACCACAAGAAACTCACAAAGGAAGTGGAGGTAGTATTTATTCATTCTACTAATGCCTATGGAGTGCCTTTGACGTGACTGCCAAGCAATGTCCTAGGCTGTGGGAATAAATATGTGAACAAGATAGTATAAGATAGCTTATACTCTAGTGGAGGCAGGAGGAGGGTAGAGATAAACACAGTAGATAAAATGGCAGATGAGCATATTCTACAGAGGCTTAACAGGAGACAAGAGAAAAACTAGATGGTAGCCTAAGAAGCCACCCCAGGTCCCAGTTCTGAGAGCATCCAGAAAGAGCTTCACGGCCCCTACCTTGCACTCCTGGTTATTTCGTAGATGACCATGGAAAGAAGACAGCAAGCTACATGGACCACACCAAACAATGAACAAAAGATGCACAGTACCTGGTTTGAGATGCTGGCAACTGCTGCTGCTGGAATATTGGCAATTGTGGAGGAAGTGGGTATCAGGCTGGCATTTGTGCTTGAAGCTATAGATCGAGGGGGTTAACGGACATTAGTTAAGGACACTATGTGGAAGCCCAGAAGACAGTGAAAATACATTGTCCTAAGTAAACATATCTACAAGGAAGCAAAGAACACTGGCAAGGAAAACAAATACTCTTTCTTGCTGTGTGCATGCCATGTCTCCTTAATTTAGACTTGCTAGAAACAAACCCATTAAAGGTCTTTCTGTTTCAACCTGAGTCTTTGATTCTTCCTACTAAAGTACCAGATACTTGCACAATTCACAGCTCACACTAACAATACCAGTGAAAGCAGAATGAAACCATTCCACTTCATCTTCTCCTGAAGCTGAAGAATGACTCACCTGGAACGCAACACAGTGATAACCAGCAGAGCACTGAGAAACCCAACACTGGATGTTGTTTACTGTCACATTTCCCAAATTTCAACTTTTCCTGTGTATACACACACAGAGAGCTACTTCTCCAAATCCTAAAGTGCCTAGAATTCTTTCTTAGGCTCTATACATTTAGGAGATCATTACTGTAGGTAAACATGCTATGATCTAGTATTTATAGACTTTTTTTCACCAATAAACACATAAAAATTCAGATTCTGGTCAGGTAAAAATGCATATTTAAGCTACTTGGGCTGCCTGTCTCAAGACGAAGAATTTGGATAAAGTTTCATACCCTTCTATCACAGATGCCACCAGGGTTTTAACCAGAATTACAATGACTAGTAGGTATGTTAGGGCTTTTTCAGGTAGACAATGTAACAGATATTGTAAATTCTGAACTCTACTCTTTCAGTTGTCATAAACACACAACACGGTTCCTACTGCAAAGAGACATGCTCCGAGTCTACCATGAGGCAGACCTGAAGAGCTACAGACTCCATTATCAGAAGTTCCAGGGGAGAATCAATTATAAAAACCTGCACCAAGAACAGGACTGGAGAAAATAATGCAACAGGAAGTCCAGGTCAAAATCAGAGAGAAGTTTCATCACTTTCCCAGGGCACTCTGCTCAGAAGAAACACTACTGTTATTGCTATAAGCTCCAGATGAACACAGGAGAGGTGAGATACTTTCTTTAGAGGCACAGAGCTGTGGTAGATAATCCAGGTGACAACCTAGATCTCCCAATTCTCTTCATCCAGGGCTTTTCCTAAGAGCCCAGTGCTGACTCAGGCCTGGGTTTCCTGATTATCTAGGGTAACTTTCTTTCCTACAGTACTCTTTGCCCAGGAGTACTAAAGGACTCTGAAGGGCTTATTTTTTTCAATACAACTAAATGAAATAGATTTTATTACCTTACAGTTGACAATTTCATCCCATCACTAGTCACCTTTTTTCCTAAGAGGAAGTACCCCAAAAAAGGCAATAGACAGATCAGATGACTCTGCAAGTAGTTTTAATCACTCTTGATAGAAAGGTCTTTGACAGTTTCATATTCTGCTACCGACACATTATCCAAGGCAGGCCTGCTATTCAACAGACTGAACAGAGATGACTTAAGGTGGGAGAGAAAATAACTTATCTATCTTCCCCAGCAACGTCCACTTCTAGATCAGTTTTCCTTTGGCTCTGGACCTGACAGATGCTCTTCTTTTCCTCTTACTGATCTTTAACTCTGCTCAACCTTCTCAGTAATATCTAATGGCTGGAAGGTCAACTCATTCATACTTGATATCTCCACACATATGGGAAATAAATGTATTCCGAGTGCCAAAGTGGTCTCGGAATTTTAACAATCTTAAGACCACTTACTGAATTGGGTTAATGGTAAGAAATACCTGACAAACAACAGGCCATACTACAGTATCCCTACCAGAAAGTTTATTAAGTTGACCAGCTTTAGTTGATAACTGCCTGAGTTTTAAACAAATCATGAATTTTTCTCAGCAATGGCTTAGGGGGTCTCGGCCTGATGACCTAAAAAGTTCACAGATCTTTACTGAACTCAGCCAAATCACTTCTAATGTACAGCCTTCATTCTGTCAGTAGAACAGTAAGAATATCAGAATCTACCATTTGCTGAGAAACTACCCTCACTATTGAAAACAGAAGAATAAGCAAGATGAAGGCCAGGACCCCGCCAAAATTTAAATTCTAGTGAGTGAAGAAGTTACTCAATAATTAACTAATATTTTTATAATCCTTTAATCATCCTTGAACACAAGTTAAACTCACCTAAAAATGTATATAAACACTGTAAACCCTACTCCATCCACAACAATAACACCAGAATATTTTTTAAAGTGCTAATCATCACACACACACAATGGTCTGAAACCAAAACAATATTTAATTGCAGGCTTTAAAAATGCAGAATCAAATAAAATTCCACTAGCTCTTATTATATGTCTAAATGTTGATGACGTGGCTGGGCCCACTGTTTCTGGACAGTCCTCACTCCTGGTCTGACAATGGGGTGCAAAATCACTGAAAAGACAAAGCTTCTAAGAATCATGGCCTTCTAGGTCAGCCTACTATAGTCAACATAGAGAAATAAGCATGGATATAGTAACTTCTAACCAAAGAAAACAGCATATAACTGAAGGAAATTAACTTTATAATGGAGAAACCCACAAATACTATTGCTTCAGCCAGAAAAATCAAGGCAATAATCAGTCATAAATCACGCAAATAGTATGTACACCAGACGAGTGCTCCTCAGACTGCCAAGGTCACCAACAATAAGGAAAGTGTGAGAAACTGCACAGACTGGAGGACTCTAAAGAGATATGACAACTAACTGTAATGTGGTATCCTGGATGGGATCCTGGAACAGAAAAAGGATATCAGGTAAACGCTAAGAAAATGTGAAGAGATAACAGACTTAGTTAATAACAATGTATTAACATTGGCCCATTAATTCTAACAAATGCAACACATATGATGTTACTAATAGGGAACCTGGGTAAGGTATGTGAGGATAGACGTTAACTCTGCCATCTATGACATTTTTCTATAAATCTAAAGCTATGCTAAGAAAAATAAAATCTACTAATTAAAAACAAAGTAAAATAACATTCTCCACAAAGAAGACTACCATATTACCAACGGTTCTATGACTCAAAGACAGTGATTAAAAACTGAGTTGAATTAATTTTGAAATTCCTGAAATTAATCTTTCTTCTTGAATACTAATCAATTAAGCCATCTCAACTAAAGAAAAAAAAAAAAAAAGACAGGGCCACGAAGTCACCAGACACAGTACGGCAAAGGGAGATATAAAGAAGTCAGATTTTACCATCACTCTAAGGATTACGGGAAAAAAGAATACTTATTCCAAGGGTTTTTATGAGCATACAAGAGCAGTCCTCCCTCCCTCATTACAGTACCATTGAGGTAAGAACTAAAGGAAAGATTCTGACTAGAATTAATTTAGCCAGATGTGGAACATGGGTTTTGAGATAATTTCGCTTCCTTCTTCCCCAGGAAAGATGGACTGCGGTCAAATGCAGAATACTTGAAGCCAGGGAAGATGAGCTGAGTAGATGTTGCCGTCCTAACCACATAACTCAAACCAGTACCTTGCACTTTTGTTCTATGGAGTGGCCAGGCCAAGAATGGCATGCCAAAGCATGGGGGGAGACATTGATAACAGAGAATTCAGGAAGTTCAAATCCACCAGTAATATGTCTACTTCACACACGTTTTGTGTGCCCCATATGCATCCCTCTAGTGCCTGTTTTATAGGAAACAAAATTTAAAAGCTTGGAGGAATCCGGAAAAGGTAGGCAGACAAGCCAGATGTGGATAATAACATCCTGTTTAGAGTAATGGTGAAGTGTCCACTCTGGGTCTGGAGGAGTCAGCCATTAGTTCCATAACGCCTGAGGTTTGTTTTACCTTCCCTCCTAAGAGTCCCGATACACAATTCTGACCCTTTAGGAGTTACAAAGATAAAGTTTTTGGAGTCTGAATTTCATGCTAGGTTTTTCATGCTGAAAACAGACACGGTAATGAATTTTCTGAGCAAGGGAAACACCCTCACTGAGAGGTAATAAAGGAGGGGACGTGGACAAGCCCGCAGCAGGAAGCAGCACACTCCTCACACGCCACTTTGACAATCTGCACAAAAGAAGTGAGCAAAATTCTCAGTCATGTAATCTTCTGCTCACTTGTAAGACAAAAAGCCATGAGGAGAGACGCAGGACACCAACATGCAAAGGCGAAAGGCTTCGATTCTACTCAGCAGCTCGCATTCAGAGGCTGAAACTGCTTACAACTTATGTTTCTGACTCTGTACTGCAGAACACAAAAAGCATGCAGAAAAGCAAATATTATCTTTCTATATTTTAGAGGACAGAGCTCCTGTATTATCCAAAATGTTTGGAGATACAGGTAGGTTAAAAAATAATAATTCAACAACACACACACAACCATGCCTATTTACCTTGAATGGGATAAGAATAATGTGCTGGGCGTGGCTGGCCTGTGGTTAGCCCTGTAGTGCAGGTAAGAGCACTGTGCTGACTCGGAGATGGAGTCTGAATTAACCCACTTTCAGGTTTCATACCTGGCCACAATGCACCTGAATCAGATAAATTGGACTAGTTACAAACAACACACTGGGGCTGAGAAGCATGGTTATGCTTTCAACTATCAGTCAGTAGGCTTAAAATCTAAATCTTAAAATAAAAATAAATTTGCTTGTAACAGAAAATTATTGGTTCTCCCTTTATTAATACACCACAAGTAAACACGGTGTCAAATAACTAGGGAATGGGGCACAGAGCAAAACTTCTGCTGAAACTCCCAAATGTGATAGGCATGCAAGTTGATTTCAAAAGCTGGGGGAGTTCACCAGGGAGCTCTGAGTTACTGACACCAAAGTGAAATATTTGTGATAATGTATCTGGTGTTCATGCACAGTGATAAATCATTTATCCAAATTGTGAAGGAGGGAGATACTCCATGTGAGTTTAAAATTCACTTACCCATTAAATAAATTTGTTTTCTTAAGCTAATTACTTTATGCTCTTTGTTTCTTTTTAAATTTAATTTCTATGGTACTGGGAACTGAACCCACGGCCTTTACACTGAGCTATAACCCCAGCTTTTTTTAAAATTTTAAAATTATTATTATTTACAGTACTGGGAACTGAATCCAGGGCTTTAACAATGAGCTACATCTCAATCTATTTTTTTATTCTGAGACTGAGCTTCAAGTTATAATCTTCCTGCTCCAGCCTCCTAAACTGCTGGGGAGTACAGGCATGCCCCACCATACCCAACTTATTACTTCTGATTAGAGAAAACATACCTTATTTTTATAAATCAAAAATATTACAGAAATATGCAACTTAGAAAAAAGTCATATATATTTCTATCATCCAGATTTAACTATTGTTTACAGTCTGTAGTGCAGTCATACAGACTTCTATGTATTTACTGATCTTTTTTATAAAAATGGAATGTTATACATAATATTCGTGATTTTTCCAAATGCCTCTGAGAGACATCATTCTATGTCAGAAAATGTAAGTCCTTTGCTGACAGACATTAAAGCTATTCACTTTTATTTTAATAATGAATCTGACAATCTTTCTAAAATATATTTATACCTTTTCCTGCCTTAGCAAGGAGGAAATAGCAAAGCTTTCAATTTTCTCAAGATTATTTTTACAAAGGTCAATACTGTACTGTGAGATTAATGTATCAGAGACACCTGTGTAAGAGCTACTATGATAATGTAAAGACAACTGCTCAGAACTAAATAGACATAATCTTACAGTTGCATGACTGGGGGTTCTTAGGAATGTGTCACTTCTTTACAATCTCCCATCCTGGTAACACTCACTTTAACTGACAATTAAAAGCAAAGGTTCTACTTCTGCATGAGAGCCTAAGAATAAGCTGTGAGTGAAATCCTCCTCAGTGAGCACAGTCTTGGTGCTTTTAGCTAGGCAAAAGCCTAGTTAAAAAAAAAAAATGAACTGCCTGTTTTTTTTTGCCATTTTCTGAGCAGTGATGGCTGCTCTATCAGTACAGCTAAAGCTGATAATGAGAGGAAGGTTCATCAATCAAACCAATCCCATGTATAAACTCTATAGAAAGGTTAGACATGGCTTCGAATTCAATACCAATTTATTTCATTTACTCTTAAATTGATAAAAACTATAGTAATTAATCTATGCAATAAAAGATGTAATCCTTTCATAATGAGGACTTCTGCTCTAGCAGGGCACTAGGATACCTCATTGCAACTGAGATTTGTTAAATCTATTGATAAGTAAATCTAAGAATTGTAAAGAGACATGTGAAAATCTTAGGTTGACTAAGGGACAAGGAAACAGCTTTGTCTCAAACTCTTAATGCATAAAAAGGGAAAATGTATTTTTTTCTTATCTATGGACTGCATGAAATAACTTATTTGATGAGGAGGAGGACTATTAACATCTCTAAGCACAAATTAGGAGAACTGCCTCTTCTACCTGATCTATCAATGAATGCTAATGCCTTGAATACTGGCATAACCATTAATTTTTTTTTTGAGACAGGGTCTTGCTCTGTAGTCCAGGCTACCCCAGAACTTACAATGGAGCCCAGGCTGGCCTCAATATCATGCAATCCTCCCACTTCAGCCTCCTAGGTGCCAGGATTACAGGTGTGCATCACCACGCCCAGTTTCATGTGGATACTGGGGACTTGAACTTAAGGCCTTGAGCTTGCTAGGCAAGTGCTTTAACTACTGAGCTATTCCTTCAGCCCTTTATTTATTTATTTATTTATTTATTTATTTATTTATCTATTTTTTGATGCAGGGTCTCACTCTTCAGTCCAGGTCAGTCCTGAGCTGACTATATAACCCAAGGTGGCCTTGAACTCAGGCCAATTCTCCTGCCTCAGCCTCCTGAGTGGGAGGATTTCAGGCATATGTCCCCAAGCCCAGCTTATGTGGTACTGGGAAATCTAACTCAGGGCCTTGTGCTTGCTAGGCAGGCATGTTAGCCACTGCCTTACTTTGCTGTCTTAGTCACTTTTTCGTCGCTGTGACCCAACAGCTGACATCCACAACTTTGAAAGGGAATATTTAGTGTAGCTTAGTTTCTGAAGGTCTCAGTCCATTCAAAGGTGGGCAGCTGGAAATAGACTGAAGCACATGGGAGGGCTGGAGTGTAAGGGTTAAAGGCAAGAGAACCAAAACTATTCCTAAACCCAGCAGGGCAAGGGTTAAATCCTATAGTTCCAGGACCAGCACCCAGAGTAAACTTCAGTAAGATAAGAACTCCAGGAGGCTTGGGTGGCCGCCCCCCTACAGCATCGCAGCAGGGTGCCATTTCCATCTCCTCAGTCCACTCAACGCCAGCAACAATCCTCAGCTGATCATCCATGCTTCTGGCTTCTCCACATTCCTGGGTTCACCACTGCACCACTGCCCTCCCAGGGACACCCTGCCTGGCCTCCAAAGCCTTCCTCTGAAATCCAGGGGGGGCGGGGAAAGCCTCTGTGAATCCACAATTCCAGCACTCTGCAAGCCTCTAAGCCAGGACTGCGTGGATGTCGCCAAGGTCTGCAACCCGCTTCAGCAGTAGCTTGGCCTCCTTAGACAAATGCTGCTGAAGTCTCCGAGCTCTTAGATGGTTGAATTCCAGGATGCTGAACTCTAAAAGACGTCTTTTCTTTTAGCCCTGTGGTACACTTCTCAGAGCAAAGTCTTCTGCCTCAACATCCTTGAGCTGGTAGAGGGAAGGGTCCTATAGGCTTTGGAAATGCCCGCAGGCATCTTTCCCATGGCCCTGATGGTGCTTCTTTTTAATGCTAATTTAACATCCCAGTCCTCTTTGGTCCCACTACTCCAGGCCATTTTGGCCTGCAATGCAAGCCTTCTACGTGATTTTTCTCTGCCATTTCATCTTGTCTTTCCCTGCCATAGAGCTGGCTAAAAGCCACACAGCCAAGTGACAGCCTGAACATCAGTCAGCCTTGAGATTTCCTCCACCACAGTAAGTAGTCCACCACCCTTAATCTCACTTTCACGCAGTCTCTGCAACAACCTTTCTGCCAGAGCATAGCATACGTGGTCTTTAGGCCACTTGCCCATGCAGTCCTCCTTCCCACCTGAAACTTGAGCCTGTCCTTTCCAATCCACACTTTTATTAACATTCTGCTCTTCTGAGCTCCAACCAGAACCTCCCATCAAGCTCAGCTCAGAGCACACCAAGGCTTCTCCAGCAGGCATCCTCAAACCTTCCCAAATTTCTCTGGAAAGCCAGTCAGAAAGGCTTCCAAACCACATGGTCATGTAAAGCAGATCAAACACCTCACTTCTCTGGTAACAATTTCTGCCTTAGTTACTTTGTCACTGTGACTCAATACCCAACATCTGCAACTTAGGGAGGATTTACCATAGCTTACAGTTTCAGAAGGTCTGTCTGTTCATGGGTGGGCAGCTGGAAAATGGTGTGACCACATGGTGGGGCTGGAGCTAGAGCCAGAACCAGAGTTCCTGGGGCAAAGATCCTTACAGCATGCTGGAGCAGAGAGACTGGGAAGAATGGCGGAACCAGCACATGCTCCTCCAGGTCAAGTCCAAGCACCCGCCCCTTCCAGCCAGGCCCCACCTCCCAACCCTACACACTATCCGTAAGAACATGAGGCTCTTGGGGTACACTCTAGAGCCAAACCATGAGAGCTGCTATTCCCCTGGCCCCGTAATCAATAGAATTTCTTTTTCCAAAAAGATCTGCTTTGACTCTAAGGTATTCAATTAGTGAACATGTTTATTACTAAGCATAAACATATTTATTATCATACTAAAGCAATCATCTCATTAAGAACAATGTCAAATGAGAATGTTTTATTAATCTTATATTCAGTATACTTTTCTGTAATTTAAAGTTTCAAACTGTTGGGCTCTTTTTTTAAAAAATAGAGATAGGGTCTTTCTCTGTAGTCCAGGCTGATCCTGAAGTCACTATGTAGCTCAGGCTAGCCTTGAACTCATGGCAATCTCCCTGCCTCAGCCTCCTGAGTGCTGGGATTACAGGAGTGTGCCACTCTGCCCACTTATTACATGGCGCTGGGGGACTGAACCCTGTGCCTTGCACTTCTAGGCTCTAATCACTAAGTTATGCCCCCAGCTATTGTTGGTTCTTCTTGTAAAGTAAAAATTAAGGTGTCCTCCCCTTTTTATTCTTTTTGGAGAGAGAATCTTGCTCTGTAGTCCAGGCTGAATCTGAATTCACAATGTAGCCCAAGGTGGTCTCAAATTTACAGCAATTCTCCTGCCTCCCTCAGCCTCCTGACTTGGAATTACAGGCTTGTGCCACTATGCTCAGCTCCTTTTTAAAAGGGCACTAATGTTCAAAACAAGTAGAATAGCTACTTTTGAACAGTTTTGGCCAGAAACAGAAAGATATTTAATACATACTTTTTTGTGGTACAGAGGAGTGAACATCGGGCCTTAGTTCTGAACTACATTCCCAGGCCCTCCCCCCCCACACACACTATTTTTATTAATATACAAATGTAATACACAGTATTTACAACGAATTTGGGTGTTTCATACCTCTATGTATCACATCGACTTCACAATCTCTTCCCATCTTCTACCCTCCCATTCCCTCCCTGTCCCTAGCTCCAGCTCCAGCTATCACTTCATATGGTTCCAAAGAATGTCTGTGCTCTGGCTTTTCCAAGTCAGAGAAACTACACAGTGTTTAACATATTAATCTTCTGTGCCTAAGTCATTTTACTCAAGTCACCACTCTACCCCAGCTTCCTATTCCTCTAATTGGTTTGCAGTAGTCAAATCTTGATATCTCCTCTCTGAATCCAACCAATCCCTTCATTGGGATATTCACCAAAAGTTTTTTTTCCATATTTTCCTACATCTTTGTTGTTATTGTTAAACCTGGCCTTACCCGCCAGTTCACACTAGAAAATAATTATAAGCATGTAGTTCAAAAGGATAGTTAATTTGGGAAAGAAGAGAAAATAATAAATAAGTAAATTTCAACTGCCTTAGCTGAATACGGAAAGGTGCATATTTGTACATTCACAAGGTTATCTTTACATCAATCAGTTTCCTTAGGATAAACTTTCATTAGTAACTTAATAAGTGAACTGCTACAACAAAACAAAGTTAAAACTGTATCACACTGCTACATTAAATGAACTTAAACCTATACCACATAAATATACTTAAAACGACGGACATGAAGGCAAATCTAGTTATTTCAGAATTTCCTAACTTTCATATCTTATTTACTCATATTTCACTGATTTACTAACCTACTTTTTTCTCAGCTCATTCTCCTCTAGCTGTTGTCACTTTTCCTCTGGGGTCATTGGTGTTGCTGGTCTCCCTTTCACTGTCCAAGTTTCCTTTAAGTATTTTCTGCAATACTGGCTCAGTGGCTTCAAATTCCTTTAAGCTGTCTCTGTCATGAAAAGTTTTAAGTTCTCCCTTTAAATTAAAAGATAATTTTACTGGATATAGCAGTCTTGGTTGGCACTTATGTATTTTTAGTGCTTGGATGACATTGCTCCACGATCTCCTTGCTTTTAGAGTTTGGATTGAAAAATCTGCCCTTTTATTGTTTGAGACAGGGTCTAAGTTGCCTAAGCTGAGCTCAAACCTGGAATCCTCCTGCCTCACTTCCCAAAGTGCTGGAATTACAGCATAGGCCTGCACCACCCACCCAGCAATATATACTTATTTTTTGAGAAACAGAGACATAAAAGGCAATTGCAAGGCATGTAAATATTTTCCTCTAAAACAGGGATGGGCAATGTCTGGCCTATGGGCCATATGTGATCTGCAAAATTAAGCAATCTGACCAAGCCAAGGCCTTGCCAAAGAGCAGTTTAAGTTGATAATTTTGTATAGTCCACAAATAATATTAAATACCAAAATGACCTTTGGTGGAAAAAAGGTTCTCCACCTTTACGGTCTACAGGAACTCTGTCCAGAATTCCAAATCACAGGCAGGCTGACCAAAGGCTTGACTCTTCAGTGCCACAGCAAACAGGGAAACCAAATTCTAGTACCAGATTGCTGGCTCTTAATTCACTGTTCTCTGCCTACAACTAGGAAGATTCTGCTGCACATTTCCCCACCAGAAGGACAGTTAGGGAGAAAAAACTATTGGCCCAACAATGGGAAAGGAAGCTTATCTCTGATCATTTCTCTCCCGTTGCCGCAGGTCAAGATCTTACCACAAATTCCACCACTATAACCAAATTAATCTGATCATTCAGTTTATAGTATCAGAGCCCTGGGGCATTTTTGTTTTTTTGTTTACTTTTGGTGGTACTGGGGACTAAATCTAGGGCCTGAGATACAATCCCACCCTCCACTTTTTTTTTTTTAAATTTGAGACAGTCTGTTTAAATTGCCCAAGCTAGGCTCAAACTTGTGATTTTCCTGCCTCAGCTTCCCTAAGTGCTAGGGATTCAGGTGTATGCTACCATGTTCGGCAGAGCAGTAGATCTTTAGAGATAAATTTGATTAGGAAATAAAGTTTGTATCAATCTAGGGAGAAAAAAACACATGAAAGAATATCTTGGCTTGTTGACTAGATAGCTCATCAATTAAACATATACCAAATACCTTACTTTGAGTATATTTTCTGATTATAAAAAGTAGATGTTTACTACAGAAAATTAGAAAAATGTACAAAATATAAGGAAAATAATCACAGTCTTACATAAAAATAAAGTACAGAGAGTTGTCACTTTTGTGTGGGACTATGTCCACTAAAAACTATGCATATGAAATTACATCTTTAAGTTCCTTGATAACATCAAGTCTGTATAGCACGCACCATTAAAATCCAACTTTTTTTCTCCCAAATTATTTCTATGTACATACTTGTAAAAATCCTAAATTGACATCACATTTTCAGTTTTACATATTGCTTTTCTCATTCATAATGTTTAAGTACCCAAAAGTTTTTAAAAATATCATTTATAGCTAGGCATGGTGGCACAGACATATTATCAAAGCACTGAGGGAAGCCGAAGCAATAGCGTTTCAACTTTGATTTGCACTGGGACAACTAAGTGAAACTGTCTCAAAAATTAAGAAAGGGCTAAGAATGTAGTTCAGTGGTGCAGAGCTCCCAGCTTGATAATCCCCTAGTACTATATCTATGGTGGGTGGGGTGTGAGAGAGAGAGAGAGAGAGAGAGAGAGAGAGAGAGAGAGAGAGTGTGCGTGTGTGTGTTAGCTAAAAATGCTATAGGAACACTGAAATTTAACAGACACTTCTATTCCATTTTCTTCTTTTTTGATACTAGAGATTCAACTTAGAACCTTTGTGAGTTACATCTTCAGCCCATTTTTTAGATTTGATTTTTTTAGAGATAAGAGTTTTGCTAAGTCAGTAAGTTGCTAAGGGTTAACTGGACCTTGAGATCCTCCTGCGTTAGTACCCGCAGAGTATGAGAATTACAGACCTGTGTCATCAGGCCCAGCTTCCAACTATCTATTATTAGAAGCAATGCTGTAATGAACAGCTTGATAAGTAAATTTTTTGTACCTCTAATTAGTTCCACAGAATAAATTCCCAGCAGTGAAATTACTGAGAAAAATAAATTATCCTTAATACTCTTATTATATAACCCTAAATCTTCCATCTCCCATTAAAGTTCTTTTAAAATAAACCAGATAGGAAGCTGTGTGCCATGCGCTCTGCCTGAGACCCAGGGAGGTGGGTGGGTTCCCAGGGGCCTGGCTGTGGAACGTGAGGGCTGGGGGCAGCTGGATGCAGGCTCTGAGCAATCTGAGAAGGTGGCCGAGCCATGGCCCAGTAACACAAAAAGAATGAAAGAAGTAGATAATCTTGAAAGTATAAGAAAAGAATGGGCTTGTGAAACATGATTGTACAGTTAACCCCTTAGTGATAATCCACAAAAGAATTGTGAATACTTGGTTGATAGCTTTTTTTGAGGAAGCTCAGAAAGTTGGTACCAAATGCTTGTCCCTTGCTGAACAGAAAAAAGAGGTAGATATAAGTATAAAATCATGTAAAAATGGATTTACAGGTAACTGAGGGTGCAAGTCATCAGTTTCTGAACTCTGTCAGAAAAGGAGAATTACCTTCAGAATTGCAGGGAATTTTTGATAAAGAAGCAGTGGATATTAAAGTTGAAGATAAAGAAAATGAAGTACATATCGCTACTACAAAGCTGCGTTTCAACTCTTTACTTCATTGTTATAGTTCTTTTCTTATGTGGACTGATGGGTGAGGCCAAGTTAAAGAATCTCAACAAAGATATAGCAAAATACAGAAAAAAAGAACTTTTGCAAATATCCCAATAAAGAAATCTGTTGAACTCAGAGAACAGGCATCAAGATTTGACCACTGCAGCCCATTCTAGGGGTGGGAAGCTGAGCTAAAGAGCGATGATTTGAGTGAAATGAGTCAGATACAAAAGATTAAATATGTTAAGTACTGCATGGTTTCTCTGATTTGGGAAACCCAGAATGCAGGCATTCTATAGAACCACATGGTGTGATAGTGGAGTTGGGGATGGGGGTTGAAGAGGGTCTGGGAAGGGATTGTAAAGTTGTTGTGATATATATGTGCATAAAATACTCAAGTTCACTGTAAACATACGTATTACCTGTGTATATTAATAAAAATGGTGAGAAAAAAATCAACCAGACCAACATCAACTAAAGGCACACAACTAAAGGTACAGTCTCCATCAAGACACGGGAGTCCAGTCCTCATAAACTCCTTCATGTCACTAAAAGCTAGGCCTCAAATCCCCATTTTTATCTCATCACTCCACCCAAATCTTCAACAGCTCTAGAAAGAATACAATTACTCCTAAGAAAGCCTTCCTAGATTTCTTCTAGTTTTTTTCTATTTTTAAGAGGAGGAAGCTTTTTAATTTCAAACTCAACTCTGAGACCATCCTTTTGATACAGACCTAAACTCATGAGCCTCTCTAGAAAACAGGCCCTGAGTCAGTTCTAATCCCAGACACTTACTAATTGTATGACTTTGAACCAGTGACTTAACCAAGCTGTACCTTCTTAAAACTGTTCCAAGGACTGAAAAAGGCAATAATATAAAGTATGAAATACTTATTTTTAGCTTGGTATAGAAAGCATTTGGTAAATGTATGAATATAATGAGATTTTTGAAAACTTTGTGCACATCTGAAATAAAAATGACTAGTTAATATGAAAATAGGCAGCACTATGATAACAAAATGTATCAAATTTTTTGATTTCAAAAGAAAAAAGTCAGGTGTTTTATTACATTAAAATGAATATATTACCCAAAAAATCCATGCTGGTACCCAAGGAAATACCTTTAGAAGACACAGTAACTTTAAAAAGTATTATGAATGTCTCTTATAACCTCTCTAGAAGAATGAGAGAACATGCTACCTGTCATTCCCATTACCTCAATCTCTCTTCTACTAAAATCTCATATATTACATTTAAATTAATATAGTAACTGTCTGTCTCTCTCTGACAGAACAATGTCTTGCAACACAAGTCTCTCTTGTCCCAAATATTAAAAACAGATTAAGGAACCAGTTATTACAAGTTTTTCTCTACAGTATAAGCAATGTTTCCTTCACGTTTTTAACAGATATTTTTACTTTACAGAATTTTTAAAAATACAAATGAAATCATCATAGAACGTATCATAATATCTGGAATTTATATGAATACAACAATATGTTAGATATTCCATAAACCAAGTTCAAAGACAATAGAAATTTTATTTAACATTTAACAGCAAGAATGATCAACTGTCTATGTTATAATGGACTTGGGCATGTTAATAAATCAAAATCACAAGAGAGGGTAAAAACATGTGAAAATAATCTGTGTTTAACTGCTAACCTTTTAATAAAACCAGCCATTGGAAAATTATCTTTAAATATTATAGAAAAGAAAGAAACATGGGGTTGGGGGCTTAGCTCAGCTGGATTGCTTGCCTAATAAGCACAAGGGCTTGGGTTTGACTTGCCACCACTGCATAAGTCTGATGAATGGTGCATGCCCATAATTCCAGCATTCAGGAGGCTGAGGAGGGATGGTTACTATCAAAGCCAGCCTGGGCTACACAGTTAGTTCAGGACAAGTCAGAACTACAGAGTAAGATCCTATTTCAAAAACAAACAAAAAAATTATTTAAAAAACCCAAAGGTGGCATAATGGTGTATGCCTAAAATCAGAGCACCCTGGGAAGTTGAGGCTGGAGAATCCAAGTTAAAGTATAGCTTGGGATACTCAGCAACTTAGCAACACTCTGTCTCAAAAATGAAAAAAGGGTTGGGATAAGATCAGAGTGAAGGACTTCTGGGTTCAATCCCTAGTATTGTAAAAAACCCAATCAAACAAACAAACAAACAAAAACTAAATTTTTGTTTCTCACATATACTAGGAGCCAAAAAATGCTAATACACCAAAAAGTAAAAAGGCTGTCACTAACAAAAATGGTCAATTAAATGGAAAAGGAAAGAAGGAATGTAAGAAATCAGAAGGCAACACTAATAATACAGAAACTATGTGGTATGGTGATTGCTTCAGGAAATTTTTCTAATTCAGAGCTTGTTTAAATGAAGTCTACAAACATATAATTTCATTAGCACATTGCACATTTAAAAATAATACTGTCAGTTTTATGATATGAGTGCTACAGTAACAGAGAAGGGGCAATAATGCACATTACACGTATCTATCGATTTATATATATAGAAAATCACCATAAATATTAATCATTCAAAGAACCTCAAACTAACTTAGGGCAAATCACTCTGAGCTACAGCTCATATCCACAATATCTAAAACCAATGAAAAGAACTTCCATCTGCATGGTAGGATTACAGAAAGTTGAGCTGTCCCTCCACTCTAAGATGACCTTATGGTTGAGCATAACATTTGATCAGTTTTGGGTGACAGTGGGCAAAAAAGAGAGAAAGTGGCCAAAACAAAAACAAATAACAATGATAAATTTTTCTTTCTAGAAATTTAGACTACTTTGGTTTTTCCACAAATTGACCACCTCAAAATGCATTATGTCAACTAAACCATTGAACAATGTTATGGATAAATAAGTCAAATCAACAGAAATTCCTCAAGGAACTTTCCAAAAACTTAAGAATTCCAAGCTTCAGAGTCAAAACCTTGGGAAAAGATTAAATTTTCATGAACAAAAATATATTAATTATTACTATTCAACCATAGTACCATGTTATGTACAAAGTAAATCAAATCAAAAGCAATTTCTTAAAAAAATTTCTAAAAATTCTAAGCTTCAGAATTAAGGCCTTGGAATAGGCAAATTTTGATGGGTAAGTAATAAGTATCGGAAACTATGACTTTATATGATATGGTCACAGATATTATTGGAAAGTTGTATATCAACTTCCATCACACATAACCGGAACATGTAACACAAGTAACACTATAAAATATGACGCCTCTTTCAGCTTCCAGATCAGCCATGCTTGCTTATTTAATAAAGAAAAGTTTCTGGGGGATAAAACCCACATTCAGAGAAATTGCTTACAGTAGGATGCCTTACCAAAAGGAGGTAGTCCATATGTTTGTGTTGCCTGAGGGTAGACAGCATAGGGCTGAGGCTGCTGCAGAGTCTGGTACTGAGTCTGCCCGGGGTAAGCAGTTTCAGAAACAGGAACTGAGAGGATATGTGCATAAGGTCTAGAAAAATTCAAGAAAATAGAAACTTTCCTTGTGACTTATTTTATTAACAAAAATAATAACACAGCTCGACTGCTAAAAGCAAAAAGTCAAAAACGAGGTTACCTTCTATATAAAATACTTTTCACTATGGTCACAAAGTCAAACTCATTTTTCCTTTGCAGATTTTACTCTCATCTACCCAAGGAACAACTTTACATTTTCACACACCCTCCCAAGTTCCAATCATTACCGTACATACACTGTGATGTGCCATAGGTGAGGACCTATGTGAAACATTGAATTAAAATTTATTTATACCCTTTATGTTTACATACAGAATCAATTAACAGAAATCTGGACTGAACAGGATTGGCAACTGGCTCTCATTCTCCATCCAGCCTCCTGCCTCAAACTACAGTTCTGAGAGTGGAACCTGGAAATGAGGGTGAGCTGGTGAAGAAAAGGCAGGAAACTGCGGTAGGGACGGACACGAACATCCTCAAGTAAGGCTACAAAATGGGAGCTAGGTAAATAACCAAATCTAGATGCCCAGGCAGGACTCAATCTTCCCACCGATACCAAAGCCATAGCACAGGGCCACCAGTCGGAATCTACGACCCTGGGGGCAACCAGCGATCTGGATTCGGCAGGGAAACCCTGAGACTTTACCCTGGCTTGCTGGCCTGGCCATGTCATTCATGCTACTGCACCAGGTATGGAAATACCAGTTATTTTATCTGGTATTTTACGTTGTATTTATTAAGTTAGAAAAAATGTGCTTAAATACAATATAAACCACTACAACAAAATACAGAGTGATAGGTTGTGTTTTAGAAGGATTTTTTTTTTAATATTCCCTTTCAGCTTTAAAGTGTGGCTGCAAAGAAGCAGTGAGCTGAGCAGAGAGGATGAGCACAAAGGACAGAGAAAGTGTGTTCCAGGACAAGGAAACCCCACGAAGGTGCAGAGAACGAAAACAAGGGTTTCAGCTTCTAAACAGCAAACACAAAGTCAAAGGTATTAAGAGAAAGGAAGGAGTGAGTGAAAGACAGACAGACAGACAGCAAACCCCTGAATGCTAGGCAAAGAGTTGAGGCAAATATGAACCAACCGGAAGGCACTGAAAATGTTGGGCAAAGATTACAGGTATTCTCTAATAAAGATTAATTTGATGTTGCTTTCTAAAATGAACTAAAAGGTGCTAAAATTGCAACAGAGCTCTGGTTAAAAACAATTATAATTCCATGGTTCTGGTAAATGGTAAGGAGGTCTTAATTAAGATAGAAGGAGTAACGAGGGCTGGAAGAATAGCTCAGTGGTTAAAGTGCTTGCCAAGCAAGTGCTAAGTACCCAAGTTCAATTCCCCAGCACCACATAAATCAGGCATGTAGGAGCACGCATGTAATCCTAGCAGGTGGGAGGCTGAGGCAGGAGGATTGCTCTGAGTCCGAGGCTAGCCTGGGCTACACATAAGTTCAGGACCAGCCTGAGCTGCAGAGTGAGCCCTTGTCTCAAAGAAAAAAAAAAAAAAGATTTTAAAGAGTAGCTTTAGTCATCTCACAGAAGAAAACCACATGAAAACAATTTTAACAATTTTTGTCCAATGACAAAATTAATATTAATATCAGACTAGAATTTGGAATACAATTAACTTTTTGATTAGCTCTTTTATAACTACTGCAGTATTTAAATGGTACATAAGGAAAAGCAAAACACAGAAAAGAATGCCAGTTTCTTTTTCGTAACAGCCTCAAAGGCATCTAGTATGTCTCTCTTAGCAGTTTCTTTATAGAGCCTGCGTTTGTGAGCACGTAAGCAAACCTGTATGTGTGCATGTACAACCAGGTCCACTCTCCAATAATGCAATAGGGAAGCTGGCATACATACTGTTCTGCACCTACCATCTTGGAAATGACTGACTTGGTTGGTCTTAAATGCTGACCTTACCCTGTGGAGGCCCAAAACTTCCCCTCTTAGTGACCTTCAACCCATCAACCTATGTAAAATTCAAGGCCAATTCTACAGAGGAAATCCTCAAACAAGAAAGTGAACACAGATCAGCCTGAGAAGTCTCAGGCTGGGTGGGGCTGGCTTGAGCTACTTTTACTGATCTGTATATATCAAGGTAGAGAGAATGACCAAAAGCCAGTCGATACGCTTTGTTCACTAGCACTGTTACATTTTCCATGCCTACTCTAGGATCCTGTGCAACAGTGATCTATTCTACGCAACCATTTACTTTTTTGAAGAATGCTACACAGACTACATACTTAGGTAGAATAAAAAGCTGGAGTAAGAATAAGGGAAGACAGGTAAGTCAAATATCAAACTTAAATTTACAATGAACCTATAGAAAGAAAAAGTATACGTATTTTGGAAATAATTATTCAACTTACTTTGCAGAATACATTTGTGAGGTATAATCATTGGATGAGCGAGGGATGTAATCGGTGCATGTCATAACTGAAAGACAGATAATATCACCACATAAAAGTTAGAACATTTCAAAATGAAATGGGAAAATTGTTTATCTCACACTAAACAAGAGTCTAAATTGGATACCAGAACGTTTGAAAGACTATGTAGTAGAAAATACCTCCCCTATGTGTTTATAGCTCTGTTTACAGACTTTAGAAAAGAAAAAAGCAGGGGACATGGAAGAGTCAAAGGTTTGTGCCACGTGATCTCTACCTTCATCCAGGTCTGATCAAAATCAAAGAAGCGACCCCTAAGCTCTAAGCTGTGCTCACTGGCAAACTTAAAAAGCAAGATCTGTATCTAAGAAACCACCCACTCATTCGCTGGTGCGATTCTGCTCTTAACAAAAGGCCACCGAAATGACTCATAGAAGGCAGCTTTGGGGGAAGCACCCAATCTCACCAGAAAACTGCTGCTAGGACATGTACAAGCATGCTTCAACACTGCATTTTCCTGCTTTATAGTAAAGGCTGTGCCATGCAAAGACAGACCTAAGGAACCGATGTGATACTCTGCTGAAGCATCAAGCAAGGTGAATGCTCCCAGCCAACGGCCTCTGGATCCCCAGGACTTTCTTTTGTTGTGAAGATTTGACTATCACAATTACAACTGAGATAAATGCCATAAATATCTAAACCAAGTTTGACAGGTAACTCAATCTTATTCATTAGGCACTATTCTAGGCCATGTTCTAGACAGAGTCACATCACCAAGTGCTTTTACCAGACTCCTGAACTGTTCAAGAACATCTAACATAAATAAAAGAAGCTGTTCTAATATAAATAAAGATTGAAGGTGAATCACCTAACTCCTTGTTCAGCTAGTTCCCAGAAAAGTATCTCACTTAAGAGAAAACCCTGGTCAAGGGTACATGAGGGGTCAATTCATGCCTAAGACTAAGACAAATCAACTTCTGTAAGTTTATTTAGCACACAAAATATTATCCAATGACACTGTTTGAAGTCTTCAGAAATAATTACTGGAAACTTGAAGATTCCATTCCTATATATTTATTTTGACAAAAATGAAGGAGATCTCAAACCTATAGCTCTTACTACTCATCATGTACAGAGTAACACAAGCTCATTTGAATTCTGCATGATGGTCCCTTCTCTGCTGACACACACCTTATAAAACTTAAACCCCTGTTCTTTTCCAATGTAAATACACTCTAGAAGAGACCAACAAACATCCTAAGAGATTCTGGTCAATTTTTCACTTCTTATATAATGAGCCTGCCTTAATGTCGGCAGAATTTGGAATCCATGAAATGATTATACAGTCAAGGTATAACCTGTTCATACAATGGGAAGACTAAGAAGACAGTATGCTGGCTTAGACAAGAGTAGGAGCAGTGGGGATGAGACAAGCAGGTTGAAATATATTCTGGACGTACAACTAGCAGGACATTCTGATGGACCTGGTTATACGAAGTGCAGAAAGAGGAATATAGGTTGATTGCTATGAGCAATTAGAGGATAGTGATGTCACTTCCTACAAAGGGCAAGGCTCGGAGAGCAGATCTGATGGGAGCTCAAGGAATCAGAAGCTCTTTTTCCAGACATGTGAAGTATGACTTTCACATACCAAAGTAGAGATTTCAAAGGGCAGCTGGATATAAAAATCCAGGGGAAGGCCAAACTGGAAATACAGTTTCAGATTCATTAACAATGTGTAAGACATTTAAAATAAATAGATGGAAGTCTCCAAAAAGGAAAAAAAAAAAATGATGGGAGTTTGGAACCAAATCCTGAGGTCCACCAATATTCAGAGTTTAGCTAGAGCAAGCTTGTCCAATTCAGAGCCAAGGGCCACATACAGCCCAGGATGACTATGAATGCAGCCCAACACAAATTGGTAGAATTTCTTAAAATATTATGCTTTTTTTTTTTCTCTTGGCTGGCTGACGGCGTGATTCTAGAATAAGAACTTGGTACACCAGCCAAGTCCAACCATAAGGCCCATGGCCCACATATAACCCTGGACAGTTAGTAAAACAGCCCCACAACACCAAAACTTTTAACATTACGTGGTTTTTAGCAATATCTCTCATGACATAAACGCACACCACTTCAGCAGGGATGAGAGCACAAACTGCGCAAATCATGACATAAGACCGAGGGAGGAAATGGTGATGAAAGAAGGTTGCGCGGGAGGGAACAGCGATGACAGAAGGTTGCGGGGGAGGGAGTAGTCCAGTGCTGATTTCAAGAAACCATGTGTATCAGGCATTACGTGTTTGCGTGACTTGGTGAGTAAAACAGTGATAACTAAGAAATAGTATGATGGCTTAGACGACTAGTAGCAGTAGAAATGAGGCAAACACTTTGTTGACATGATACTTCAACTTGCACGTGTGTATGGTGTGTATGCCTATTACTTTTAAGCAGATGTAACTTTTCCTAACTATTCAATTTGGGCTTGTGTTATTTGGAAAAATTATTTTAAAAGCTTTTTAGCAGCTATGATAAAGGAAGTATATTATATATTTAATATGCACCCCAAAATAATTCCCTTTCATTCAATATGGCCCAGACAAGCCAAAAGGTTGGATATCCACAAGCAAGAGGAAGAAAAGCCCATTGAAGAAGCAAGGTGGGAGAATGATGGGGCAAGGGAGAATATGAGGAAAGAACACCTAGCACTGGCAAAATAAAAACAGCTCAGATGAGCAATTTTATCACAAGAGTGGAGATACCTACATTTGAGGGGCTAGAAGAATGAACGGGAGAGGCCTGGGAAGGGAATCAGGCAAGAGAGAGCAATTCTAGGATTCGGATGTGTCATGAAATAAACACAAAGTTTATAACTAGCATTAGGATGTGGGGCCAAAGGGGCTTCTGCTGGTGTTTGAAGACGGCAGACACTATCCATCCCTTACAGACAAGAGGATTAAGAGGAGAAGGAAGTGACAATATAAGAGCTGAGGTGAGATAACCATGCTACCAAAGTCCTGGGGAAGATGAGGAAAACAGGAAATAAAACACAAAGGACTCAAAATTTGACAGGAGCAAGGGTATCATTTCCATTCTAACAGGCAGGAAGCAAGAAAACATGGACACAAACACAGGTAGGCTTGAAGATTTGGCGGTGGAGGTGGGACAGTAAGAGTTTCTTGCTGAAAAGCTCTGACTTGAGAAGCCATCTGGTAAAAGAAAGACTGAGTTGAATATTGGTGCTCTGAAAGGAAAAGAGATGGGATAAAATATTAAGAGGAAAAACTAATTTTGAAAATGTAGAATTTCCTAAGAAAAATGAGTTCCCACTTGAGCCCTTGTGATTATGACAAGGGTATAATTAATCATAATTATTTATATAATTCTACCTAATAACGTATGTGTATATAAACATTTATTTATGTGTATTTATATAAATATACACACATTTATTTATATATGCATATTGGAGAAGGTAGACAGTTGGGTTAAATTAGGATTGTATTTAGCAAGAAGACTATAAAAGAAACTGAAAATATTTGTTATTGAGAGTATCTGCAAGTCACGCCTGTGATCCCAGCACTCAAGAGGCTGTGGCAGGAGGACTGATCTGAGTTTGAGGCCAGACTGGTCTTCATGGTGCATTCAAGACCAGCCTAGACTACAGAGCAAGATCCTGTCTGGGGAAAAAAAAATTTAGTGGATGTAGTGACACATGCCTAAGATCCCAGCACTCAGGAAGCTGAGACAGGAGGACTGTCATGAGTTCAAGGCCAGTCCAGGCTTCATAGGAATTTCATGACCAATCTGGCCTACAGAGTGAGACCCAGTTTCCAGAAAAAAAAAAATAAAAATAAAAATAAAACAAGTATCTGTAAAAGAGTAACTATAATAAAAGACCAGAGAAACTATGCAGAATAAGCAGGAAAAGGAAAATAAGGACATGATGGGTACCGGGTCAGTCAGTCTTTTATATCACTGTTGAAATCAGAAAGAGCAGTGAAAATGTGGAGAGGGTCTAACCTTTAAAGAAAGAACAGAATGACTTCAATCTGTATTTTCCTTACTTTCCTTAACTTAGCTGTCTAAGCTAAGGAAAGCAGGGAAAATACAGACACAACTTCAAAGAAGCAACCGTTTTTGAAGGAAAAGAAATTACTTGGAAAGAGTGACTCAGCTTACCTCTTGACATTAAAGAATATGTAAAGTATACGATTTCAGGAAGCAGGTCTATTTTGGTAGGTGAGTGGGCTCAGGAAATTAGAGGATAGTATGGACAGCTTCTCATATGCACCAGGCTCGTCTACTAACATATCAAACATGCTGAGTCTCCATATCCATCAGATCTGCAGAATAGTATCCTCTGCGGAAGAGGCTAGAGCTCCATTCCACAAGCAAGCATTTCAGATGATTCTTTGGTTGTATGCTAAAACTCTGAGAAACACTGGGATAAAATCATCTCTGAGGAAGTAATACAGAATTCAAGACAGGGCTTTAAAAAAAGTTACTTTTTTAACACATGGAAAGTATAAAAAGTTAAGGATAATTATCTTAAGAAGAAACATATTCTCAAAACAACTGTCTTAAAAAAAACTGTCTTACACAACCTTTTTCTTTCAATGTGTGAGATATAATATTGAATAAAAGGGCACAGCTAATTAATTGCTAGTTAATTGCTTGCTCTTGGAAGGCATTTGGGGGAAGTAAGCAGGTATGCCAGACAAACAGACAGAGCCTACGATTCATTCTCCAGGACAGTGCGAGTTTGGTACACCAAGGGTTTATCTCACTGAGCTGGATTTTCTTCAAGGCCTAGTGCTCATCTGTGGCTCAGGATTGCTTTTCTCTTGTGGCCAAGACTGAAAAGGGCTCACTTAGTTTTATTAGAAAAATATCCAGTCCTCCATAGGAGCAGTTCAGGTTGGCCCACAAACTTTTCTGATATAAAGCATTATTACCTTCAGAATATCTAGCTCAAAATAGCATCATTAAGTGCTGAGTCCCTGGACAAGAAGACTATTTTTTTTCCCTCAGCTGGTACATCAATAAAGAAGAGAGGAGAGCCCTTTGGATATGCTGAGACAATCCAGCCAACCAGTTTGCAAAGAGCATCACCTGGCTGTAGAAATACCCCTTCCACCATGCACAGATCACGGTACTTACTTTCCTCTGATATGGTAAGGTTTGAAGCAAGGCTTGGTGTTTCCGGTTTCTGATCACTCACATCCGGGCTGCTTACTTGACTGAGAGAACCAAAACGAATACATTAGCCCCTAGCTGGTTTGCTGCATGGCTAAAAGTGATCAGGTCAAACTGACTTCCTCTTAGGCCACACAAGTGTCAGGCAAGGTAAATCTTCATGATATTCTTACTACTTGGTTTTAACAGCTACATGGAAAGATCTAGGTCCAGGGCTAGTACTTTCAGCATCTACTGTTCTTTCTCATCTTTCCAGACCCTTTATATCACTCTACTTCATGGGCAAGCCAAATGTTCTTTAAGCTCTCAATTCAATTCCCTAGCACCACATAAGTCAGGCACAGTGGTGCATGGCTGTAATACCAGCACTCAGGAGGCTGAGGTGGGAGGATTACTGTGTTTGAGGCCAGACTGGGCTACACTGTGGGTTCAGGACCAGCCTAAACTATTAAGTAAGACCTTGTCTCAAAAACAAAAAGCAACAACAACAAAAGAACTATAGTAACAGAAAAATTTCACACAACTTAAACACTGCTGTCACTTAAAAAAAACACTGTATATTATATATCAGGTATAATGTTTTGATACTTGTTTACACTCTGAAACAATAAAATTAAGCTAGTTAACAATCTGTCACATCACATTTATTTTCTTGTGGTGAAAACATATAAAGTCCATTCTTTTAGTAATCTGGAAATATACATGATGTGTTACTACTTCCTACATTCACTATTTTGTGTGCTCTGTCTCTCTGGCTCCAGAGCACCACAGGAAAGTAGGGAGAAACGCTTGATTTCAGAAATGGTTCTGAATCAGCTACAAATCATTATCACTTGAGAAGAAGTGTTTCCCAAATTACATAGACTTGTTCCAAAGTTGGAGCTTTGAATTCTTAAAATGGTTTAACCCACTGTATCTTTTATTTTCCACTTAGAAAACATTTTCAATTTTTTTGTTTTTGTATGTAGGACTAAGCAATAGCATTTTTCCCCCTGGTGGGTGCTAAGGATAAAACTCACAGATGATAGGCAAGTGCTCTATCACCATGCTTTTGTTTGTTTAAACTTAGTAACATAAAGAGAAATTCTAGAAGATAAATCATATAAATTGGGAATCATTGTGCTAGATATTGCAATATAGGGAAGATTCTATTGAAATTCTAGAATACAGATTATTCCAACTCAGAGTCCCTCATAAGGCTTTTCCCTTTTCCTTTTTCATTTCTTTCCATTCCACTCTTCAGCTATTCCCTACCAGTATAACACAGTGGTTGGAGCAGATTCTAGAGATAGGTTGCTTAAGTTCATATTTTACTCTCCCAGCAAATACTTCTATGACTTTGGACAAATCACTGAACTTCCCTTGGCCCAGGTTTATTCATCCATGAGGATAATACCATATCTCACGGGGTCATTATAACGATAATGACATATAAAAAAAGACTCAAAGCTAGAACACATTATGAATTACAGCTCTTATAATATCACAACTTCTTCCCAACCCAGCTATCCTTCCCACACTCACATTCCCTTGAAAGAAGCTTCTTTCCTCTTTCATACTCTAGGGAGAGGGGCAGACTCAGCACAGAAGCTCCATGGATCTGGCAAGAAGAGCTAATAAGAGGTAAGACGAGTTTCTAAAGAAAAACATCTGAGCTGAGGGTATAGCTCAGTGGTTAAAACACTTGTCTAATATGCCCAAGACCTTGGGTTCAATCCTGAGCACCACATAAAGACTAGCTGGGCCTGGCTGAGGGAGGAAGATCGCTGTGAGTTTGAGATCAGCCTGGGCTACAGAATGAGTTCAGGACCAGCCTGGACTACAAAGCAAGACTCTGTTTCAAAAACAAAACAAAAATGGGAACAACGCTCTCATATCATTTCTGAAACTGATCTCTAATACTGACATATTAATAATAAAGATTTTTCTGGTGTACTTTGAATATTCAATTAATTTTGCCTCAGATTTTTAAAGTTATGTCCTTCAGGTAAAGTTTATTTTTACCTTTTTACTCAAATTCTTACATTTCTGGAACGGCATTTAATATACAAACCAAGATGGAGCATAGATACTGAGGATAAGAAATCATTTGGAGTAGTCCTATCAATGATTTCCCTACTAGCTAAATCATTAGAATAACCTGAGCTGTTGGTTAAAGAAAAAAAAAAAAGACTTCTGAGCCTCATCTCATACCTACTTAAAAAGAATTCCCATGAGGAAGGGCATAAAACTGGACCAGAACTTCAAATTTCCAACTGTAATGGCCAGTTTGATTTCTATATATACATTGGTAACTATGGGGTCTTTTGTTACACCTGTTGTTAAAGACTATTTCTAGATACTGTGTCTTAGAAGATATTCGTGTGATGGCCCAGAGTACACCTGACCAGTACCTAAGATCCTTGGGACCTAGAATCTTATATGATAGCAAAATCCCCTACGTACCCAGTGCATTCAACTGAGCACCTACCAATTAAATAGAAACACGGTGAAAAAGACAATGAACTTACTCTTGCACTGTGTTAGACATGTAAAATTACTACTACTAGAGAAATTACATGCTGCCTCAAATGCATTACTTTCAGTCATATAAACGTAAGTTTTGCTTAATGATGTATGTGCCATGAAAAAAAAGTTGCTCAAAACAAAACAGAAAAAAATACAGCCAAACTCTATGCATAGTGAGCATCACAAATACCTTCTTTTTAATCAATAGAATTCTTATCAATTATCATCAAGACTTAAGGATGAATAGAAAAATAAGATGAAATATAAATGGAGTATTATTCCATTTTAAAGAGTCAATAATGTGAGTGGGGGTGTGGCTCAAAGGTCAAAGCTTTTGCCTAGCAGGCACAAGGCGCTGGGTTTTAATGTTTCAACCCCCACACAAGCCAGGCATGGTGGTGCATACCTGTAATCTCAGCAATTAGGGAGCAAAGGCAGGAAGACGATCATGAGTTTGAGGCCAGCCTGGGCTACATAGTAAGTTCAAGACCAGCCTGGACTATAAGCAAGACCCTGTCTCATAAAGAAAAAAAATGCAAGTACTATATAGTCCCACTTATGTGTGGCTCTTCAGAGTAGCCAACCTCACAGAGACAGAAAGTAGAAAAGTGGCTACCCAGAGCTGGGAGCAGGGAAATGGAAACGTTTTATGGATTTTCTCTCACATTAAAGTGACTTGAGAATATGCATATTATAGGCAAATGGCTGGGTTTAAGGTTGTGGTTTTGCTAAGTAAGTATGACACAGGAAAAAAAGAGGAGGCTAAGAATATTTGCAGCCAGGCTTAGTGGCAACTCCTGCAATTCCACACTCGGGGGACTGAGGGAAAAGGACTGCCAATTTGAAGCCAACCTAGGCAACGCAGCAACATCTTGTCTGAAAAAAATATAAATAAACAAAATTAAGTAAATGGTTGAGGATTCAGGTCCCTGTGAAGGCTCTAGATTCAGTTCCCATTACCCTCCTTACTCCCAAAAAAAGACATTTGCAAGAAACTGATTATAACAGTAGATCTTGTCATTTAAACAGCATATGAAAGAAACAAGTTCTTTTTGAATAAAAGGGTCAAAAAATAATAATGAAAATACAGTCAATCATTTAACCAGAAGTATGAGGCAGCACGCAGTGAGCCTGGCAGTTCTGGCATAAGTGAGCTACAAGGGCAAGCTGCAGTGGTACAGGGGCAGAATTTTTTTAAGGCATCAGAAGTGTTATTTTACTAGCTCATATGGTCCTTGGACAAATTACAGGACATAATAGCTGTGAAAAATCCAAAGCCATAGTGTTAAAAGCACGTGAGCTACAAAGAAACTCCTTTTTCTTTAAACTGTTGTTGCTGCTATTGTGCCAGTGTGAACTCAGGGCCTTTCCAGTGTCAGGCAAGTGCTCCACCACTCAGCCACAAACCCCCATTTGATACTGAATGCCGAGTTCCTCAGCATCCCTTATCTGGCCGTGAGCTTCCCAGTTTGTATGCTACACACCTGGCTAGAGAATACAGCAGCACTTGTCATTTTTAACGTTAAGTATCTCCATATGGCACATGTCTAATATGTAACATGAGTCCAGTAAGCATAGCTGAATACACTGAATGCATTAAAAAAATCAGCATATGTACTTTGGGGGAAACTATTTTGGAGGGAATTTTTTATTTTTTGAAATTAGGTCTCACTACATTGCCAAGGGGGCTGGTCTTGAAACCCTGGGCAAAGTCAAGTCTTTCAGAGAGAAGGCTTAACCTCAAACCAAATCATTTCAAAATGCAAAGACTGATGGTAAAAAACAAAAAGAAGTCAACCCCAAGGTAGGGCCCTGAGCTAATCACCATGAGAAAGGAATTTCAAACATTGTAGAAGTCAATCATAACTGTCGGCCTGGACTCTCAAGACTCTCAGAGAGGGGGCTGGATTACGAGTTCTGGTCTTGCCAATGAATGAAATTACTTTTGGGTCCATAGCCAATGAACTATCAGGAGGCAGGGCAGGTGGAGGAAGCAAGGAAGAATGGGCACAGCCTCTCTGAAAGGTAATCCCAGCATTCGGGAGGCTGAGGCAGGAGGAGGAGGACTGCTGTGAATTCAGAACCAGCCTGGACTACAGAGTGAGACCCTGCCTCAAAAAAAAAAAAAAAAAGAAGAAGAAGAAAAAGAAGAAGAAGAAAAAGGAAAGAAAGAAAGAAAGGCACATCACTTCTGGCGCCCCACTCCTTTCCCTCTGATTCTTGGCCGCCACAAGGTGAGCAGCTTTCTTCTTTCACACCCTCCCGCCACAACTAATACACTCATTAAAAAGAAATTCAACTTTACATACGTTATAGCTTGCTCTCCTGGTTCCTGCATCTTGGCTTTTTTCGCCTGCAAAAACAAACAGATAAAGAAATCAACACAGGGATCTGTTTGAAATCCTCCAGCTATTTGCACACAGTTGGCCCTTGGTGCCTGTGGGGAATCAGTTCAGGAACCTGGACAGATACCATTCTATGGATGCTAATATCTCTTACTTAAAATGGCATAATATTTGCATATAACCTATGCATATCCTTCCACCTACTTTAATCTTCTCTAGATGCCTTACAATTCCCAGTACAAGTAAATACAATGCATATAATCGTTATACTATTTAGAGAATGATGCCGAGAAAAACAGTCTATACACGTTCAACACAGATGGAATGTTTTGCCTAGTATTTCCGATCTACATTTGGGTGATTCTGCAGGTAGAGGCCCCACAGAGACAGAGGGTGGACTATATTAAACTAATACATGACTAGGTAACTTCTCTTGTTCTGCTTAGATTTATTTAATCCCTCTTATATTTTTAGAGATGGACTTCCTTCAAAGCTGGGCATGGTGGTACAAGCCTGTAATGCCAGCACTTGTGAGGCTGAGGCAGGAAGATGCTGTGAGTTCAGGGCCACTATGGGCTCCACAGTGAGTTCAGAACAAGCCTAGACTATACAGTGAGACTCTTCCTCAAAACAAAATCCAACAAACAACAACAAAAAAGAGTATTCAGACTCAAAGGTTTACAGGATTTTTACTCAAGGTAGAATACTTACAACTATTCAAACTTGTATACAAACCAGTTGGTTTTATATTGTAACAGATTCATCACACTTAAAGAATAAGCATGATAACTAAGGTATTAGCTACCCCATTCATTTAACAAATATGTCTTCATATCTAAGATGGCTAGTGCTGAAATTTAAGATAACTTACTTGGTTATCAGCAAATTGAAAGGTATTTTTTATACTATTCTGGTATTTTTACTCCATATTTTACCTTTTCTACTTCATTCTGGAGTAAAGGCATTTCCATTGATACAGTTTAAAGGTCTCAAAACAGAAGGTCAGGGGCTGGAGGAACCGCTCAGCGGTTAAAGCGCTAAATCAAGTGCTAAGTACCCGAGTTCGATTCCCCAGCACCACATAAGTTGGGTGTGGTGGCGCAAGCCTGTAATCCCAGCACTCAGGAGGCTGAGGTAGGAGGATTGCCCTGAGTCCAAGGCCAGCCTGGGCTCCACAGTGAGTTCAGGACCAGCCTGAGATACAGAGCGAGACCCTGTCTCAAAAAAAAAAAAAGATTAAAAACAGAAGGTCAATGGTTAAAACTACAATGGATTTTCACATTTTCACATTACAAAGAATCTGATTTTTAAATTTTTTTTCTACTACTAGGGACTGAACCCAAGGCCTCTGCACTGAGCTACATCTCCACCTCTTTTCAAAAATTTGAGACATGGTCTTGCCAAGTTGCTAAACTGCCCAACTGGCTGGAACCTGGAACCCTGCCTCAGTCTCCCAGAGCTTGGACGACAAGTGAGCGTCATCACACTCAGCTATCATTTCACTTTAGAACTCTCTGGTGAGAATGATTGGTTAAACCAGAAATATGCAGCCTCAGGGGAATGAAGCACAAGGGTCGGTGAGTCCCAGTCCAGCATGGGCTACACAGCAAGCTGGGGGATCTGTCTGAGCTATACAGAGAGATCTTGTCTCAAAAAAAAAAAAAAAAGATCACACACTCAGCTATTCAAATTCTGAATCCTTAATGGCATTTCAAGCCAATAAAATAACACAGAAACTGTGCTAGATAGTTTGAAACAAAGTGATCAGTTGGTGACACAGCTCTTTTTTAGTACAATCAAATTTAACATCTCAGGTAAAGTAAATAAACATAAGGCTTATAAAATTTCTCATGGACTTTTATTCCTCACAAGAATATAAAACCACAGGCCTGGTGGGCATAGCTCAGTGGTTAAAGTGCTTGCCCAGCATGCACAAGGTCCTGGGTTCCATTCCCAGCACTACATGAAGAACAGCTAGGCACACTTGGGAGGCTGAGGCAGGAGAACTGCTAGGAATTAAAGACCAGCCTGGACTACATAATGAGATCAAAATCAGAGCCTCTCTCAATCAATCAACAACCAAATACTTTCTCTGCTTATGGCATGTCAACTTGTGTTATATTCAATGCTGTTTTAATTTTCTTAAAGTATCAAAAAAGAAAAACATCCCACACAAAACCAAAATATTCCCCAAAAACCACTCTCCTGAATTTAACAAATTAAATTTCAGGTGTTTCTGAAGCAAATGCTTAAATCTAAAGGCTGTAAGAGTATATGGAGAGATATAATTACACAAAAATGGAAAACCTCTGTATGACAGTAAGAGAAATCAACAACAAGGTCTATGGATCCCAAAGATAATACATAGACTGTAACAAAAGAATCTAACTGGAGGCTGGAGAACTAGCACAGAATTTAGAACACTTTGCCTAGCAAAGCACAAGGCCCTGAGTTTGATTCCCCAGCATCATATAAGGCAGGCATGGGGGCACATGCCTGTAATTCCAGCACTTGGTAGGCTGAGGCAGGAGGATTACCAGTGTGTTCAAGGCTACATAGTTGAGTTCAGGACCAGCCTGGACTACAGAGCAAGGCTCTGTCTCAAAAAAGAAGGGGTCGGGGGAGGTTAAGCTGGAAGAGTAACTCAGTAGTTAAAGCACTTGCTTAACAAGTGCTGTATCTGGGTTCAATTCCCCAACACCACATAAGATGGGCATGGTGCTACACATCTATAATTCTAGCACTTGGGAGGCTGAGGCAGGAGAACTGCTGTGAGTTCAAGACCAGCCTGGGCTACAGTGTTACAAAAATCTGTGTCATAAATGTATGTAATAATTTCACTGAAAGGTAGGGAGAAAATTATCTGACCTAAAAAATGTTGGAAAACAATGCTGACTAGAAACTATCAGATTAAAGACAGAAAAGATCCAACTCTCTGTTTGTCATTACTTCACAAATGACAAAATAATTAGCCCATTATAAAATGTTCTGTTCTTTCTACCTGAAGATAATATCCACGTTAGGTCAGATAATAATGTGAATTTCCAATACTGACAAAAAATGTATGCATAGTACATATAAAGATTCTTATTACTACCAAGGAAAGTATTTATGAGCTGGTTGACTGAACACCTAAAAGTCTTTAGCCTCCAAACAGAAATCCATATAAAGAAAAGAGCAGCCATTAAGAATCTAATTGATGACAGGCCTAATACCATCATGCACTTCCTAACGATACTGCAATGAATGACACACTATACATACAACTGTGGTCCTGTACGATTACAATACAGCTGAAAAATTCCTGTCACCTAGAGACATTGTAGGCACAGTAAAGGTGTCTGTGGATGCCCATGTAAAGCTATTGCACTGCCAGTCACAGAGAAGTACAGTACAAGCTGGGCATGGTGACTCATGCTTATAATCCTAGCATTTGGGAGGCTGAGGCAGGAACATTGCTGAGTTTGAGGCCAGCCTGGGCTACACAGTGAGTTCAGGACCAGCCTGAACTACACAGCAAGATCTTTTCTCAAAAAATGAGAAAAAGTGTAGCATATACCAATTAGATAGAAGACATAATACTTGATCATAGTAACAAACAACTATTATGGGTGTATAGATACACTTACTGTTAAAACACAGCCAGAGGCCTTGCCTAAACTGGTAATTATGCTAAGACAAATTCTCCAATGTTTAATTATTTATAAAGACAATTCTGGCTCATAGTCATCCAATCATTCATTCAACAGAGTATCTCTACCAAGTCTTTTTTTTTTACCAAGTCTTCTTAAAAGGAAACATAATGATAAACCAAATATATCAAGGAACCTGCAGTGCAGCTACAAAAAAATGCAAGTAAATCAATAATTTATAAAACAAAGAGATTAAGGATCCTGACAGACGCACAAAATGCTGTGCAACATATGGGGGCACCTAACAAAGTCTTTTTACTAAGGGGAGGGGGACAGGGAATAAATATAGGGATAGAGAAGGGCAAATAAACTTCCTGGAAGGAGTCCTGCTTAAGACAATAGGGTTTTTGTTTGTTTTTGTGGTATAGGGATTGAACACAGGGCCTTCACTCTGAGAGGCACCCCTACCTCTTTTTTATTGTTTAGTAGAAACATGGTCTTGCTAAACTGCTGAACTGCCTTGGCTGGGCTTAAATTTAATCCTCCTGCCTCTGCCTACCAAGTGCTGGGATTATAGATGTGCACCACCACACCCAGCTCATGTGGTGCTGGGGAACTGCACTTGCCAGAAAAGCACTCTGATCACTGTGCTATTCCTTCTGCCCTGAGACCATCATTTGTTACAGCAGTGGGCAGAGGACTGCTTCACAACCATGATGACCTGAACAGAATCTTTAGATAGAAGAAGCAAATGGCAGAGAAACAAGAGAAGAAATAATGCAATAAGAAGAGTAGACATGCTAACAGAATTTGGGGGAAAAGAGTAAAGAAAAGCAATGTGAACAAAATAATAATAATGTTCATGAGTTAACATTCTTTCTATATGCAGCTTGTGACACAATGTTTCTCTCAACAGGTGACATCCAATCTTCCTATTCTAACTTTTTTTTTTTTTCTAAATCAGGTTCTTGCTCCCAAGTTCAGGTTGCTCCTGAACTCACTATGTAGCCCAGGCTGGCCTTGAACACTAAATAATCCTCCTGCCTCAGCTTCCTGAGTGCTGGAGTTATAGGCATGTACCACCCCACATGCTTACAGGGTTCTGGGAAGATCAATTAAACCCAGGGCCTTGGCAAGTGCTCTAACCTCTGTGCTACTCCTCCAGCCCCTGTCTATTCTTACCAGGTATTTTGTATTTTCTTAAATTCTATTTTGTCTGTTTGATCTATCAATTACAGGTTCAAACTTAAAGCCAATGTTGTTTATATTTCCCCTGCAATCCAGAGCTACACACGGAACCACTCTCTTTATCTAATTCTTATACACCAAGTCCCTATTTTTCTGGCCCTAAATCAACCTAGGGTCTGCGCCAGAAAACGAGGGCCAGTCCTAGGCTACTAAGGGTCTTTCTAAATTACGAAAGCTAACCCATTTCACTATGCTGCGCCTTTGTGCTCCTGTGGCCTTGGCCTTCCCTCTGACTCCTCTCCTCCACCTGACCAAAGGAGTGCTTCCCCAGGGGCCACTGTGTGGCATTTTGTGCCTCCCACTTCTTGGGGAACTGTGTGCCATATTAAACTTTCCTTTTAATAGCACTGACGTTCCCATGCTGCCATACAGTCACTTACATAAATTTAGATCTGGGCAAAAACTGATAGGAAAACAATGCCCCATGACAATAACCATTTACACATATGGTCAGCAGAAAATTTAGTGTGAGTGCTTCAAAGTTTTACCTTCCTCTGAAGTAATAACCAGGTTTTGCATATCATGTTATAGGTGTTGAATAGAACGCCAAGGAAAGGAGGCAGAGGAGGGGTCAGCCGATTCACCCTACCTCAAACATTCTGAACAAAGAACAAAATTTCCATTTCAACAGTTATGTCAATACTAACATCAATCTTCTGAAAATATGAATAGACCTTTATGTTATTTCATTTAATACTCAATGACATAATTTCCCCTGGTACATTTGGTGCCCATCGTGGAGCTATTTGCTCCAATGGAATATATTTTACATACAAGTATACTGCACAGAATGCATTTTTTAACCCAATAACTCTCAATTATTAGGGTCCCAAGGATAGAGGATTACATTTCAATAGTGACACAGATCTGCTAATTACGTCTTACTAGTTTTACCTTAAGAGGGCTAAAGAATAATGGCAAATTAATCAACATGCAGTTCTTAACATAATAATATTGAAAGTATATTCAAAGACTCCATTACTTAAATGTAAGCTGCTGTTTGTCCTTTGTGATATAAAGAATAAATACATCTAGAAGCCTAGTGTGGTGGCACAGGCCTACGATACCTGCACTTTCAGAGGCTCAGGTGAGAGGGTCATAAGTTCTAGACAACTTAGCAACTTAGTGAGACCTTGTCTCAAAATAAAAAACGAAAAGGGTTGAGATGTAACTCAGTGCTAAGCCACATACTCAACCACTCACACACAACTAATGCTTCCACTTTGTAAATGGTAAAACTCAAGAAACAGAAAGAAGCTATGGCAAAGCAAAAATTCTTATCACCTGAAGACATTTAAAATTCATTAAACATTTAATAGGAATGAACTCTCTCAGATCTTACCTATTTTTAAAAATTAACTTGGGGTCAAATGACATTTTTCTCGTTATTTTTAACAATTAAGTCCATTAGAGAAATTTCAATAAAACAAACTTTTTGGTAGAAACAGTGATGTACTGTCTAACTGGAAACAGATGTCTCATTTTCTAAAAACTGTAACACTAGCTACAGATTTTTTTCAAAAATGCCATCTTTAACTACACATTCATCTTGAAATGCTGAATTTTCTAAACAGACCCCTTAATAGCCAAGTATGAGTATAAGAAGATATAATATTTTCTTAGAGAAAAATCTCAGAGTATTTATTTTCATTTCTAATTTGCAATCTGTAATTGAGTAATATTTAAAATTCAGAATTAGTTTTTCTGCACTTGACTTTAAATTGTTAAAGGAAATACTTACGGGCTGCTCTGGTAAGTCTTGTTCTTCTTCCATGGGGGCCAGTATTTCTTTATTATACTTAGGCGACTGGATCCCAGGTCTCTCTGTGCAGTCTTCACGATCTGTTTAAGAGAGGGGGATTCAAAGCTTTATACACTTCTAAACTACTATCATCGAGGCCATCAGAGAATTTTTAAAAAAATATTTTGCTACCCCAAGCTTTCTACGTTAGTTCCAATCTCAAAATCTCACGATTGCACGTGGCTTTTGAAAACTGACATGCTGCACCAAACCAAGAGAGGGGTACACAATGACTTTTATAATACCTTGCAAAAGCCAACACGTGGAACCACTTCTGCTGGTTACTATAGTGCCTAATGCATTAAACATTTTATAATGACAGCCATGTGCAGATAATAAAACAATTTTTTTAAAGGATTAGAGTTATATTTAAAATGACAGAGACTGGCCTAGCCAGTCAGTAAGTCATGATAACATCTAACCTGCTTTAATGTGGAACATTTACATAACTGTTAAAACAGACACACAGTCAATTTAAATAGGACAAACTGAAATATCAAATATATTCATTGCCAACTGTGTCTATATATAATCAATTTAAAGGAAAATGTAATTTTTAGAGTCTTAAAAATGAAAAATAAATAAAACCATAACTATTAGAATTAAGGAGAAATAAGCATGAACAGCTAGGACCCAACCTAACTTTGAAATAATGAGCTTCCACAAAATACATTGCCTAATCACACTGTTTAAGAAAAAATTTACCCTGTTCTTCCTATCCAAATCAAAAGAAAAACTGTATTCTAAGCCCCACATTTACTGGTAAAATCACACCTTTTGTGCCCTGCTGGCAGGAGACAGAGATAATTTTTTTTTTTAAAGAAACACTCCATTTCTATTTTACTAAAATGAGACTGGGTCTTTCCCCAGGGATTACTTCTTTAAAGTCACAAATGTTCTCATTTCTTCTACCAGCCACTGTACCCAAATGACCACACAAGTGCAAAGCTAAAGTACAAGTTCTTTAGCTTCAGAAATGACGGACGCAGATACATAATATGAACAGGAAAACAGAAACACGTCGGCCTTACAAACAGCATCATTCTATCTCCACTACTGTTTTGGTGCAATTCAATACACTTCATTTTAGAGCCACACTCTAGCACAGAGAGAAAGAAAGAGAAAAAAGTACGTAAGGGATACAATTAGATTCAAAACTTTTGTCAATTAGATGACACAGCTTTGCTCTCCGCCCTGGTCTAGAATGCCAAAAGAAAACAAAACAAAACAGCTTAAAGGCCAGCATACAGGATGCGAAGGCTCTCAAGTGTGGATCACATGAGCCCTGACAGCTAAATTCTCTTGCAACATGACGCAGGTACCCAGCGCTGCGGAAGTACAGGTGCCGGCGGCAAAGCTCCCAGGAGCTTCCTCCCGTACTCGTTCTGCGCAACTCAGAAGGGCACAATCAACGTGACTGAGACATGACTCACAACTACGAAAGCTGAAACATCTTTTATTTCACCAGTTGGTATCTTAAACTGAAATGTCTCTGTGGGATTATAGTACTTACTATCTATCTCGACATATGTTACACATACACAATTCCAACTCGTAAGAATATGCAAGATAGAGTTGTCAAACCCTTAGAGAAGAAATGTGATGTCTTTAATAGCTCATTTGTTGAATTTTTGTGTGACAACTCTTACTACAAAGTGGTAATAAACACGTATTTCTCAACTGGGGAACACGAATGCTAAATGGCAGTCTCTAATCAGTTTCTTGGTGAGGCAGAGGGGATGTGTCTCCCTGCCCAATGGAGGAAGGGTTATAAAATCCATCTCCTCAGACAGGGAAAGGAAGGACAACTGTACAAAAGAATAATTGCTAACTTGTATTTTACTTTAGTTTTTAAGCATTAAAAACTATTTTTAAAATCTGAGTAAGTACAAGCACATACCAATAAAAGAATTTTTAAAAATAATCAACATTCACCATATTTTTTAAAAAATCTACACAAAATCAAAATAAATTTCTTGTAAGTCAAAAAGAATCATAGGATTTTAAAAAGGAACAAATGCTATATGAATAGCATAAAAATAAATGCTCAAACTATACAAAACCCAATGTTAAAATCTTAAATTTATGTCTCTTGCAGCAGGTCATGTTTGTTACTCCAGCTACCAGGGAGGCAGGGGTAGAACAACGGAAAGTTTGCAGCCAACCTGGGCAACTCAGTGAGACCCCATCTCAAAATTAAAAAATAAAAAAGGGTTGAGAATGTTGCTCAGAGATTGCTGGGTTCAATCCCTACTACTGATCCCATAGTGGAGGCCTTGAAATTTTATCTTTTAGAAAGAAAAAAACCATTGTTTATTTATTAACAAGCATTTGTTACTTTTCTTAATATGAATTCCATGGGAACCAGAACATATTCTTTTGTACCTCTCCTTTTTTTTCTTTTTTGTGGTTATATTTTGTATGTGTGTTTCCTATTTCTTTTTTGAAATGAGCACCTTTTGATGCTTCTATCTTAATTACCATTATTTTCTCACTTTTAAATTTATGGAAATAAGAAGAAAATACTTTCTATATTTTGAAGAAGGGTTTTTAAACTCAAGCTTAATATCTTAAAGTCACTGATGAGTGAATGACTAGTACTGTTAACCACCTAAAAACAAAAAAAAAAGCAGGCTAATACAATTTATTATAGAATCTCATGGCTTTTTAAGATGTGTGATATTTGGAAAATTTACAAACATATATATTCTGGTACACCTGTACATATATTACTGATGACAAATTATGGAATTCTATCACAATAAACTTGTAAGTCCTACTTTCCATCAACACACATTCTCTTTTCTTCAAATAATTTGTAATCTGAAGTATAAGAACATACTACATGTAAGAATGCAAGTATTCCTCACATTCCCAGAATTCATCAATGTTAATTTTCTGTGGTGGTGCTGAGGATCAACCCTAGGGCCTTGTGCATGCTAAGCACTCAACTTTCCCTCTGAGCTACACATCCAGCCCTGAAACTTAATATTAAGATTTAGTATCTGTAAAAAAAGAAAAGAAAAACAGATTTCACACTTGTTTTTGAAAGTGGCACATGCTACATAATAAAAAATAACATTTATTAGTAATGAGATAAAAATGTAAGACAGACACAATGATCCGGTTCTGGATAACTGATCTTTTAAGATACCAAAGATGGAGCTGTAGGAATAGCACAGTGGTTAAAGTGCTTGCCTTGCAAGCACAAAGCCCTGAGTTCAATCAATTCCCCAGCACCACACAAAGTTGAGCATGGTGAACCATGACTGTAACCCCAGCCATCAGGAGGCAGAGGCAGGCGGATTGTACAGAAGACAAGACCAGCCTGGACTATACCAGCGAGTTCAGGACCAGCCTGGGCTAAAAAAACCAACCAAACAAACAAAACAATGATATAACAGCTATAACTTAAGACTTGGCAAGTGAATTTTTCATGCAATTAAAATGAATTCAGGGCTGGAGGAATGGCTCAACAGTTGAAGCACTTAAGCGCTATGTCAAGCGCTAAGTACCAAATTCCATTCCCCAGCACCACATAAACCAGGCGTGGGGGTGCACGCCTGTAATCCCAGCACTCTGGGACGTGAGAGGCTGAGACAGGAGGATTGCTATGATTCTAAGGCCAGCCTGGACTCCATGGTGAGTTCAGGACCAGCCTGGACTATAGAGCAAGACCCTGACTCAAAAAACAAAACAAAGAAAAAAAGAAAAAATATATATAATCAAGATTTAGTCAAACAGATGATGAAATTACAAAACATGCCCTAATTTTTTAGTTTAAGTATTTTTAGGGCATTTGTACAATAAAGTTTTCATAGCTTTAAAATTTCAGTTGTTATTGTTCTTTTTAAATGTATTTATTTTATCACCTTTTTTGGAGACAGCTTGTCAAGATCAACATCCACTGATGGATAGAACACAGAGAAAATATAAAACTGAGAACAGAAATAGTATTTTCTAAAACTTCACACTTTCCTACCTGCAAATGCTGAAAATGAAAAAAACAGAAAATAAAAGCTGTGATTTGATTCAAAAGGCCATACAATTTTATATTATTTACTTTGAGACAGATTCTAACTTTGTCACCTACTCTGATCTTTTGTGTGTGTTGCTAGGCATGAAAAACTAACGCAGTTACAATTTAAATTTTCACTCCTTAGAAGTTAGAAGAGAAATAATTAGCAAAAATATTTTATTTCAAAATACTAGATTTCTACACCATAATTTATTTGTACCAGGATAAACACTGTATTTAGCTTGTAATTATAAATGGCCACAAGTGAGAACTTAGATTATTTGATGTTTTTATAGTGCTTAGGCTTGGGAAGGAATATTGTAAATGTTTATTTATCTTTCAACTAATAAATAACACTAACAATTAGTAACAATTAATAATTGGGTTTTCTAATTTATTGATCTTAATAATTAAAAATTCTAAATGTGTTATTATATTTAAATATATCATTATACACATAAGCATATATGATCATATACAAAATGTAAAGGTTTGCATTATACATTTATCTAGTTATTTGTTTATATATTTATGTTTCATAATTATATATGTAAGTACATAATTTTCCTCCCTAAGCCTAAAAGCTATAATATGCACAAAAACATACACATAGAATAAAAATCAAATAGCTCCAATGACAACAGAGTATATTTCACCCTCGATCACAATTTCTAAGGTAAGCGTTTAAATAGATCACAAGTATCCAATTACAGGTACCAGAGAGGGAATCTGAACGCAGAGATGCATGCAGAGACATTCAGGGGTTAAATGACTATCACGGACACAGGCCTACAGAGGTAACAGGAAGTCCGTATACTTGATCACTGACCACACTGTACTTCCTAAGTTCATTTACTACCCTTTCTAAATCTTACATGTGTTTTGAAGCACACGCACACCAGAAAAGATGCTACCGACATTTGCCCAAGGAAAACAGACAGCATCCAATTCAAAAATAGCACAGCAATAAGTTATCTATACCCACAGTATCAAACCTTATGTTAGAAGTTTAAAATTAACTGCAATTTATAAAATCGGAGATCTTATAAGGTAAAGACAGAAAGGGTGTCAGAAAATAGTTTCAAATTATAAGAAAATATTTCTGTGGTCTTTGGTGGAACAGTGGCTTATTACCAGGAAGTATTAGTGGGATGACACTTAAGAGAATTTTGGGTTTCATAACCCAGAGAACATACATACTAGTTTTAAAATGAGAAATAAACAAAGGTTTAGTCTCTGATCTACATATTTCTTACTGAAAATTAGACAAAAATAATACATATTTGAGAACAAGAAAACAGAAGCAATAAAGAAGCCCTCTTCTACCCAGCACCTGCCTTTAAAGCCAATTACAGGGATGGAGGAATGGTACAGAGGTTAAAGCACATGACTAGCAAGCACATAATCCTGAGTTCGATTTCCCAGCACCATATAAAGCCTGTAATCCCAGCACTAGGGAGGCTGAGGAAGGAGGACTGCTGTGAGTCCAAGGCCAGCCTGGGCTATACATTCAGTTCAGGACCAGCCTGTACTACACAGCAAGGCCCTGTCTCAAAAAATAAATAATAAAACCAATGATAGAGGGAAGAATAAGAGAGCCAGCACTCACGGCACATATAACATGCCAAGTATGTTTAACTTTTCTATTTCACCGAATGTTATCCCCATAACTCTGCTAAGACATAGGTGGTATCATTCTCATTCTTGACAGGGCATTTGGGACATAGAGATTTTAACATTCTGTCCCATAGTAAAAAACAGATAAAATTCTAGAAAAGTCAAACCTGTGATTAAATCTTATAAGAATTTAAAATATGAAATAAATGCAAATAACTGGTATCTAAAAAATATTTTTTGAGGCTGGGATTAGAGCACTTGCCTAGAAGTGCAAGGCCTTGAGTTCAACTCCCCAGCAGCATATGAACTGGGTGTGGCGATGCACACCTGTAATCTCAGCATTCAGAAGACTGAGGCAGGAGGATTATGGTGTTCAAGGTTAGCCTAGATATATATGTATAGTCAGGGACGGGGTCATGGCTCCAGCAGCTAAAGTGCCTGCCTGTGTTCAATTTCCCTCCCCCACCATATAAATCGGACGTGGTAACACACTCCTGTAATGCCTACATAGTGACTTCAAAACTAGCCTGGACTACAGCATAAGACTTTGTCTCAAAAAAATACATATTATCAGAAAAATTGAATATCAATGTGGAGAAAACATATTCACACCACACACTGAGATGATTTATAAAGATATAAAGAAATAAGCATTCCAAACATTTTAAATAAAACAGGACAGTTTAAATAATCTATGCAAATAAGATAAACGCATGGGCAACCGAAAACACATGAGCAACAACTCAAAAGTTCCAATAATGCAAAATAAAAGAAATACAAATTGTATTATTTTATGATACCACCTCATATCTGTTAAACTACCAAAATTAAACCCAAACAAAATCTAAACTGATGTGGGCTATAAGAAGATAAAAAATTGAGGCACAGTTGTAAAGTCTCATGAATGTTCAGACTATTCCCCAGACAGAACTTAAAAGAGGTCATAAAACTGGCCACGGCCAGGCCGGTGGTGCAGGCCTACAACCCCAGCATTCTGGCACGCAAAGGCAGGAGGATCACAAGTTTAAGCCCAACCTGGGCAACTTAGTGACTTGTCAAGACTCTGTTTCAAAATAAAAACTAAAATATGGGCTAGGGATGTAGGGCAGTATCAACACTCTGGACTTGGTCCCTGGCACTACAAAAATAAATAATGTAAAATAAAATTGGTCACAGCCTCATATGAATAATTTTGCTTAGATATTTTCGAAAGAATCACACATAGTGGGAAAGCCTGTTTTTAAACAATAGGATAGTGGGGCACAGTGGTGCACCCTATAGTCCTGGGTACTCAGAGGCAGCAGCAGCACACGGAGGGAGTCACAGGCCACCCTGAGCAGCACACTCCATTCAAAACAACAAAAATGTGTGTCTGCTGTTCACAGAAATAAAAAATTAAAAGCAATCAGCATATAAAGAATGGTTTTAACTAAGCTATAATTTCACAACTGCATATTCCATATTAAAATGGAAACTATAACCTACTTCAATACAAGCTATTCAAAAAGTAAAAAAATAAAATTTTATTAGTTTAATAGCCCACAGAGTTTGACAATAAAAAACAGAAAACTATGTTTAATGGTTTGTATAGTAAAATGTTTATTACAAACATGCTTGAGATATTAAGCTAAAATTGGTTACAATTTCTGTATTTTTGCCCCATTCTTCACAAAAAAATTCAATTTTAAGGGAAAAGCAATTTAAATTGCAATGTTCCTCCTTGCAAACCTCAAAACTTTCAAAGTTCATGACCACAGGAGAAGCAGAAACATTTGTTTGATTTTCATGTTCTTTCTTTCATAAGGAATCAAGTTCATGACCAGGCACAGCGCTGTACACCTGTAATTCCAGCAGGCTGTAAGGCTGGGACAGGAGGATTACAAGTTTAAGCCTTGCCTGGCTAATTTACCAACTTTGTGAGACCCTGTCTCAAAAGAAAGATATTAAGACCCTGAGGCCAATAAGGGGGAAGGAGGGGAGCAAGCCACTTATTAAACATAGTACGCAAACTTAGGGCTGGTTCATTTTTATGGTTCTGAACAAAAATATTTACATTTAACTTCCAATAGTTAAGATTTGCTAGATTTTTAAAAGAGAACCATATCCCTTACAGAGGAACCTAGAAGGCATTAATAAAGTTGGTGCTTTTACATTAAAAAAATTTTGCTATACAAAAACAGTTCGCATTTGATTTTAGTCTTCCAAACAGAAATTATTCCTTTTGCTAGTACAAGAAAATGTAAAATATAAGATATTACAAAGAACATAGTTTATATCTGTTGGCCACCTTCTGGCCACGGAACAAAATGCACAAGTTGAAAACAGAAAATGAAGTATGGACAATAATAGAACACAACTGAACATACAGCTAAAAAATGCTTCCAAACATTAAAAAAATAGGGTGCTCATAAAATTTTCAAAAACTTTACAAATAGTTGAATTCACCCCTCTAACAGAGCTGTCATGTAAGCATTCTTCTACGTTCAATGAGTCAAACACTAAATTTATGTAGAAATATTCAGATAATGGTATATGAAGAGTGACAGTTCTGGGCACTTAATGGATCTCAAGAATTCTTCCAAATCTTTCCAAGGTCTTGAGAACCCAAAGACATCATTTAAAATCAGCATAAAATCTTGTCTTGTTTGCTTTTTTGAAACAGGGTAATGCCCTGTAGCCCAGACTGGTCTGAACTCACTATGTAGCCCAGGCTAGCCATGGACTCACAGCAATCCTCCTGCCTCAGCCACCCGAGTGCTGGGATTACAGGAGCACAGCACCATGCCTGGCTTATATGGTGCTAGGCAATCAAATGCAGGCTCAAGTGCTTTAACCACTGTGCCATTCTTCCAGCCCCAGCATAAAATCTGTTTTGCTTGAGAAAAACACTTACTGCTAGAATTAAATACTGAAGATACACAAGTCTTACTTTCTGGTTGGTCTTAACTCCCAATTTTAAGCAAACTGCCTCAAAACAGCATCTTATTTTTCTATCTCAGTTGAAGTTCATATTCTTGAGTTTTACATGACTTTTGTGTGATCATTTTGTGGTATCTTATTGCATGCTTCACAAGAGCATTTGCTAGATATTTAGAGATTAATTTTTAACATTGTGCTGTGCATGGTATCAAAAATATTGATCAAGACATCAGACAGTAATGAATCAGAATTTCTGTCTAGAAAAACATGAGTTTTCTTCTTTGTTTTTCCTTTTTTCTGAGACAGGGTCTCGCTCTGTAGACCAGGCTGGTCCTGAACTCACTGCTGTAGCCCAGCCTGGCCTTCGATTCAGGACAATCACCTGTCTCAGCTGGTGCTGGGATTACAGGTGTGCACCACCACATCCAGCTTTATGTGGTGCTGGGAAATCGAACTCAGGACCTTGAGCTTGCAAGGCAAGCACTTTAACTGCTGTGCCGTTCCTCCAGCCTCACAACATGAATTTTCTAACTTAACAGATGACCTTTTATGTGTTTTTTCTTCAGCAATGTACTTCTTTTTGTCTGTCATGAATAAAGCCCAAAAATTATCCCTAAATATAATATGCATAGAATATTTTTAGCTAAAATAAAACCACTGAAATAGAATCTAGGACAGATTACACCAACTTATGAAGACACATTTTGAAAAAAAACTGTAATTATTTTTTGGCTATTGTGTGTCAAAAACTCTTATTAATGTTGAAAATGCCATTTAACTAAACAATATTAAAATGTACGGATTAAATAATGAATTAAAGGCCTTGTTAATTTCACCAATAAAAGCTATTATAACTTTAAAGAAACAAAGTAAAGTAAGGGGGGAGTGTCCAATTCTCAAACACCACATAAACACTGCATAAGGGTGCATGCCTGTAATTGCAGGCAGGAAGCTGAGGCCAGCCTGGGACATATAGTGTATCCAGGACCAGCCTGGACAACAGAGCAAGATCCTGGTTAAAAAAAAAAAAACAAAAGGAAACAAAGTAAATAAGATAAAATTTAGTAATTTACTTTCTTGATAAAGGTTCTTAATTTATGCAATTTTCCCAGAGGCTTTTTGTACTGGTTGCTTACATAAACAGATGCAACCTGATTAGCAGCCCCAAACTCTGAATTCTCCTCTCAATGCGACTCAAGAAGAATCACATACTAATTAAATTCATTCACCCAAAGAAAAGCTCATTAAAAGTGATTTTAGAATAGATATAAGTTGATAAAAATATTCTTACAAAACATAGAACCAAGACTAGTAACAGTATCTTGTCATGTACAATCAGAAGTAAAAATTATACCAAATGTTAGGCGGACTGGGTCTTGTAACAAAAATAAAAGTTCTATAAGTTCAATGTGAATGAAGCCTAGCCTCTACTAAACAGTAATAAAACAACAACGGACCAATGTTTTTCTTAGTTTTGACAAATGTACCATGGTTATGTAAGATGTTAACAAGAAGGAAACTGGATGAGGATGACCTGTATATTATCTCGGAAGTATCTATGGATCAATCTAAAAGCTTTCCAAAATAAAAAAGCTGACTTATGGAACAAAATCTCATTACATACTTACTAGAATGGCTAAAATAAACAAGTGAAAATGACAAGTGCTGGAAAGGAAACAAAACAAGGAGAATTCTTTATGACTAGAACAATGAACAACCACAACTTGTAAACTTCTGGTACAAATGTAGAACTATATAGAAAAGCCATTATAGGGGCTGGAGGAAGGGCTCAGTGGTTAAAGCACTTGCCTAGTGAGTGCTAAGTACCCTAGTTCGACTCCCCAGCACCACATAAGCTGGGTATGGTGGTGCACACCTGGAATCCCAGCACTCAGGAGGCTGAGACAGGAGGATTGCTGTGAATCCAAGGCCAGCCTGGGCTCTGAAGTGAATTCAGGACCAACCTGGACCACAGAGTGAGTCCCTGTCTCAAAAAAAAAAAAAAAAAAAAAAAAAAAAAAAAAAAAAAAAAAAAAAAAAAGAAAGAAAGAAAAAAAAAGAAAGAAAAGAAAAGAAAATGAAAAGCCATTATAGAAAATATCTGGCAGTTTCTCACAAACATGTGCTTGCTCTAAAATCTAGCAATCATATTCTGAAGTACCTGCCAAAGTGACAGAAAACCTTACATATGTATAAAATCCTACATGTGAATGTAATGGTGGCTTGTTTATGTATGTGCCAAATATCAGAAATAACTCAAAATATCCTGCAAGCTTATGGACAAACAGCCTATAGCATAACCATACGATGGAATATTACACAACTCATAGAACAATCTGGGTGCATTACTAAGTAGAAGAGCCTGCCTCAACATAATCACATTTAAATGACATTCACTAGGGCCAGAGAACGGACCAGCGGCTGTCAGATGGTGGGGATGGAAGAAAGGATATGAATCATTGAGTACTGACTATAATATTTAGCTCTTTCAGGTGGGTGGTAATTCCTCTTTCCTAGCACTGGGTTTATTCAAATGACAGATATATTTAAGTTACTCATACAACTAAATAACCTCCCCTCATAGTGCCCTAGAAACTTTCTTCATGCAGCTTCCAATTATCGACAGCCACATCTATCAACTGTGAGGAGAGACAAAATACTCCCTTGGACATTGTCCCCAGGTAATCTGCTCTCCAAGGGCGAGCCACTGTCCCTCCTACACATCACATGGGTCCATGGGACACTGGTCTCCTCCACCGGAACTTTCACATTAGCACAGCTTCCATAACTTTCACTGGGGAAAAACCATCTCGGTTACCTACTTGCCTCACTTTCTGCTTCCTCTGCTTTTCTGTAGAGACCTAGGGTTAGTGCAGGTTGTGTGTGCTTCTTTCTCTAGCCTCAAAATCATTTATTCATTCTTAAAATATTGAAACTACACTATGTGTTGAACACTAGACTAGACACTAGGAAATCCGTGATTAACAGAGTCCAATGCCTCCAGGAGCTGTTATTCTAATGGGCACATAAGTCTGCCAGGTAACATAACTTCACAAACGGTAAGTACTACCAGGAATAAAACAGAGAATACAAAGTGATAAAAGGAAAGCTATTTGATGGGTGATAATTTCTCTAAGGTGGAAACTCATTAGCAGAGATCTGAATACTGAAAAGGAAAGCTCTAAGATACAAACGAGGTACACAGGCCTATAATCCTAGCATTATGCGAGGCTGAGACGGGAGGATCACAAGTTTGAGCCCGCCCTGGGCAAAACAGCAATGCTTTAAAATGGGCTGAGAATGTAGCTTGGCATGAAGGTCCCATTTAAGCCTCAGTACCATGCACCTGCACACACAAAGGTAGAAAATAGGGCTCTCCAGGAGGGAACAACTGTCAAGAAACTGACAGGGTAATACAATGGCATGCCTGATAAACAGCAGAGGGCCAGTGAGCGCATTGCAGGCAGAGGCCTGGGGAGCAGAGGAGCCGGATCCACAGCTTCAAGCATGTAACACTGGGAGGAGACGTGGGTCAAAGCAACAGAACCACACGATTTAATTTACATGCGTTGATGCTATGTGGTGAATAGGCTGTAAGGAAATGTATGCCCTCCCTGGGCAGACTGTTCAAAGGACAGGAAAAGCATTTCCCTGATTTCTGTCCTTTGCCCTTGTTCAAAATCAAGGGTAAAGGACAGAAAATTGCTTATTTACAAGCACCAAAGTACCACGTGCAGTCTGGCACATTTCTGAAGCTCGCACACAGACTTTCAGTTGTGAATGCTTTGCCTAGTTTCTTCATCAACCCAATCACTGTATTCTATTTTTCAAAAATACATTAAAATCCCATCAGCTAAAGGCAGGCTTTCTTGATTTTATCGTTAAAAAAAAAAAACATCTAACATACCTGCCACATCTACCCAGGGTCCTTTGCACTCACATTCCTGCAGAAGCAGACCCAGGTATACAGTGGACCTACACTCAGCTGATCTCACTGAAGGCTGCCGTGAGGGTGACCCTAAGAGAGGCTTCCACCACCCACAACTCAAGCAATACACAAGTCACATTTCTATAACCAAAACAACAACAACAACAACAACAAAAAACCCACCTACGCTACATCTGCCTCATGTACTTTGCAGACAGACAAAGGCTATCCCCGTGCTGGCCAACTTCTTCCATAAATAAACAGACTGGCCAACTGTGTGTGGTAACGCTGGTGAATTCTTCTGGCTACTTTTATTTGAGAGGCATGACTAATATATTATGGTATTGTCAGCTGTAGGAATATTTATAGTAACTTTACACTCAAAAAAAAGCAAAATAGTAAGATATACATATATGCTGGACCACATTCTTAGTAATAAAATTAGGAGTAGAATTGTTTTTTTAATCTCTAATGTTAAGTTTTGGAAAATCATCCTTTGAAATTGTTAATAAAACTCTAATAAGTCAGGCCCAGTGGTGTGGGCCTGCAACCCCAGCACCTAAGGAGGCTGATGAAGGAGAAGAATCCCAAATTCAAGGCCAGCCGGGGCAACTCAGCAACTTAGTGAGACCCAGTTTCAAATAAACATAAAAAGGAGTGGGGAGAATGGATTAGAGCAAAGGCCCTGGGTTCAGTCCCCAGTACTGGAAAACAAACAAACTATCTGTAATCAAAATTAACAAATGCTCCCCCATGAGCTTCCAATAAAAAAGGGAGATGCATTCCCTATGGGGAAAAAGAATTCCAAAACCACAGTAAAAGGAACAAGTTAATTTTCAAAGTCAGCTTAACCCAACAGTCCAACACATTCCTCCTAGAAATCCTCAGACCTCTCAGTTTTTGGTAACTTGCCAGTGACAGAGCACTAGAATTTCTCTAATGTTTGGAGATCCATAATCTATAGCACTCAAAAAACTCCAAAGCTTTATCTTTTTCCTTCTGTAATCCATGAAGCTGACATGTTTTTCTGTAGATGCTGTGGCCTGAAATATGGTATTATATACTTTATCAATTCTATATGTTCAAACAGCTCTTCGGTATTTGAATAACATTTTATCATATATTATGCCAATAAAACTTAAGTCTTTTAAAATGTATGTATTTTTATCTGTAGAAAGTACTAGAGAATCTAGGTTCAGTTCTTTGGTTAGTGTTTTACTTCTCTAAACTTATTTGCTCCTTCAAAAATTCAACTACCCAGGCACAGTGGTGTATGTCTGTAATTCTAGCACTCTGGGAGGCTGAGGCAGGATATCACCAAGTTGGAGTCCAGCCCGGGCAACTTAGCAACTTGGTGAGACCTTGTCTAAAAATAAAAACAGGTTAGAGATGTTGCTCAGTCGAAGGGCCTGGGTTCAATCCTCAGTGTCACAATAGAAAGATCAACCTATTAAGATAAAGAGACACTGCTCACAGCTTTAATACTGCCACTGCAGCCCAGAGTGTGGATAGTGAAGCAAGTGGATTTTTTTTTTCTTTTGGCACAGAAGTCTGGGCTCAGGGCCTTCCCACTGAGATACACCCCCCACTCCCAGCCCATTTTTCAGTTTTGATTTGAGACAGGGTCTCACTAAGTTGCCCACACTGGGCTCTAACTTGTAATCGTCCCTCCTCAGCTTCCGAAAGTGCTGAGAGCATAGACTTGCACCACCAGGCCTTCCTGGTAAAGCAAGCTTTCAAACTCATTACCCTCTTCAACAAAATCATCTCCATAAGAACTGGCAAGTGTGAGAAGCATAAGCACAAACTCTGAAGCCAGACTACTTAGGCTCAAATACCAGCTCTGAGACGAGGACGCACTGCAGGATCTTAGAAAAATTATTTCATTTTCCTAGGCCTCAGTTATTTCAACTGTAAAACGTAAATAATAACTGCCTTTCTCAAAAGCTTGTCATAAGGATTAAATGAGTTAATATCTGTAAAGCTCTTAAAATAGTACTGGCACATAATAAACAAGTTGTTAAGTGTTTGTTAAAGAAAAACAAATACTCAAAAAAAAAAGAAACAAATGCTCGGGAGACTATAAAGAAAAAGAAGGAACCTTTCCACATTGCTAGTGGGACAGTGAACTAGTACAAGCACTATAGAAAGCTGTATGGAGATTCCTCAAAAAACTGAAATATTCCTCTTGACCCAACTATACCTCTTCTGGGCATCTTCCCAAAAAAGTTAAAGTCATCATACAAGAATGACAGATGTAGGGGCTGGAGGAATGGCACAGCAGTTAAAGCCCTGAGTTTGACTCCCTAGCACCACATAAAGCTGGGTGTAGTGGAGCATGCCTGTATTCCCAGCATTTGAGAGGCTGGGGCAGGAAGATTGCTATGAGTTCAGGGCCAACATGGGCTACATAGTGAGTTCAGGACCAGCCTGGGCTACAGAGCAAAACCCTGTCTCAAGAAAAAAAAAAAGTGATACATGCATACCAATGTTTATACCAGCACAATTTATAATAGCCAAGTCTTGGAAGAAGTCAACATTCCCAACCACAAGATGAATGGATAAAATAGATATAGTATACATATACAATGGAATACTACTCTGTCATAAAGGACAAATTTGAGTGATTTGCAGGAAAATAGATGCATCTTAAGACCATTATGCTCAGCAAAATGAAATCAGAGCCAGAAAGTTAACTATCACATGGTTTCTCTAACATGACAAAACCAAACCACAAAAATATAACACATATAGAAGTAAAGAGTTGAACTTTGTGGACAGGGAAGGGGAAAGTGGGGGGAGGGGGGTGAGAGGGTGGGAAGTAGAAAGGGATGCAATATGTAAACAAAAAATAAAATAAAATAATCGAGGGCTGGAGGAATAGCTGAGTGATTAAATTCTTGTCTAGCAAGCTCAAGGCCCTGGGTTTGATTTCCCAGCACCACTTAAGCCAAGCATGGAGACATATGCCTGTAATCCCAGCACTCATGAGGCTGAGGCAGGAGGATTGCTGTTGCATTCAAAGTGGGCCTGGGCTACCTAATGAGTTCAGGACCAGCCCAGACTGCATAGTGAGACCCTATCTCAAAAAAAAAAAAAAATGATAAAAGAGAAAACAAATGTCTTAGATATTAAACAGAAAAGAAACCTAGTCTTGAGTGAAAGTCCACTAGCTAGTTCCTCTTAGCTTATATAAATGGCAAAATACTAAAACTGTTAAGAGTCAGGTCTAAATGACAAAGAGATTCCTATGAGAAATTAATAAGTTGGGCCAGTAACCTTGATAATCTTTGCCACTTGCCTTTGATTACAAAACTCTATACATAAGAACTTTCCACACAAGTTCTAAAGAAAAAGTATTTTCAAGCTCCTGAGCAACGACACCACATTAAATGTCAATCATGTCCTGTTATTCAATACGCATACAAAACTCATCACAGTCACAGTCTCAAGAGACTCTACTGTGACTCGATATAATTAATAGCTAACATTTACTCAATACTTTTTATGGGCCAAGCTCTATTATTTTACTGATGATAAAACTGAGGAATATTCAGGCCTGTATTCCCAGAATGCTGGGAGGCTGAGGCAGGAGGATCACAAACTCAAGACCAGCTTGGGCAACTTATTGACTCAACAAGACGTGGTCTCAAAATGAAAAATAAAAAATGAACAGGTGATGGAGTTCAAGGTGAAGCCCTAGATTCCATCTAATGTTCAAAAAAACAAAACCAACCCTAAGACACAGAGAGTAACTTGCCTTACGTTATATAGCTACTAAGTCACAAACCTGAGATTCAAACTCTGGTAGGCTAGCTTTAAAGCTTGGGCTCTTCAACTACAGCTAGTGTCTCATAATGGAACAGCACAAACAACACAAATGGTTTTTTTTTAAAGGTGAACAAGCTAAAAATGTATGCTATAATCACCACTAGCCAAAATTCACAAGGCAACTAATGAGAAGAAGGCAAATTTTCTTTATCCTTTCTCACTCTCATCCCAAGTGAGCACGAGTTAGTACAAATGAAATGCTTTAAATAGTGCCTGGCACTTAGTAAGCGCTCATTAAGTGTTAAGAGCTAGTACTGGTAAAAATAGTAAAGTGTGCCTGCTAACTCTGTCTCCCCCTAACAGCAAGGACGGGCTAGGAATGCTTGTTATCTACACCATGTCATTCTCTCTATGATTTCAAGAAATAAGCTGGAACAGTAAATAAATGCAGCCCACCATCACAAACCCTAATGACCTCTCCATTGTTACCCTCCCCTGCCCACGTACAGGGGAGCAAGCAGCTCGCTCCTCAGACCTCTTTTCTTGGCTTACAAAGCCTGGAGTGGGGCCAGAAGAAAAGCAGAATAAAGCAGCTTTGTGACCTACTGGCGAGGTGCCAAGAACAGAAGCCAAGTGCTTGCGAAAACCAACTGAAGAGACCTGAACTTTTATTGTTAGATGGAAACTAGCAATGGATTCTACTGACAGCTCTGTAAAAGATGGAACGTTTTCAACCTCATGATTCTACGTAACTACAGTTTTTTTAAATCATGTGCCTAGAAAAGTAAAGAACAAAATAACAGTAATTATGATCAAGGCAACCGGACACCTTCTCTCATTCTGCAAAACCATTTAGGTTCAAAACTTCCAGAATCAGCCAATCACGGTAGAACTCGCCTGCAATCCCAGCACCCCTGGGGCCAAACAAGAGAATTGTAGTACAGGGCCCAATGGGCTACACAGTGAGTTCAAGGTTAGCTTGGAATACAGTGTGACCCTGTTTCAAAAACCAAAAAAGCTTTATAGAATCAAAGCGTATCTCAAAAACGGGGGGCGGGGAGGGGAGGCACCGCAGCTTATACCTATTATTTCCCTACTAGGGAAGCTGAAGCAGAATGAAGCCCAACTGGGCAATTTAGTGAGACTGTCTCAACATTAACATGGTAGAGCACTTTTGCCCACCGTGCCCTAGGCCCTCGATTCGATCCCCAGTACCACAAAAGAAGAAAGAAAACCCTATGTAGTCCAGGATGGCCTCAAATTCACGGCAATCCTGCCTCAGCCCCCCAAGTGCTAGGATGAGTACTGGGCCCAGTTCAGGTGGGGCTGGGGAATAGACTCAGGGCCTCGGCTTGCACTATTTTCTTTGCAAAGCTCTGCTTCTCACTCTCAGAAACATTTAACCATGAGTGTTATCTCCTCACCTCTCCCTAGTCCACAGCAAAGGAAGACCTGGTAAAAAGGAAATGCAGATTTGATATTTACAGCTTTATTTCAAAATTTCACCACAGAACTTCCCTAAATTTGACATCTTTAAAAAGAGAAAAAGTGCTGATGACGTGCGTGCCTGAAATACCAGAACTTACAGGGGCTGAAGCAAGAGGTTCACAAGTTCAAGTTTTGCCTGAGCAACTTAGTGAATCCCTGACTCAAAAATAAAAATAAATTAAATTTAAATTAAAGCTAAAAAGAAAGGGCTGAGAACAGTATCCCTGGATTCCCAATTGGGAATGGGAGTGGGAAAGAATTAGAATTCAATGACGAATTTCCTAATTACTGGGGTATTTTAAATCTTTTCCAAATATTAATACTTTGTAAACAAAGAATGAAGTTTAAGGGGCATGAGGAATGACAGCGCAGCTAAAGCCCTGAGTTTGATCCCCTAGCACCATATAAAGCTGGGTGTGATGGCGCACGCCTATAATCCCAGCACTCAGTAAGCTGAGGCAGGCGGACTGTCCTAAGCACAAAGCCAGCCTGGGTTATAGGACCCTGTCGCAAAAAAAAAAAAAAAAAAAGTGAGCCTAGCACGGTGATACTGACCTATAACTACAACTATTCTCAAGACTGAGGCCAACCTGGACATTCATCAAGACCCTGCCTTAATAACCCTGCTGAGGATATAGTTTAGTATGAGGCTCTGAGTTCAATCCCCAGTACCAAAGGGGTGGGGGGGTGAGACAAAAGAAAAAAAAGTGTACATAATATGACTGAATTATAAGAGAAGTTAACATAAAAGAATATAAATAAGCAGTACTCTTAACCAAATGTTACTTCTTACCAAAAATCATATTTTTTCTGTTAACCAGTGTCTTAGTTACTTTCTCGCAGCTATGACTCAATACCCGACATCCACTAGCTAGGGAGGACAGATTTACTGTAGCTTACAGTTTCAGAAGGTCTCAGTCCATTCATGGGTAGGCAGCTGGGAAATGGTGGAATGACACAGGAAGGCCTCAGCTAAAGCTGGAACCGGAGTTCCTGGGGCAGAGATCCTTATAGCATGGTGGGAGAAGAGACTGGGAGGAAGGGTGGAAACCAGCAACACGCCCCTCCAGGTTAAGTTCTAAGAATCTGCCCCTTCCAGCCAGGTCCTACCTTCCAACCCCTACACAGTATCCATACAACATGAGGCTTCCGGGGGACACTCCAGATCTAAACCATGACAACCAGATTCTGATTCTCAACTATTTACAAAACACTCAGAACAACATTATTATCTGAGTACAAAAATAACATAAGGGAGATAAAACTAAAGATGTGATACTCATGTGTACCAATTCCTCAGAAAAGGGATGGAGGAATAGCCTAGCAAGCAAGCACCAGGCCCAGAGTTGACTTCCCAGCACCACACAAACTGGGTACGGTGGCGCTCAACTATAATCCCAGCACTCCAGAGGCTGCGGCACAGGACTGTCATGAGCTCAGGCCCAGCCTGGACTAGAATTCAGGACCAGCCCAGACTATAGAATGAGACTGCCTCAAAAAGAAAAAAAAAAAAAGACTAACGTAAAGTCATCTCCTTCCCTTGATTTCCAATTAGATTTATTTGGAAATAATAAAGACACAAAAGAATAGTATGGCTAATATTATTCTAAATAGCTATTATTCACATTTTTTAAATGTGAAAGCTCTCCATGTTTTCTTTGAAGGTAAAAATATAAACACACTTGCTAGCAAGTTAAAACCCCTGGGTCGATTCTCCAGCACACAGAAAGCTGGACATGGTGGTACACACTTGTAATCCCAACACTCGAGAGGCTGAGGCAGGAGGATTGTTCTGAGTTTGAGGTCAGCCTAGGCAACACACACAGTGAGTTCAGAACCAACCTGAACTACAAAATGAGATTCTGTCTCAAAAAATAAATACTCTAAACATGCTAATCCTAAAAATATTGTTATATTTAGTTTTGTACTAACTTTGAAATTTGGAAACAAAACTACAAAATCTTCAGCTTTAGTCTTCTGTTTTATATCTCAAAGTTCTTAAATTCATATGCGGGATATTAAGATTTTTAGCATTTAAAGACTATTATGTAAGTTCATTCAATACTTTGCATGTTAAAGTAAAAAAACACTTCAAGTGGATATTTTATTAAAAATATTACCTCTTATCCAATAACTCCAAAGTAATTACTTCCACAAGATTACTGTTCTTAAAAAAGGAAGGATCTGATCCTATTTGCTTTCTAACAAAAAGTTTTTGTTATCTGAGAAACATTGTAGCAAACAGTTTCTACTTTGCATAAAGCCAGCATTAATGAAGAGATGAGGTAAATTCTCACTCTAAAGTTCTCAACCAAAAGAGGTATTCTTTTTCATTTCAGGGAAATGAATTTTTTTAACCTTACTCTATGAAAGAAAAAAATGATTACAAAAGTCAACCATAATACAAAAAAATTCAAGAACTCTCGAGTCAGTAAGGCTAAATTCAAATTTAAATATTCAGTTAACTAATTGTATCACTTCAGGCAAGTTATATATTTTGTGTGCCTCAGTTTCCTCATATATAAAATGAACACAGAGTAAGTACTCACTTCAGAAGGGCGTAAGAATTAAACAGTGTGCACATATCACTTTAGATTAGTTCTTGGTACAAGTTAAATGCTATGCAAAGTTTGCTTTCACTTTTACTTTCTCACCATGACAGATTTTTATACTTTGGTTGTGAAAAACTTTCCCCAAAGTGAATTTCTTAATGTTTTAAGAGAACATGATTTTGTGTTAATTAAGCTGTTACACAGATAAATCCAAGAATCTCAACCCCCACCCCCAAAAAAGGTGAAACCATTGTCAGAGCATTAAAAATATAAAAAATCTAGTTTAAAAAAACTGTATTTCAGGGACTGGAAGAATGACACAGTGGTTAAAGTGCTTGCCTTGCAATCATAAGGCCCTAGGTTCGATTCCCCAGCACCACATAAACCTGGGCATGGTGGCACATGCCTGTAATCCCAGCACTCAGGAGGCTGAGCCAGGAGGACTGCTTACTCCAAGGACAGCCTGGACTACCCTGTCTCAAATATATATATATTTACTCCAGGGGCTGGAGGAATAGCTCAGAGGCTAGAGCACCTCGCTAGCAAGCTCAAGACCTTAGGTTCAATTCCACAGCACCACATAAGCCAGGCATGGTGGCACACACCTGTAATCCCAGCACTCAGGAGGCTGAGCCAGGAGGATTACCATTAGTTTTGAGGTCAGCTTGGGCTCCACAGAGAGTTCTGGACCAGCCTGGACTGTAGAGCAAGATCATGTCTCAAAAAGAAAAAAAAATTACATTCAATTGTCACTAGTAAAAAGCTAACACTTTCTTTGTTCTCTAGCATGAAAAAGAATTTAAATTGACACTGTGGTGGTGGCAGGGGAGCTGGAGGAATAGCACAGCAGTTAGTGACTGAAGCGCAAAGTCTTGAGTTTGATTCTCTAGCACCACATAAACTGGGAATGGCTGCACACACGTATAACCCAGCATTCTGGAAATGGAGGCAGGAGGGCTGCTGTGGGTTTGCGTTGCCTGCTCTACAGACTGAGTTCATCACCAGCCTGGACCAATAAGCTGAGACCCTATCTAAAAAAGAAAAATGACACCTTCTTAGAATAAAGCTTATTTTAATTATGCTAAATCATATTTAATTCAGAACTGTACAAATAAAACCAAATTCAGAAGTGAAATCTAAGTTGGACATGGCAGTGCATGCCTGTAGGCTGAGGGAGGAAGGTCACTCAGACCACAAGTTTAAGACCAGACAGGGCAAAATAGCGAGACTCTGAGATTCTCTTCAAAAATGAAAATAAAAAATAGAAGAATTTAAGCTGTCAGCCCTATACAATGTCATCTACTTCACAAAAACAGCTTAAATATGAATTATTGTAACTGACATAACAAAGATGCCCAAATTAGATTTGCTGAAAGAAACAAGATTAGGGCTAACGTAAAACTATTGCTAACTATTTTCTACGAAGAAAAACAAAACGCATCTAGCTAGTACAAACATTAACCAAGCCAATACGTTAAAGTGCATCCAACATAACCTGTAGTAAAATCTTTAAAATATTAAATGCTTGCTGCCTTGGGCTGATCTGTTAACTTATTTACAGTATTATTTAAACTACATGTTTCCTTTTTTTATCTAAAATGCCTTTGCATATTAAAAAGGGAAAAAACAGTAAAGATAAGTTTTGTGAGGCCCAAGTTTCACGTGTCCTTTTAAAAATTTTACTATAAATAACAGAGAAAAGATCTTGATTACTTGTCCATTTCATAATTTGCTACCGCAGGACTTAGGTTGATAGGACAAAGCAAAGTATCAAGATGACATCCTCCATTACCTGCTCTGTTCTCTGACAGTCAAGCACACCACTCTCAATCAGGTAGTTTATACTTTCAGCCATACATTCCACAAAGGAATGTGAACTTGTATTTTTTAAATTAATCCAAAAATAGAAAGTCCATCTATTTAATTTTCCAATTTACTCTAACTACTATAACAATTCACCTTCTGTATAAAACAATTAGATAAATGCACGGGAGAATAGACTATTCTTAATACTTGCAAATATATTTTCACTTGAACTATTCTTTCTCACATGAGCTAAGAGATCCATCCTGCACTTACATGCAGTACACAAAATCTTTTTAGACAAACAGTTCCTAAAAAAGAGAGAATGGGGTCATGAAGCAGATTACACAGATCATAAAAACCATGGTATCACAAGGCACAAATGGCAAGGACATATAGAAGCTATGTTTGTTTCTAAAACATTTAAAACTACATCTCCCTTAAAACAAACTATAGGGCTCAAAGACAAAAATTAAAACATGTAAGAAAAAGTATAGTGGAAAGCTGGCAAAAAAAAAAAAACCCAAGCCAAAATAAAACAAGAAAACTTGTAAAGGGCTGGAGAAATGGCTCAGAGGTTAAAGCACTTGCCATGCACTAAGTACCCGAGTTCGATTCTCCAGTACCACATAAACTGGGTGTGGTGGCGCGTGCCTGTAATCCCAGCATTCAGGAGGCTGAGCCAGGAGGATTGCTGTGAGTCCAAGGCCAGCCTGTGCTCCACAGTGAGTTCAGGACCAGCCTGCACTACAGAGTGACATCCTGTCTCAAAATAAATAAATAAATAATAAATAAATAAATATTAAAAAAAGAAAACCAAAACCCTGTAGGCATAAAACAAATATATACAAATAGGTTTTAAGGCACAGCCCTATATATAATCCCAGCACCCTGGGAGCCTGAGACAGGAGCATCACAAATTGGAGCCCAGGTTAGGTACCTTAGTAATCAAGCAAAACCTCTCTCAACTGTGGCTTGTTTTGTTTTGTTTGTTTTTTCTTAGGCAGAGTCTTGCTATGTAGTCCAGGCTGGTTTTAAACTCTCTCTGTAGCCTCGCCTGGCCTTGAACTTGGTACAATCCTCCTGCCTCAGCCTCCCAAACAGATGCTGGGATTACAGACACGCAGCACCACATCCTGTTTATGTGGTGCTGGGGAATCCAACCCAGGGCCATGCGTTTGCTAAGGCTTTTACCACTGAGCTACATCCCTAGCCCACTTCAAAATTTAAAAAAAAAATTTTTTTTTCAAAAAGGGCTGGGATGTAGCTCACTGTAAAGGCCCTGGGTTCAATCCCTAATACTGAAAAAAAAAAAATATTGGCAGAATTGTTTTAAATCAAGTTTAAGTTTACATACTAACAACTTGACAAACTAAGGGAGAAATTTCTATGAAAAGCCAAGAGTGAAAGCTGGGCTACAGCTCAGTGGCAGGGCGTGTACCTGGCATGCAGGAGGCCCTCGGCTCAAGTCCTGGCACAGCAAAACAAACAAACTCACTAACAGTGATTCTCCTCCTGAGACTGGGAAACACACACTAAACTGTCTTCGGTCTAGAGGGGGAGAGGGCAATGTCCTGGGCAGGCAGCAAAGTAAGAGGGACGGGCTTCCCAATAATCAGCAAGACCAAGACCTGCAGCATGGACAGATGAGGAGTGACTGAAAAATAAGGTGCATGTTTAAATTTTTAAAAATTATTACAGTAAAGGCCACAACGCCATTTATACTCCTCAAAGTACTGCCTCTCTCGTCAAACACTCCTATCCTATTGTTCTTGCCATTTGCTGAGGCAGTTCGGGAAGTCCTTTGTTGTGACTTGAGTTATACAGTTAGAAAAGTGCTGTTAGACACGTCCTGAATTAATTCAAAAGATTTACCTTTCACTGTCATTTTGACTCAAGGGAAGAGCCAGAGGTCATATGGTGCCAGGTCCAGTGAATAAGCCAGCTGAGGACACACCAAAATGCTCTTAGAGCCGGCTTTCCCATTAAACAGCAGGTAACAACAGCATTCATTAGAATGTTGATCCTATCTCATAAAGATACTTCTAGAACTGCTTCAGAACATGGCAAGAAAATTAGCGTAGGTGTGTCTGATGCAAGGGGGAATATTTTGATGTTCCTTTTACAGTAATTTTTTTTAATTTAAACACTCATCATGTCTTAATCTCATAGGATGCTCATTTTAACCTGTGGCCTGCAAGTTTTTTGGTCATTTGAGTGAAGAGAATTTGTCTTGGGTCATATTTAAAAGATAACATAGTTAATGTTATAAGGAATGCAACTTTCTCTTTATTTATTTATTTATTTTTTTTAGGCTGAGGCAGAAGAATCACAATTTAAAGCCCAGCCTGGGCAACTTAGCAAGATCCTGTTTAAAAATGAAAAATGGATTGGGGATGTAGCTCAGTGCAAGGCACACCCAGCCCCACCCCCACCCCCACACAAATATTTAATATACCACAAGAGAAAAATGAAAAAACAAGGGCAAATAAAACTGCGGGCCTCAGGTAGGACTTGCCTGATTTAGAGGCTTTTATGCAGAATTTATAATAATAGGTTGAAATCTTATTTATTTTTATGATAATGGGGATCAAAACCAGTGCGTTTGCAATGAGGTACCTTTCCAGCCCACCCCCTCTTTAAATTTTGAGACTAGATCTCACTAAATCACTAAGTTGCCCAGGCTAGGCTTGAACATGTGACTCCAGCTGTGCTACCTGTCAGCCTCCCAGTGATCGGACTATAGGCCACCACAATAGGCTGTTCAGAGTCATTTCAGAAGAAAAGAGAGAATGAAAGAACTCCTAAAAGTTTTCAACATCTGTGCAAACAGCTTCTTTCTATACTCCCGCTTTTAAGGCAAAAGTTGGTTGGTATGATTTTAAAATATATATTATAGATCTGTGACCCTAAGAGTTTAATTTCTGAAACACAACTGTTTGACTTCAACCTAGTAAATACTACCCGGTGCCCTCCAGCGTATGGACCTGTGTGTTATGACTGAGTGCATGTGCACAAATTCTTCATTCAGAAAAAATGACCTTGGAGAAGTCAACATTAATTCTTCACTGTGTAAAAGGGAAGAGTATGTTTAAATACTATGGTTCCCTCCAGCTGTAAACTGTAGAAACATATGTAGGTTTTAGATTTAGCCATGCTAAAGTTATACAAAGATCAGAAACAAAAACAAAAGGTTGAAAGTCTGATCTCCACCAACTCAAATATCCATGAAGTTCCCGTGGCTTTCTAGATTTTTAAAAAACCTAGAGGTAAGGAAGCCACAGGATTCAGCCAGTCACTGGGATTAAGGACGGGCTAATCAACCAGAAGGGTCTTCCTCTGCAGCACTGAGGACTAACATGGCCAAGCTCCAAAGTCCTTTTGCTAAAAATAGGTGAACAGAGAAGCCTGATTTTGGAGTAAGCCAATGTCTATGCTACACTCTCATACGTATATGTATCATATAGTACGTGAGAACTCACCCAAAGGAGAAGCGGATACTAAAAGCTGTATTCTGCTCACATTTAAGTATTAAATTTCAGCGATTTATATGACTACAGAAACTGATCACACCCAAAAAGAAAACTTTATCAATAAAATGCTATATATATATATATATATATATATATATATATATACAAGAAAAGTAAAAATAAAGATTATCCAGCCCTGTACTTCAAAACATACTATATGATTACAAAATTTTGGAAATGAGACACCAACCACTACTGCGTTAAAACTGCTAAATAAATTGAAGAAAGATACCCTACATCTCAAAAGGAGAAAAAAAAAGTCTCAGGACTAAGGGGTAACCATAAAGTAAAGATAAATTAGAAGGATACTCTAAGAAGTATTGTAATGCATTACAAAGAAACAAAGTTTATAAAGGAAAAACTTATAGAGCTTGTAAAGCTCGTAAAGAAACAAAAAGCAGAAAAAGTGTTAATACGGTAAAAATGAAAAAGGTACAGAAGGCAAGCATAACTATACATATCTGCACACCGCAATTAAGAATTATTTTAAAATCACGATAGTGAAACGTAGCAAAAGTAGTATTCATAAGAACCCGCTAAAATCTCTGAGCACAAATCTGTAAACAAGAGACTAACACTCTACCAAGGAACTTCGTCCCGTCACAGCAACTGTCCTCTAAGAAAAGCCACGCGAAACATAGCGCTGACCGTCCCTGAGCATCCGCATTTCGGCCTCAGCTGGGCATCTCCAGTCCCGCGGGACAGAGAACGCAAACCTGACAGACCGTCCTCGTGACCTGTCAATTAACGAGATCACACAAGCCCAACCGCGGCACCGTGGGCCTGCCACCTGTTAGCTGCTCAGAGACCCAAAACTGAGCTCCAGAGAAGCCCTGGGAACGCCTTTGTTAATCTCCGCGGAAGCTCCCGGAGTTCAGTCTCCCCCCGCGCCTCAAAGCCGGGCTGGCCCCGGGCTAGGGAAGTACTCCCGGATCGGGCTTGGGCACAGCCGTCCTCCTGAGCTAAGAAAGGGCACGAAAACTCCAAGCGAAGCCTCAGAGTCATCGACTCGTCCCCGGAGGGGGGAAGGCCAGAGGGGAGCAAAGCGGGGGCGCGGGACCTAAGACCTCAAGGAAGGGCTGATTGCGGAGTGGAGGAAGTGGACACAATGGGGATGGGCTGTCCCGCGGAGCGAGGAACAACAGAGGAAGAGAGGGGCCGGCACGGGAAAAGCGGGGGCGAAGGGCAAGAAACCCAGGCTAGGAGGCGGCCGATGAGGCAGAAGACGGGAAGAGCCAGCGGAGGCCAAGGAGGCGAGGCCGGCGCGAGGGAAAGGGCTGCGATGAAGGAAGGACCGCAGGGACAAGGGACGGGCGAAGAGACCCCCCACCCACCGGACCCGAGCAGAGTCCCTGCCGCTGCTTCCTACAGGCTGTGCTCGACCCGACGCGCTCACACGCTGCTCGGCAGCGGAGACTCACCCAAAGGCTGCACAAGTCCCACAGCAAGACATGGGTACCGCTCCAGACCCGCCGTAGAACCAACGGAGCGCAGGAGACCGCGGCGTTAGCGTGACCCGGATGTGCATCCCTAGGAACCGGAAGTAAGCCGACCTGGTCATCACAATCCACACTTCGTTGTATCAGAAGCCTCTGGGCGCATGTCCTGGCCTCTAGGGGCGGGTTAAGGCCTGGGCTCCGCCCATCTGGTCGTTCCGGGCGAACTCCACCCCTGGCCACGCCCCGCGAGGCGCCTCGTATTACTTAAGTAGACCTTACTCTACTGTTTAGCTACACCAGCCGGAATAAGTAGTAGTAAAACCTTCGCTTTCTAAATAGATCTTTTAAAATGAGTGTTATTCCTAGTTCTCTAAAGGGAATGCGTAGAGAAACGCTGAATGCATTGGTAGATTTGGAAAAACGGGACGAATGGGTTGGAACGTTTGGAAGCCACTTGGGAGGCTAGCCCAAGATAATCCCTTTTATCTCCTAACTTAATTTATTCTTAATATTATATTGGCCTTAGAATTAACTTCATTTCGTGCATATTATTTTCAGTAACAAAAATTTTAAAAGTTTTGTTAGGTTTAATTTACAACCTGAGGACGAGCATAGAGCCATGGAGCCAGTTGAATTCAGTGTATTTGGACACTGGAAGTTCATTTAATTTGGGGAATCTTCTTTAAGAAAAAAGAATCTATAACTGCATGGTGGTGCAGTTGAGGCGGGAGGATTGCTGTGACTTTGCGGCCAGCCTGGGCTACATAGTGAATTCAAGACCAGCTGGGCTACAGAGCAAGACCACGTTCTCCCCCCACCAAAAGAATTCACAATATTTTTATTAATTAACTGATTGATATGCCTCTAAAATACCCCTACTAATATTCTTTAGACATCTCCTTCTATGACAACAATTTCCTAAAAAACATTATCTACTAAGATTCTTTTTTTAGTATATATGCTTTTAATTTAATGTATGTATTTATTTATTTGAGACAGGGTGTTGCTCTGTACTCCAAGCTGGTTCTGAACTCACTATGTAGCACAGTCTGGCCTTGAACACATGGCAGTCCTCCTGCCTCAGCCTCCCAAGTTCTGGGATTACAGGTGTACACCACTATATCCAGCTTATGTGATGCTAGGGAATCGAACTCAGGGCCTTGAGCTTGCTAGGCAAATACTTTAACCGCTGAGCTGTTCTTTCAGCTGTCTCTTTTAATTTTAATTAATTAATTTATTTTTAACATATGACTTCCCTTTCCCCTTCCTGCCCTCTCACTTTCCCTTTCCTTCTCTACAAAGTCCATCTTCTTACTTTCTTCCATATTTCTTACATATTTTATGGTTTGGTTTTCTTGTATTAGAGAAAACATATACTTAATTTTCTTGGTCTGATTCACTTCACTGAGCATAATGGTCTCAAGGTGCATCTATTTTCCTAGAAATGATTCAAATGTATCAATGTTAATGGCAGAGTAATACTCCATTGTGTATATATACCCCATCTTCCAGTCCTCTGTAGTTGGGCATATTGGCTTCTTCCAAGATTTGGCTATTTGAAGTTGTGCTGGTATAAACATGGGTGTGCATGTATCACCAGCTACTGTGATTCTTGACTCCTCTTTCTCACACCCCAAGTCTAGCTCATCAGCATCGTCTGTAACAGATGCCTTCGGAATCTCTCCAGAATCATTTGCTGCCTCTGCTGGCACAGCCACAGTCTGTGACTCTGTCCTATTGATCACCTTGCCTCCCTGGGATCTATTAACATAGTAGCAGTAGCTCCTGCTAAAACCTCCATCAGATCGTTCCCCCCCCCCATGAACTTCTTTATTTTTTCTTTCATTTTGTTTTTTGAGACAAAGTATCACTCTATAGTCCAGGCTGGTTCTGAACTCACTATGTAGCTCACACAGGCCTCCAACTCATGGCAATCCTCCTGCCTCAGCCTCCTGAGTGCTGGGATTACAAGCGTGCACCACCTCACCCAGCTTCCACATGAATTTCTAGTTTAGATTGAAAACAAAATCCTTCCATCGCTGTAATTACAGGACCCCGAAGATCCCACACGTCTCATATACCTGACTTCCCTTCCTGTTTCCTGTCATCCCTCCCTTCAGGTACAACAGCCTTTTCGCTGTTATGACCCACGGGTTGGCGCAGAGCTTTGTGCCTGCTGAACCTTCTGCCTGAAATGCTTTTCCCCAAGGTGTCACCATCATTCACCTCCTTGACCTCTTTACTGACACGTCATCTCCGTGAGACTGTCCCTAACACTATATTTAAAGTTGAACACTGTCCTCCCCTGCACCTACCAGTTAACTTGTGTCCTGACTTAACGTCTCTTCCTCCTCACCAGCATGCGATGGGCCATGATGGGTTTCGCTCACGAATGCAGCTCAGTTCCAGAACACAGCCCAGTACATTGAAGGTGCCCAGAAAACATCTGTTAAATAAGGCTAAATTGCTCATTTATTCTGGGGGTAAATTGCTTATGGTACAGTACTTGCTCTCATTAATCTGCACCCGTGCTAGATGAGCCACCGAATCCACGAGGGGGCGCCCGTGAGTAAACAATGAGAGAGCCTGAGGCATGCAAGTGTTCTTTCTACTACACACACATAATTCTATGTGCGTGTGTGGTCCTAGGAATCACACCCAGAATCTTCTCACTGAGCTATTCTAAGCCAGTTTTTTAGATTTATCTTGAGGCAGAGTCTCGCTGAGTTGCTACATTGCCCAAGATGGGCTTAAATTTGGCAGCCTCCTGCCTCAGCCTCCCCGAGTGCTGGGATTACAGGCCCAGCCACTCATCAACACACATAAATCTAAAACAGAGTTAGACAGAAGCACACAAATTCCTTTCCACCCCACAGAGAAGGCTGTAATTCACTAACAAACAAAATAATTCTCTAACATCTTTACAATCCTTTGAGAGTAAAATCAAAGCTCGTTACTACAGGCTATAAGGTCCTCTTGGCTTGCCTTTCCTAACTCTCAAATGACAAGCGCAGACATCTTCCCCCACACATACTGAGCCCCAGCCTATTTCTTGTACAAACCAAGACACCTTGCCTCGCAGCTTAGGCCCATACTGTTTGCCCTCCGCATTCTATTGAATGGCTCCTTCTGCTAGTCACCGTTTGGTTTGACCTCTGAGGCCCTCCTGGCACCTCCTGTCCTCTGCTTAAAGCAGCTCCCTCATCTGTGCTCTGTGTACCTACCCACGGCAGGACAGCAGGTCCCCTTCCCAGCTCCGCAGGCCTTCTCAGCCATGAGAAGGGCGAGGACGTTTCCGGATTCAGAGCTTTGCAAACGATGCAGGACCGTATGAATATAAGAGATCCCTCATTATTTAGAGCCGTGTGTCTAAATACGTGGAGGGCGTCTCCCTGAAGATCTCCAAGGCGCTCACAGGCACCAGCGGTCTTGAAACTATCCTGAAAATAACACGAAGCCACGGTTTTCCTTCTCCGCCCTGGCCCCCTCAGACGTGCGTGGAGGGCAGGAATGGCTCAGTGGTTAACGTGCTTGCCTAGTGTCAAACGCCAAGTACACGAGTTCGATTCCCCAGCACCACATAAACTGGCTGTGGTGGCACATGCCTGTAATCTTAGCACTTGGGAGGCTGAGACAGGAGGATTGCTGAGAGTTCAAGGTTAGCCTGGGCTCCATAGTGAGTTCAGGACCAGCCTGGGCTACAGAGCGAGACCCTGTCTCAAAAAAATAATAATAATAATAAAGAAGCAAGGGGGGAGTTTTGCAAAGCTTGTGCATGATGTCCTTGCTGCTGGCTCATGGGAGCTATGCCAGAATATTCTTGTATTTCAAAAATTCCTCAGTTTTAATTCTAAAATAGCAAAAATAAATTACAGACTATATAAACAGAAGCTCTTTGGGGTCCTCAGTAATTGTTAAGTGTGTTAAGAGGTCCTGAGATGAAAACTGTTAAGAGCTGCTGCCCGCAGTTGCTGGGTATCCCCTTCTTGTGGTGTATGCCCTGGCGCCCTGCTCTGACCATTCCCAGATGCCTGGTCTCACACCCGGTCCCACTCCTGCCATGACCAGCCCTCTCCTACTGGCATGCCTTTCTATTTTGATTAACATACTTGAGACTTTCTTGCACAAATGTCCAGTAACAGCTGTCCCGGGACAGCCTGGAGACCACACACAATTGTGCTCAGCCCTCACAAACAGCATTAGACCTACAGCCGGGCCCCCTGCCCGCTTCCTGCAAGATTATCACGACCCCCTGAACTCCTCTGCCTTCCTGGTTTCGGCCTGGCCTTGACCTTACTGGGACTGTTGAAGAGATTATGTCAATTTGAGGCAATTAGAAACCAGCCTGGATTAGAGAGTGATTTGTGTGCCAGCAAATGTGGGAAGAACCCCCATCCAGATATGGGATGTGGGAACTCCAACTATAAAAGGAAGGAAGAAGAAATATTGTTACAGCTTTTTCCTCCTGGAGAGACTGGATGTGATGGAACTTGGCTTCCTGTTTGTGATGTCGGGAGAAGCTGCCTCCACCTCTGCCTCTGCCATGTACTTCCATTGCTGCCGGCCACCCCGAGTGGACTGTGACCTTCTGAAACTGTGAGCGAAAATAAATCTTTCCTCCCATAAATTTGTGGATGGCAGGTATTGAGTCACAGCAACAAAAAAGTGACTAAGACAGCTCTTGAGCACTAGTCTGACCCCCTGTGGCCTTCTGTTCCACTGGTGGTTTCTCTCCTGTTCAGGTGGCCCCTGCTTGGCTGATTAGCTGCCCACAACTGAGTGAAGCCATCCTCGCCTTTACCCCTGCCCAATCCCAGAGCACAGGAGAATCAACTGAGGTGTTTGGAAGTCTCTTGACATGAATACTTGTTTTATCTTCCCCCAAATAATGCTGTTATCTGTGATTTTTAAAGCCTCGTGTATTTATTTATTTGTCTATTTTATTTATGAAACAGAGTCTCATTCTGCAGTCCAGGCTGGCCTTGAACATAAGGCAATCCTCCTGCTTCTGGCCCTTGAGTGCTGGGGTTACAGGCATCTGCCACCACACCCAGTATGGAAGTATGAGCCCCTGGGCTCAATGATCCCCCAGCACCACATGCTAGCTCCGCATGGTGGAGCACACCCGTAATCCTAGCACTCAGAAGGCTGATGCAGGAGGATCACTTTGAGTTCTAGGCCAGCCTGGGCTACATAGTGAGTTGAGGACCAGTCTGAAGTACAGAGTGTAACCTTGAAGAAAAAAAGAAAGAAAAAAAAAAGAAAAGAAAAGAAAAAAAAGACTAACAAATTAATTTAAAAAGCAATGCACAGGTGGAGAAATGGCTCAGTGGTTAGACCACTTGCACCTGAGTTCAATTCCCCAGCACCGCATAAAGCTGGGCATAGTGGTGCACACCTGTAATCCCAGAACTCTGGAGAGCGAGGCAGGTGGATTGCCCTGAGTCTAAGGCCAGCCTGGGCTACACCAGTGAGTTCAGGACTAGCCTAGACTACAGAACGAGGCCCTGTCTCAAAAAAAAAGCAACACAGAAAATAAAATTCCGATACATGGCACAACTTTGAAAACCTTTTGCACAACAAGAAAAAAATTCTTAGATGAAAAATCTATCTCTTTTGACAGTTTAATTCGACAAATTATAACCGTGAAATGAGCTGTGAGCCATAAAGACAATTAAAAAAATTCAGAGTTTGAATGAATTTAGTTTGAGAGATGCATTAAATTTCCTCCCCCCAGAATACAATCCCACCACGGAAGGGAAAGGTAGCACAAAGTAGGAAAAAGCTTCCTCGGCTCCCCGGAGCAGGAAATCTAGCAATAATAGGTTTGCCATTTATGGAGCATACACAGACCTAGGTCCTGTGTCATACTGTCATCTGTGTCCCCTCACTGACTTCCTCCAGTTGCACAATTATTATTTTATGTACTATGGTCATTTCCACTTCTCAAACAACTAGGTTTCAAGATTGTGAAATCACTAAGCCAGTCTCAGCAGTAGAAGGGGCAGGATCCAAACACAACTATGGTACTGCAGCACTGGGAGACAGGAACTACAAGGGCGCGAAGAAGCCAGCAGCTCCAGCATTCTGGTCTAGACTCAGGTAAACGCCCCCCACCCCAGCCCAGAGCCATGCCCTCCTGAGAATTCTGAGCCAATGGATACTGCATACACTGCTTCTCTCCACCCACTCAGGATCCAAGCGCTTTCACAGCTCTCAACTGCTGGGGCCTGAGACTCCCCAGAATCATCTACCCTGTCCACAAGACTGTGTCCCAGAGAGCACCTACCACCTGTGTCCTACCCTTCCAGGTGGTGGTGTGTGCGCAGCATTGATGTTAGCATCACCACCAGGAATTAGACTTCTCTCATTCCAGTCCCCCCAATACGACTGGAGATTAATCCAGGGAATGCTGAGCTACATTCTCAGCACTCCCTTGTCCCCAGCCCTTTTCATTTTCATATTTTCTGATAAGATCTCACTGAATTGCCCAAGTTGGTCTCAATCTTGTGATCCTCCAATCTCAGCCTCCTTGAGGAGCGGGGGTGACATCTGGCTGGGATCCCATGACTTAGTAAAACCTGATGGTTAAGCAAGGCTCTTGAGTAGATCCCTAGCCTCCAGCTGCTACTTCACCATGGCCTCTCGTGCATAAAATTATTCATCTTCAGGATTCTCAACCTAAAAAAAGGACTGATAACTGCTGTAATTGGGATGTGCTTTCTCTCCTCCAAGGTCCATAAGCTGGTAGCTTGATGCGCAAGGGGGTGGAGCTGAGGTACCTGTAAGAGGTGGGGCCTAGGCTGAGTCGGAGTCCTGTTCATTGACTCCTCTCAGACTAGTCCAAGAAGTGGAGATAGAACTAAAAAGTACCTGCTCAACTTAAGTTGGAGAGGGAGGAGAGCTCCAGGAATTGAAAGGAGGCCATGGGAGAGTTGGAAACATCCTAGACGTGTCAGAGGCCAGCCCAAGAAGGCATCCCAGGCCACTGGGAAGCGCCATGAGCCATTGGCAGCACCAGACTGAGGTAAGCCCAGAGCTGCAGGAATAGGCAGCTAGCAGCCCTGGTCCCCAGAAACGAACCTGCGGGTAATGCAAACTGCAAATGCACTGCAACCTTCCCCTTGAAAAGGCCTTCATCATGGTAGCACACGCCTGTGATCCCAGCACTTGGCAGGCTGAGGCAGGAGGATTGCCGCGAGTTCTACGCCAGCCAGGGTTACATAGTAAGTTCAGGACCAGATTGGACTTCAGAGGAGACCCTGTCACAAAAGAAAGAAAGAAAGAAAGAAAGAAAGAAAGAAAGAAAGAAAGAAAGAAAGAAAGCAAGCAAGCAAGAAAGCAAAGAAGGAAACAACAGCCAGGCCACATGGCAGGAATTTTGAGCACACTCTTTGTTTGGTTTTACAACAGAATCTCACTCTGGAGTTCAAGGTGGTCCTGAAGTTACTCTGTAGCCCAGGTTGGCCTAGAACTCATGGCAATCCTCCTGTCTTAGCCTCTCAAGTGCTGGGATTACAGGTTAGCGTCACCATGCCTGGCGCATGTGGTGCTGGGGAACTGAACTCAGGGCCTGGTGCTTGCTAGGCAAGCGCTTTAACCTCTATGCTATTTCTCCATTCCTGGTAACACTCTTAAGCAGTGCCTAGGAAGGAACTGGCACATGACAGACAGTTACAGAGAAGGGAAAAAGAATTAAAGTCATCATTCAACAGTGATACACACATACCCATGTTTATAGCAGCACAATTGATGATAGCCAAACCTTGAAAATAACAATGTGTCCACCAACAGTTGAATGGATAGAGGAGATGGAGTGATACACACTGGAATACTACTCTGCCATAAAAAAGATACATTTGAATCATTTGTAGGAAAATGAGTGCACCTTGAGACCATTTAGGGAAATGAAATGGTTTCTCTAATATGAGAAAACTAAACTATAATCAAAGTAAAAGAGAGAGATGGAAAAAGAGATGGAAAAAAGAAAGAAGACAGATTTTGTGATGAGGGCAAGAGCATGGGAGGAGGGGGGATGAGGGGGTGGGAAAGGGAGAGGGAGAGGGAAGTAAAAATGATCAAGATGTGATATGTAAATAAAAAATAAATGGCAAAAAAGAGGTGGGGCCTAGCGTAAGGTAAGCAGCTCATGAGAATTCCACCCTCAGGAGTGGACCAACACCGTTCCCTGTACGAAGGGCATGGGGTCAAGTCAGATCATTAGACAGAAAGTTATTATAAGGCAAAGCCACATGGCCTGCTTTTTCTCTCCTGCAGACACCACTGTCCTTCATTATTCCTCCATCTGCTGTTACAGCCACGGGGACCTCGCCAAGACCCTGGCTCCATGCTGTTTGGCCTTTCTAGCCCACAGAATCTTAAGTCTAATAAAGTTCTTATAAACATCCCAGTCTCTGGTATTTTGTTATAGCAACATAAACTAAATAATCAATACAATTGTCCTGCCTTTTAGTAGGGTTGTCATGAGAATAAAACACACTAGCCATGGAAAGGATCTAGTACCAAGCCTGGCACCTTATCGATACTCGATAAAAAGAATTCACTCTTCTCGGGAGTTGCATTGTGGCTCTGTGCTACGGGTTGTCCAACCCAACTCTGCACCACAATTTTCTGGTTTGATCCCTAAATGTTCTTCTCTTTGTGTGTGTGTGTGCGTGCACACACGTGCACACATGTGCTTGTGTGTTTTCTGTTTGTTTTGTTTGACACAGTGTCTCTCTCTCCCTCTCCCTCCCCCTTTCTGTCTGTAGCCCAGGCTGGCCTCAAACTCACAGCAATCCTCCTGCCTCAGCCTCCCCAGTGCTGGGGTGACAGGCATGCGCCACCACGCCCAGTTGCCTGTCTCCTCTGGTCAGTATTTTTGCTCTCTTTCTGGAAGTGATCCCCACCCTGGGAGGACTCTACTCACTGATGAGTCTTCTTTAATTATACGTTTATAAAAATCCTTCAGAAAGAAGAATTTGGCCCGCCTAGCCTTTTCTCTTATTAATCTCATTTCCAGTGGACTTTGCTACTCGGCCCATTAGTTTGCATCTAGAACTTGGATGTGGGTGGGCAGTCCTGGGAGAGCCACTAAGAAACGAGGACACGGAGCGAGCGGGGCTGCACCCTTGGGTCTCCAGCGAGCTGGACCGGACCTGGACTTCCTGGCTGCAGGACATGGGCACAGGATTCCACGCCGCTGAGTCTCTGTTTCCTCAGCTGTAAGATGCAGAGTCCCACTGTTAACTAGCAGGGCTATAACAAGGATTCCATGAGGCAGTGGCTGGAAAACCCACGTGCCTGCCACGGAGTAGGCACAGGTGATGGCGGTGTCCTACCCTCCAGCAGCCCAGTGTTGTCTCAAGGTATTGCCAATGGCTTACTCAAAGAAAGGCCCCTTCTGGCTCCCTCCTTCTCCTGGGGTCCTCTGGCCTGTGCCCTGGCCACTCCCACCTCTACCCCTCTGAGCCTTAGTCATTCTGAAGTTACAGCAGGAAATGGGAAGGCAGAGGGGGCAGAGAGGCCGTCCTCAGGGACCTGGTCCACTCCAGAATGACCCTGCTCGGACACCATTTGGTCGGGAGCCAGACTTGCTGTTTAGAAAAACACATCCGTTCTGGACAGCACTGCTTCAGGGAAATTCTGTGAGGCTTCAAAAACAGCAGACAGAAATGATTAATGAGTTAGAGAATAAGGCTTTTAAGGAAAAGTCCAGGAGCCTGTTTGTTTAGATTCAGGAAATAGCAGCTAGAGGGGCTAGAAGGTGGCTGAGAAGCCACGTTCTCAGGGGCAGAGCCCGGGAGGGCCACAGACCCGGGCGGGGCAGCAGGGAAGGGTCCCGGCAAGAGCAACCAGATAGGAAGGGCCCTTTAAAGAGTGCAGACTTACAACACAAAATTGTTAAGCTGCTTCGTGGCCTGGTTTGTTTGTTTGCTCATACCAGGGCCTTCACACTGAGCTGCATCCCGGCCCTTTTTATATTTTATTTTGTGACAGTCTCGCTAAGTCACTAAGCTGCTCAGGTTGGGCTCAAACTTGGAATCCTTCTGTCTCAGCCTCCCAGAGTGTTGGGTTTACAGATGTGCACTACCCCATGCCCAGCTGCTAAGTAATTAATGTTTTCCTTTTTTCTTTCTTTCCTTCCTTCCTTCTTTTTTTGAGACGGGGTCTTGCCCTGTAGCCCAGGCTGGTTCTAAACTCACAGATATACCCCAGGCTGGACTAAGGACAATCCTCCTGCTTCATCCTCCTGAGTGCTGGGATTACAGGTATTCACCACACACCCAGCTCTATGTGGTGCTGGGAATTGAACTCAGGGCCTTGCACTTGCTAGGCAAGCACTTTAACTGCTGCACCATTCTTCCAGCCCCACACCTCAGTTTCTGTGGATCACAAATTCAAGCATGGTTTTCCCAAGTCCGTGATCAACTTAAGCCTGGGCTGAAAAAGATCTGTGTCTTAGCTAATGAAGTTGTCGGTGGGATTTAGTTCCCCAGAGGTGACTGGACTCAAGACACCCCTGGCCCAAGCCACCCCCCGGCCAGGGTGCCCTGCAGTGGTAGGTAGGCCTTTGTTTGCATGGAGCAGGCCCAGCAGCTGGCTTCAGCATGGTGCGCATACCGGAGGTCAAGAGTGGCAGTGCTAGCTAGATGGAAGGAGTCACAGTTTTGTGTAAACCTGGTCACAGAAGTGACTTCTATCCCAGCTGTCCTTTTCCAGTCATTAGGAGAAACTCACAGGCTGGGGCACAGCTCACGGGCAGGGCACTTGCCTAGTATGCACAAGGCCCTGGGCTTGATTCCGAGCTCCGTGAAAGAAATGCCAGCAGCCGGATCCAGCCCATACCCGGGGGTAGGAATTACACAAGCGTGGAACCGCCAGGACGCAGGGCTCCCTGGGGACCTGGTCGGAACTGCCACCCACAACTCTCATTCTGTCCTGTCATGGCCTGTTGCTCTGCCTGCCAAGATGGGCTCCTTGGTAACAAGGACCACACACTACCATAAGCCTCTTGTGCTTAAGTGCATGGGTAATAAACAACTGCCTGGATCCTCAGGGCAGCAGAAATGAGACCACAACAACGTATCCCACTTTACGGGACAGAGGGCTGTTTATCATCTTTTCATATAGTCACTTTGTTTGTAGAAAATTAAGAAAATAATAACTAAGAATGCAGACTTGCAAGATGTATTCGGAAGTTGGAGTACAAAGATCTTCGTGATGTCGCTGGAGTAATAATAGCTCAGCGGTTTGGCAAGTGCTAAGTACCCAAGTTCAATTCCCCAGCACCATATAAACCAGGCATGGTGGTGCACACCTGCAATCCCAGCACTTGGGAGGCTGAGGCAGGAGGATTGTGGTGAGTCCAAAGAAAGCCTGGGCTCTATAGTGAGTTCGGGATTAGTCTGGACCAAAGAACAAGATCTCCCCCCTACACACAAACAAAAAAAAGTCTGCCCTGCTTCAGGTATGTCATTCATATTCAAAGCAGAAAGAGCAGGTATGGGGAAGCTCCTGTCATGCCTGAGTCCTTATCAGGAAAGCAGCAGCCTTCCCAGAAGTCCCCTCTGGACTTTCCCCTGGTTTTCTCCCCTTGGCTGAGTCATGTGGACACACCCACTACAACGACCCGGAGAGACACTAGCAAAAGAAATGTTATGATTGTCTTTTTAAAGAATCATCATTATGCCCCCTGAGTCTGGTCACAGGGCTATACAAAAAAGCTCAGAGGTCTATTAGTCAAGAAGAGGGGGGAGGGAACATTGAGCCAATTAGCTGTGGCCCTCACTAGGTGGCCGTGGTTTATGCTTTGCCAAGGTCACCTCCCTCCCTGGAGTCTCACACCCACATTGCTTTTCAGCTTACCTGCCAAGCCCCTGAGGACATCCGACCTTCCCAGGCATGGCTCAGGGTAAGAAAGTGGAGAAAGATTGCTAATTATCCTCCGTTATCCAATCTTTTCTTCTTTCTTCCAGAATTAAAACAAACAAACAAACCTCCTGCCTGAAGACACGAAGATGCGGCAGGGTGTACAGCTGCCGGGCTTAAAGTCATCATGTGACCTTATAACTAAGTGTTCGTTGAATAAGTGAATAAAATTAATGCCAACGATTTCTAAACTCTTCCTCTCACAAGCAGGGCCTTACACTGAGCAACATCCCTGACCCTTATTTTTAATTTTTGATTTTGAGACAGGATCTTCCGAAGTCACTAAGCCACCCAGACGGGGCTCAAACCTGTGATCCTCTTGCCTCAGCCTTCCAGGGTGCTGGAATGACAGCATGGACCATTGGACTTGGCTACATCATTTATTAAAAGGAAATTGGGCGCTGGAGAAGCGGTTAGAGCACTTGCCTAGCAAGCCCAAGACCCTGGGTTCAATTCCCCAGCTCCACATAAGCCGGGCATGGTGGCACACACTTGTAATCCCAGCTCTAGGCAGGCTGAGGCAGGAAGTTTGCCATGAGTTCGAGGCTAGCCTGGGCTCCATGGTGTGTTCAGGAGTAGCCAGGACTATACAGCGAGACCCCGTTTCAAAAAAAAAAAAAAAAGGAAGGCGATGGCCATCTTCTTTCCTCCCACCTTCCAACAAGCTGAAATGCAGCTGTGTTGGAGAACGCTTGCCCCACAGAGGATAGCAAAGCCAGACGATGAAAGGACCCTGTGGCCCTAAGTGGTCACCAGCAACCAAGCTGCATCCAGGCCCTTCCTACCCACTCAGATGCTTACAGATGTAGTCTTTTTTTTTTTTTTTTTTTTTTTTTTTGAGATGTGGTCTTGCTCTGTAGCCTAGGCTGGTCCTGAGCTCACTTTGTAGCCCAGTCTCAAGCTCAGGGCAGTCCTCCTGCCTCAGTCTCCCTTAGTGCTGGGAGACAGGCACAAGCCACCACGCCCGACTTACGTGGTCTTGGGGAATTGAACTCAGGGCCTTGTGTTTTCTAGCCCACTGTGCTATTCCTCCAGCCTGCAGAGCTAGAAAATAAGAAAACAGGAAAAAAAATCAAAGGTCTGTTAGCAAGAGATTAAAACATTTAACCAGACACAGGGGCTCACACTTGTAATTTCAGCACTTAGAAGGCTGAGGCAGGAGAATCTTAAGTATAAGCCTTGCCTGGGCAATGTGGCTACTTAGTGAGGTCCTATTAAAAAAAAAAAAAAAAGATTAAAGGCTAGAGATGAAGATCAGTGCAAAGACCTCGGGTTCGATCTCCAGAACAACAACACATACACACACACACACACACACACACACACACACACACACACACACACATATATACATATATATATATATCCTGTTTCATAACTAATACAGAAAAAGAGATCCGGCATTATGCCAGTGAGTTGTAGTTAGAAGTTAAAACTGAGCATGGGGCCTCAAGAGAAAAGAGTCAAACAAATAGAAAAATAGATTTAAAAAATAAAAACCTGTATTACCATTGGAGGCCATCAAACCATTAGAGGCCCTGTCCTGGAAGAAATTAACTTGCTTAACACCGAAGCGAAGTGCAGAGGCCGGGCTGACGCTGAGCACGGCAGCCTGGTCGGACCCGAAGTCCCTGAGTCGAGAAGGGCCCCCGCAGAGCTGGGGGTTGGATGGGACCATTGCCAGCCAGTGCGGGTCCTTCCTTCAGTGACAGGAGGTTAAACAGCCACATGTTTGCAGGAAAAGGCTCTAATTGAAAGAAAACAGGAGCAGAGCTGTGACCAGGGTAAGCCAGTGGCCTATCCAGGAAGATAAGAGTCAGCTGGGGAGCAGGCCAGGGCCAGACAGTTTGGGCAAGACAGGCTCGCAAATCAGGAGGCTTGGTCTTTAAAGTCAAGCCCAGGTGAGTCGGGGTTCCTGGCTGCCATTTTCTGACATTTGGCTTAGTAGCTCAGCTTGGATCCTTGGGACTGAGAAACAGTTTGGAGTGGTGGGAAAAGTCATTATGCTGGACGGGCAGTCTCAGTCACATGAGGCTCTGCCAAGTCTACAGTGACAGAAGGTTCAGGGCAAGGGGGATTTCTGGACACAGCTGAATATTTCTTTAAATATCTCACGCTAATGTCTTCTGTTTTATTTATTTTTATGTTGCTTCATCTTATTTTATTTTTTGAGACAGAGTCTCTTGCTTTGTAGGCCAGGCTGGTCCTGAACTCTGACCCAGCAGGTGTGGAGTGGGCCTAGGGCTTTGTAGCTTTACCAGGTTGCCCCGCAAGGCTGCAGCTGGGTCTGGGTCACATTCTGAGAAGTGACACACTTTGGGAAACCCATCAAATGACTCACCACCCACTCCCTGCCCTGCCACCCAGTGTGTCCACATCCGTGGCTCCGAAGTTCTGAGAAAATCTAGTCGACCAGTATTGAGTCACTCCTGTGGTCAGAGAGGTGGGACCCTGGGCTTAGCAGCACAGAGAATGTCCCACAGGGTAGGGTTGGGAGGCTCCCTGAGGAAGGGACATTGGATGGGCACAACCAGGCACAACCAGCCACCCCCTGAGGCGGAGCCACAGGAGCTGAACATCCAACCTTCTGGTGTGGAGCAAGGTCTGCCACGGCCACTTCTGCACCTCTCAGGGCAGAAAGTACTGGAGGAATGGCACAGCAGTTAAAGCGCTTGCCATGCAAACAGAAGGCCCTGAGTTCTATTCTCCAGCACCACATAAACCGGACATGGTGGTGCACACCTGTAATCCCAGCACTTGGGAGGCTGAGGCAGGAGAATTGCTGTGAGGCCAAGGGCAGCCGGGCTCCATAGTGAGTTCAGGACCAGCCTGGACTGCAGAACGAGACTCTGTCTCAAAAAAAAAAACCAAAATGCTATAAGAGCGGAGAAAGGCAGAGGGGTGAAGGGTGGGGGGAACCCTGGAGACCAGTTGGAGCCAGGAGCAGGGATTGGATCCCATTTTGACCAGTGAGGTCACTGTCAGGACAAAAGGTCACGTGGCACCCTGGACCTTTCCTCCATCTCAGAGAGCTTCACAAGAACACATAGTTCCTAAAAAGCCCCAGCGTCTCCTGTGTGCATCCTGTTCTACATCCTCCCATGCAGAGAGAGAGAAGGAGAAGTCCGGCAACCTCTCCAGTCTGTGGCTGGCCTAAACATTTAATTGGCATAAGACAGACTAATAGGAGAAAAGCACACAAATGTATTTGTTTATTTTATTTTTAAAGGGTCTTGCTTGGTAGTCCAGGCTGGTCCTGAACTCACTATAGAGCCAAGCAGGCCTCAAACTCACGGCAATCCTCCTGCCTCAGCCTCCAGAGTGCTGGGATTACAGGCATGTGCCATCACATCCAACTTTAAGGGAGGGTGTTTATCCAGGTAGGACTTTTGTGAGATGCTTTTGGGTAGAAAGGGGGAGATCAGAGAGCTTTTCTTGAATCTATTATTCCCCAAACGTATTTAGCTCAAAATAATTACTAAGCCAAATTGTCCTGCTCTCAGACATGTCCTCAATATCTTCACTCACCATGAACTTTCTCCTTAGAAAAAGTTTATAGAAAACAAGCAAGGGTGGGCTTTAGGGCAAGTGTTACTTCCTCTCACTCAACTTCCCACTCTATTAGAAAACAAACAAAACTTTGTTACCATAAGGGAACAAAGCCTATAGTTCTTAAATCTGGATTGTTCTCTGTCAAATGTTCTCAAAATGAGGTCCACTTGATCTTATCAACCAGTATAATTCAACATAAATTAGAGGTATGAGCCACCATTCCCAAAGATTTCAACATGGAATATATTAAAATTACCATGTGAGCCTGGAGGAATAGCATAGCTATTAGAGCGCTTGTCTAGCAAGCTCAAGACCCTCGGCTCGGTTCCCCAGAACCACAGAAGCTGGAAATGGTGGTGCACTTCTGTCATCCCAGCACTCTGGGAGGCTGAGGCAGGAGGATTTCCATGAGTTCAAGGCCAGCCTAGGCTACCGAGTGAGTTCAGGACCAACCTGAACTACCAAGCTAAACCTTGTCTCAAAAAAATTAAAAACAAGCATACATCATATTAGGGGCTCCGTGGTTAGGGCACTTACCTTGTGTGTGTAAGACCCTGGGTTCAATTCCTCAGCACCACATACAAACTAGACAGCTGTGGTGGTGCATGCTTATAATCCCAGCACTTGGGAGACTGAAGCAGGAGGATGGTTGTGAGTCCAAAGAGAGCCCAGAAGGTAGAAGAAGACCCTGTCTCAGAGAAACAACCAACCAAAACAGCACACCATGTTAATATTTACAAAGCAATGAATGTAACACACCATATTACTAGAATAAAAAACAAAAACAGCATGGCTGTCTCTATAGACATATAAAAAGCATTTGACAAAAATCCAACACTCTTTCATGACAAAAACACTCAAACACACTCCACAATCTACAGATAGAAAAGACATTTTTCCATTTTTCAACCTGATAAAAACCATCTGCCTAAGCCCTCCAGTTAGCATCGTACTAACTGATAGAAGCCAGGACGCTTTCCCCTGTGATTGGTTATTAAGATTAATGGTGGGTTATGAGGTTAAGACGAATGGGGGAAGAGGAGGGCTGGAGGAATGGCCCAGTGGTTAAAGTGCTTGCCTAACAGTGCTACATCAAGTGCTAAGTACCTGAATTTGATTCCCCAGCACCACATGAACCAGGCATGGTGGCACATGCCTATAATCCCAGCACTTGGGAGGCTGAGGCAGGAGGACTGCTGTGAGTCCAAGGCCAGCCTGGGCTCCATAGTGAGTTCAGTACTAGACTACAGAGTAAGACCCTGTCTTTAAAAACAAACAAACAATAACTGATGGGATAGGACTTAAGAATTTAATTTTGCAGAAGAAAAACTGGTGAAGTTTTCTTATTTCTGGCTCTTGTTTGTGTCACTAAAGGACAAATATGTGATGTTCTCTGTCCTTTGCTCAGAAGGGAACTTCAGTGAGCATCTGTAGATAGCTCGCTGCTTTCAGTCTATGGTTTCACTTGGGGTCTAACTCAGAGAAGAAAATATTTTGCATTGGAGAGTTAAGAGAAGCCTAGGACAAGATTGCAGGAGGCCAGGGTGGAAATGGAGAGAGGCTAGAGATTCTAGGGAGGATGAGGCCAGAAACAGTAGAAATGACCCGTGAAATTTCACAACAGTGGCAATCTGTACAGCCAGGTCTCTGGATCTGTAAGCTCTCTATCATTAGATTCACTCAACAGCTGGCTGAAAATATTCAAAACAAAAAATCAGGAAAATGTTGCCGACTTATATCCTTAGGCCTATGATGGGTGCTTCCAGGGGGTACTTCCGTAACAAACAGTAAACAAGTAAATGCTTTTCCTGCCGTTATTCCCTAAACAACACAATAAAGCCACTGTTTACACCAGGATTTACATTGTGTTAAGTGTTACACGTACTCCAGAGGCCATCTAAAGAATACAGGAGGGTGCCCCAAAATGATAGACCAATACCACGCCATTTTACATCAGGCACTTGAGCATCGGCAGCTTGTGAAATCTGCTAGAACCCTGGACCCCGGGCCGCAGAAATGACTCTAGGATTACACGTTGGCGTCCAGGCAAGTGCTTTCTCGTGGAGCTGGTCATCCAGCTCTCCAGTTGGTGTCTGTATTTTGCTGGACTTTCCATGTCACGCTCCTCAAATCTCAGTGGAAATATTTGGAGTGTTACTCCACTTGGAGAAGTGAAGGGATCAGGAATGTGCTAGGGGAAGGCCCAGAAGGCCTCTGGGAAGAAGTGGCACTGGAGGAGCATTGTAAGACACCAGTAATGGCCATGGAGGTAGAGGTTCTACTGGGGACGAAGGCAGAGTGCAGTCACCTCATCTTTCCCCCATTCTTAGCCAAAAGCACAGAATACAAGGAGAGAGGATGGGAGGACAGATTCTGCGTTCCAAGGGCCTCCGAACTCCAAAGTGACAGGATCTGAACTTGGATCCATGCCTTTGAGGTGGCAGAGTACATCCAGTCAGCAGTGGGAGAGGCTGGAGCAACATGGCTGAAGACGGAGAGGCCAAGCCAGAGCAAGGCTGTGCCACTGTGGTGGTGAGTGATGTCCAGGACGCTCCACGGAGGGGCACTCAGCTCAGCCCAGGCGTATGAATCAGGGAAGCCTTTCTGGGGGAGATAATAATAGTTTAACTGGGGCTTAAAGGATTGCAGTTTTTCAAGGGGTAAAGGAGAGAGGAAGTAGGGATTAGCTGAATAAGCAGGGAAAGCCAGAGTTTCAGCTTTGGACTGTCACTATTTCCATGAAGTGGGGACTTTCGTATCCTCCCAGCTCCTGCCTCCTCTGGGCTCTGCCCCAGGCCACCGCATCACGACAGGCCATGGGAGTTTCCAGAAGCCTTCCCACGGGGGCTGGGACAGCGCCGGCTCCCAGCAACCTCCTCTCCCTCCTACTATGAGCGTACATCATTTCCAACCTCAGGCTGAGTCGGCTGTGGAGACGGCTACAATGGAAACCACTGGATTGTCGGCGTCACTTAGGCTTGTTGTACCGATGTGCAAATCCTCTGTCAGGAGAATGGCTTTCTAAAACCCATCACGGGCTCAGAGGCGAGGCGGGGTGCCTTCAGGGCTCCTGCCACCCAGGCTCCGGAGGGCTTCTTCCTGGGGTCTCTCCAAACCTATTTTCCTCACTGTGAGAGGATTCGAATCCATGTTATGCAGGTTGTTCAGTGGTGAAGGACCTGGGGCATTCTGAGGGTCGAATGTTTTCGTATTCTGTCCCCAACCTCTTGAGCAATCTTTCCACGCCTGTGCTTCCTCATTTGTTAAATGGGGATAGTGTAGCTACTTCATCGGGTTGTTGATGCCTGCAAGAGACATATATATTGTTTTTACAACCATGTTTGGTCCAATAATAAAATAATAACACTTCGGCATTTTTTTTAATATTTTGGATTCTATTTATTTGTTTAGTTAGGTTGTTCTATTGTTTTGGGGTTTTTGATTTTTTGGTTGTTTTGTTTGTTTGTTTGAGACAGGGTCTCGCTCTATAACCAGGCTGGTCCTGAACTTGCTATTAGCCCAGGCTGGCCTCAAACTCACAGCAATCCTCCTGCCTCAGCCTCCCAAGTGCTGAGATGACAGGCGTGCACCAACACACCCAGCTTATGTGGTGCTGGGGAGTCAAACGTGGGTACTTAACACTTGATTTAGTGCATGCTAGGCAAGCGCTTTAACCACTAAGCCATACCTCCAGTCCTTCATTGTTGCTTCTTTTTTTTTTTTTTTTTTGAGACAGGGTCTCACTCTGCAGCCCAAGCTGGTCCTAAACTCACTATGGAGCCCAGGCTGGCCTTGAACTCCAGGCAATCCTCCTGCCTCAAGCTCCTGAGTGCAGGGATTACAGGTGTGCACCCCCATACCCAGTTCATGTAGTGCAAGGGAATCAAACTAAGGGCCTTGAGCTCAAGGCAAGTGCTTTACCTGCTGAGCTATTGCTCCACCCGCCTCCACTGCTTCTTAATGCCACTACAATGGGGACAAAACCTTCAGCACTAGAATCTTTGGGGAAGAAGGCACAACAGCAGATCCCTAAGCATCCCATGCATTCAGCAGATTTACTAACCCTCTGCTACATGGCATGCGCAGGGACAGGCACACCAACAAGACACCCAGCTCATGTGGTGCTGGGGAATTGAACTAAGGGACTTGTGCTTTCAAGGCAAGTGCTTTAACTACTGTGCCATTCCTCCAGCCCGAAACTCCATCTCAAAAAAAAAAAAAAAAAAAAAAGAACAAACTTGGGGATGAGAACTCCAGGAGCAGGGAAAAGCAAGACCGAGTCTCTCTCTGAAGTGGGAAGGAGATTGTATCAATATATTCAGACTCAGGTTGGAGGAATAGCACGGCAATTAAAGCACTTCCTAGGCTCTGGTTAATTCTCCAGTACCACAGAAACCGGGTGTGGTGGTGTACACCTGTATGTAATCTCAGCACTCGGGAAGCTGAGGCAAGAGGATTGCCGTGAGCCCAAGACCAGCCTAGGCTCCGTAGTGAGTTCAGGACCAGGCTGTACTGCAGAGCAAGACCTTGTTTCAAAATAAATAAATAAACATACACACAAACACACACATATTCACAGACCAACAAAAGGCATCACGGCTGGTGTACCTGAGCCAGGGGACAGTGGTTGGGCAGGCATCAGATCACCACGAGGCTTGATAAGGAATTGGAATATTATTTTGGGTCCAGGGGGACATCATGGAATAGTGTCCTATAGGGAGCATTATTGCCATTTCAGATGCTCTGTGGCAGGGTTGTGACACACACAAGGTGAGGGCAGGGGAAGAGGAGAGGCTGGAGAGTGTCACAATAGCCTTGGCAAGCCGTGGCGGGCAAGGGGAGTGGGAGGAGGAGTGGAAGTCTGGATCTGTTCTGGCAGTTCCAGTTCCTGGTTCTGGTTCCGCATAAGTCCTGTCAACCTCTTGCCTGAGCTGTTCCAAATTCCTCCCGCGCAGGCCTGTGTGCACACCGGAGGTGCTGGGTGTTTGCAACTGACCCGCGCTATGGGGACACGCTGGTTTGCAGGGCTGGTCTCCCTCACCTCTGCGCAAGATGCACCCAGATCCCTTTCCCAGGATTCAGTGATGTGCTTTCTCTTCTGAGTAACACGCACAGGAATTAATCCCCCAGGGGAAACTTTCTTCCAAGGAACTCCCAAAGGAATGAAGGTTGGCTTCCTGATACGGGGAAAACGCTTGTGAGTGTCGGAAAACGCTTGTGAGTGTCGTATGCTTCCCCAGTGAGGCCCCAGGCCAGATAAGAAGGGGGCAGGCAGCAGCACCCACTTTTAGGCTCCAAGACACAGCGTAGGGCTAGGGATTTTGCACTGGTCATGAGTAGCTTTGTATGCACCAGGCCTTATCGTAAAAGCTCTGTTTTATCAACTCAGCTAAGCCTTGGGGCAGCCCTGGGACTCAGGCCTTGCTGTTCCCACTTGACAGATGAGTAAAGTGAGGCACAGGTGGTGCCAGTAAGCGTCGAAAATCACAGAGGTGGGGCTTGGGATATAGATCAGTGGTGGTGTGCTTGCCTACCATGTGTGATCCCAGCAGAGAGAGAGAAAGAGTAAAAGCACAGTCCAGGCACAATGGCACAGACCTGAAATCCCAGCACTCTGGGAGGCTGAGGCAGGAGGATTACAATTTTAGTTTCATCTGGGCACCTTAGACCCTGTCTCAAAATAAAAGTAAGTGGGCCTGGAGGAATGGCACAGCGATTAAAGTGCTTGCCTTGCAAGCTCACTGCCCTAAGTTTGATTCCCCAGCAACATATAAAGCTGGGCGTGGTGGTGCACACCTGTAAAACCAGCACTCAGGAGGCTGAGGCAGGCGGATTGTTCTGAGTCCAAGGCCAGCCTGGGCTATACCAGGACCAGCCTAGTCTACAGAGTGAGATCATGTCTCAAAAAGAAAAAGAGAAAGGAAGAAAGAAAGAATGAGAGAAAGAAAAAATAAATAAAAATGAAATAAAGCTAGGCGTGGTAGAACATTGCAATCCCAGCATTCAGGAGGCTGAGACAGGAGGATTGCCATGAGTCCAAGGCCAGCCTGGGCTACATAGTGAGTTAAGGACCAGCCTGGGCTACAGAGTGAGACCCTGTCTCAAAAAAAGAAAGAAAAAAAGAAGGAAAGAAAGAAAGAAAGAAAAAAGAACTCCCCGCCTACGAGATGCTGTTTCTGTACTCCACTTATTTCATTCTCCCGACCCGATCAAGTGTGGTGAATGCTGTATATCAAAGCCTAATGTTTTAACACACCAACATCTTGTGAATATTTTCCCCTGTCAAAAAATATTCTTCCAGTCATGCATGGCAGAACACTTGTAATCCCAGCATTTGGGAGACAGAGGCAAGAGGATCGTAAGTTCAAGGCCACCATGGGCTACACAGCAAGTTCAGAGCCAGCTTGAACTCCATAGCAAGATTGTGTCTCAACAACCACATATAAAACGAGGCAGCTAGTAAAGTTCCAAAGCCCCAAGTTTGAAATCGCGGGCTCTGGAGTCAGCCTGCCTATTTTGGAACCTACATGTACTGTGATATGTGGAATGGGTCAATTTTTATAAAGGAGATGCTTAGAGTATAGAATCCAATGTTGGGATGTCCCCCAGATCACTATCCCAGTGGTCACCCTTCACTGATTAATACTTTTTGAATCCCTACTGACATCCAGAAACTGGGCACATGACAAAGAACACGATAATGTGTTCCCTTTTTCATGAAGTTTATGTTCTAGAAGGAGGACAGACAGAAACAGGGCAAAGGCCGAAGGATAAAAGTGGGAATGACTCAAGTGAGAATCCAGCTAAAAAGACAAGGGTCAGTGAGATAGTGAAAACAGTAATTCACTGGAAGCTCAGATGGGCATGGAGCCCAGGTCACCTCTGGAGACCCCGGGGCGGCGGGGGCTTGAGGTGGGGGACAGGGCCGCAGGGACTTCCGGTTTATTCTGTGTCTGACTCCCTTCTCTGGGTTCCTTAACTCCCATCACCCCTAGATCCCTCGTATGAATGAGCAGAACACTGAGAATCACGAATCCAACGTGCTCCTGTGCTCTGGCCCACCCCGGCCCCATTCCCTCCCACCGCCATGGCCCTCCTGTGGCTGACAGCCAACTGAATTCCCCCTCAGCTGCCCCTGAGAAAAACGGATGGGGGAGGGGTTCAGGATCCTGTGTCTACTACTTACTAGCCACGTTACCTGGGGCAAAGGACTTAATCCTCACTGTGCCTCAGTTTTTCTTTACATAAAATGAGATAATTAATATTCCTAACCTTGTAAAGTTAATAGATGCAAAGTTCTAAAGATCTGACAGCATTGTCTGGCACATTAGTAAACATTAGCAATTATTATTTTTGTTTGTTCTGTTTTCTGAGACAGGGTCTCACTCTGTAGCCCAGGCTGGTCCTGAACTCACTATGGAGACCAGGCTGGCACTGGACTCACAGCAATCCTCCTGTCTCAGCCTTCCAAGTGCTGGGATTACAGGTGTGCACCACCATGCTTGGCTTATGTGGTGCTGGGGAATCGAACTCAGCCTTTCTTCCAGCCCCAACAATTATTATTATTAAGTATTTTTGCACAACGAGGCGCTGTGATGTGTGCTATAAGTTGTGTGGTCTTTGCAAGGCCATGTGAGGTGAGATAAGCATGTGTCCTCGTTTGCAGTGACCCTAAGAGAAGCTTTGAGGGACCAAGTCACTTCAGAGGTCAAGATTCCACAGCCAGGATCCGCTAAACTGGGATTCAAACTGAGGAGGGTAAAGCTCCCTTTGGCCCACAACAAAACCAGCCCTTCCTTTCCCAGCTGCCCTGGGCCTTGCCTGGATTTCTCCCCCGCCTCCTCCTCTGACGCTGCATCAGCCAAGGAGGTCCTGGCAGGTCCTGCAGACACTTGAATCTGCTCCCTTTCAAATGTGGCACTCCTAGGGCAACACTTCATCTCATTCCCTACCTCTCCCACTTTACAGAGAGAAAAACTGAGTCTTACCATTCTCTACAATTCTCCAGATTTTTCTTCTCTGAGTCATAAAGCCATGACACGAGGCCTGGCACAGGCCTTGGAAACTGACTTGAAGTTTCATCCCACATTTATCTTATGTTGCTAAATGGTCGTCACCACAGACACTTCCACATTCTGGATGTACAAGCGTCAAAGCTGGGGGAACTGAACACGCGGAACTGGATGTCTCTGAAAAGAGAAGTTGTGGACTTGATGACAAGCAGAACCTCCTCGATGCTCAAGATAGGTACAGGGTGTGTGTCAGTGTGTGCTTTTTCTAAGTTCCTCCTCCAAGGAAATTAGCCTTTCTCAGTTCCAACAAACTTTTTTTTTTGAGACAGGGTCTCACTCTGTAGCCCAGGCTGGTCCTGAACTCACTTCAGAGCCCATGCTGGCCTTGGACTCATGGCAATCCTCCTGCCTCAGCCTCCCGAGTGCTGGGATTACAGGCGTGCACCACCACACCTGGCTTACATGGTGCTGGGGAATTGAACCCAGAGCTGTATGAGCTTGCTAGGCAAGCGGTTTAACCACTGTGCCGTTCCTCCAGCCCAGTTTCAATAAACTTCATGGTAAACTCTGTTCATCTTTGCTGTTAAAGAGACAAAAAAAATAAATAAATAAAGCAGTGATGAATTACCTTATATTTTAGTAGAAGCAAAAAGAAAAAAAGTTATAGCATAGCACAGATACGACAAACTTAGTACTTATACAGGTTGCTGGTAACATATCTAGCACAACTCTTCTATTTATTTATTAGACAGAGTCTTACTCTAGTCCAGGCTATTCCTGAACTCACTATGTAGTCTAGGCCGGCCTCAAACTCACAGCAATCCTCCTGCCTCAGCCTCCTGAGTGCTGGGATTACAGAAGTGCACTACTACACCCAGCTTTCTACCACAACTCTTTTAAAAGCACTGGAGGACCGGGAATGTAGCTCAGTAGTAGAGCACTTACCTAGCATGCATAAGGCCCTGGATCCAACAATAAAATAAACTGCAATAATAAAATAAAATAGCAATTTCTCAGTGTATTTTAGAAAATAGTAACTCTGCTCCTGGACCTGTATTCTGGTTAAATTATATTACAGAAGAAACAAAGAAATGAAAATTCAGAAATGACCTTTATGGCAAGGGGGTCCGTTGTGGCAGACATCATATTACAAACTCAGCACCTTTGATTTTTGTTGGGTCAGAGAAGGAGCTCAGCAGAACCAAAACACCTGACCAGCAGCAAGAGAATTAGGGTGAAAGTTTATTGCCCCTGGACCTCAAGCCTGGGTAGCAGTGCCAGGTGTAAGGCCTGAGAGCCAGAGGAGCAAGGGATGAAGGGAGTAAGAAATGGGTGGAAGGGGCAGGAACAGTGTGAAAGGGCTGATTATGAGACGAAGGGAGATGTAGCGTAGCATGGGTGGACCAGCCAGCACGCGGTTGGGGATTGGGCTGTCTAACTGGCGCAGGGGCTGGGGATTGGGCAGACAAGGACAAAGCGGGTCACCTGATGGGTTGGGAGGGGCAGGCAGGATTGTTATTGTTGTGAACACAAAGTCAGTAAACCGTACATAGTGAGTTTAAGACCAGCCTGGAATACAGAGGGAGACCTTGTTTCAAAAAAAAAAAAAAAAATTCAAGTATACCCCTCATATACCAAATAGGGAGACACTGCTACAGGAAGTAATGTCCACTTCCCAGAGTTCAACAGAAGTGATGCTGGCCTTTGAGCCCGGGCTGTCCATCTGGTGGGTTACAGGCTCCATTGTGGGGTTGTCTTTCTTTGGCCTCAAGTCACCAGGTGCCGCAGGGGCAGCTCTGGGTCCCCAGACCCACCTCCCAGTATGACGCTGACATCTTAGTCTGATGACAGGCCACGAAGAGCTGTGACATAAGGGAGGGTTCCCCAGCTGAGAAACAGTGAAGAACCAAAGAAGAGTGACGGTAGGAAACAGAGAGGTTTGTGGAGAGAGAGAGAAGGGATGCGGAAGGGGGAAGGGGACAGGAAGGTGATGGCAGTGCGATTTCTATGTATACCAGTACCTCAAGGTCAATGTGACCACTGGGTACCACAAATACATACCAATAAAGATGATAACTTTTTTGCGGGGGGGAGGGGGAGAAATTGTAAAGATACAGAATTCCTTTTCATTCCATAGACTTATGCGGAGAAACCACGCTCAAGCAGGTCACATGTGGGGGGTACCCCAGAATGGCCACATGTGGAGCCCCCCCCCCTTCCAAGGTAGAGGATCATTTGCTTGCAGAAACTGAAACTCCAGGAGAAGAAGCAATCAGCTCAAAGTCACGTAGTAAGTAAGTGATCGGTCTCAGAATCCTAGCCCAGTTGTCTGACTCTGGAACCCAAGCTCCTTCCCCAGGCTGTGTCTTTGATGAAGACCCAAAACAACTGGGAAGTCAACTGGGGCATGGAGAATGTCGGGCTGGTGGAGGTAGGAAGAACGCGTGGCCACTGGGAGAGGCACGCTGACTCAGACGCAGGGGCACTTGCGGGCCGGGAAGGCAGACAGCCCCAGGCTGCGATACAGGGAAGGAGAGCTTGGTGTGGCCCTGGCAGGAGTCCACCTGGTGCAGCCAAGAGGCAGGTCACATGCAGTTTCTGAAGCTATGTTCAGGAGCAACTAGAGAAACTGAGGCTGGATCCCAGACAAGGACCAGCCAATATGACACAGGGAGATAGCTGCCCACTGTGGTCTGTGGTCTGCAAGGGTGGCTTCCGAAACTCCAGCCCTTTTTTTTGTATTTACAACTGCTTTCCCCACAGGACAAGGACAAGGACAATATCTGGTTCATCTGGGATCACCCTCCTGCTGGCTAGCTCAGAGGCCAAAAGATGCAAGAGATAAAACTGGTCGTGGAACCTCAACTCCATTACCACACCTCCTGCCCTAGCTGGGCATGGGTCCAGGACTGGCCTGAGGGAGCTGCCAGGAGGGCCCCAAAGCAGGAGCTGGAGGCTGGGAAGAGACCCCCCCAAGGGAGGAGAGTGGCTAGTGGGGGACTCCTTCTCTACCCTGGAACGTTATCAGCAGGAGACAACAAGCTTTGTCCTTATCTCTAAACCCTTTTCTCCTGTCCTCTTTTGTTTTGTTGTTTTTTAGTCTCATTTTGGTGTTTTTTGTCGTTTATTTGTTTGTTTATTGGAGACAGGGTCTTGCTGTACAGTCCAGGCCAGTCCTGAACTTACTATATAGCCCAGGCTGGCCTCAAACTCGTGACAACCCTACTGCCTCAGACTCCAGAGCACTGGAATTAGGTCTAGGACTGTGGACCTAGGCACGCGCCACCACATCCAGCTTGTGTGGTACCAAGGAATCAAACCCAGGACCTTGTGCTTGGTAGGCAAGCACTCTAACAACTGAGCTACCCTCTCAACCCTCCCTGTCCTAGTAAGTGAGTGACACACCTTTCCCTGTTCTCATATAATGTCAAGAGGACCAAGAAAAGGTTTGTGCCTAAAGGGGACAAAGGAGGAAACCTATATTCAGGTCTCTGTCCCACCCACAAGAGCAGCTGCACCTGAACCACTTCCTTAGCAGTGAGAAAACCTAGAGCGTGTAAGGGGTGAGGTCTTGGGGGGCAAGCCCCTTGAGAGCAGGTGAGTCACTTCCCTGAGTGCAGAGGCAGGCGTCAAGGTGTGTTCTGAGAGACTCAACCTAACCACAGTCAAAACCAGGAAGCACCGCCTTTGCCCTCGGGCCCAGCCCAGCCGAGGAGCATAGAGGTGGCTGGTGTGAGCCAGGATGGTGGGGAACAGGGCTCTGCAGACAGGGAGCGCCTGAGGTGAGCCGAGATCAGCACCGGTCCCATTTAACCCTCACTACCTCCCAGGAACTCCGGCTGATTAACTTTCACCATTTCACAAGTGAAAAAAAAAAAATGATATTTTGGGGGCTGGAGGAATAGCACAGCAGTTAGAGCTCTTGCCTAGCAAGCGCAAGGCCTTGGGCTTGAGTCTCCAGCACCACATACACTGGGAATGGCGGTGTGTGCCTGTAGTTCACGCACTCAGGAGACCATCCTGGGCCACGTAGTGAGCTCAGGACCAGCCTGGACTACAGAGCAAGACCCTGTCCTGAAAGGAAAGAAAGCTGTCCCTCTAATGGGGCGCTAGGAGGGTGATGCAAACAAAGAACTTGCAGTTTATGTCTGCCAGAGACACCGACTCTTCTAAGGAGACAAAGCACTCTCCTGTGTGCCTCAGAAAAAGGCACCGGTTCTTACCTGCCTGTATATCTATATCCTTTGTCACCAAAGTTTGCCGGGTGCCATCAGTCTGATGCTGGGTGGGCCAGGTGACTTGCTTTGGCCAATAGGAATTTAGCATACATGTGATATAGTTAGGGTGTTGAATGTCCCCAAAGGTGCATGTATTAAAGGATTAGTCTCCAGGGTGGTGCTACAGGAAATGGCAGACCCTTAGGAGTCCCTGGGGCATTGGAGATGTGCCCTTTGGTCTCTTCCTTTTCTGCTTCCTGGACCATCAGGTGAGAGGTTTGCTCCCTCACCTGCTCCTGCCACACCGTGCAGCGCTTTGCAGCGCCCAGGACCACGGCGCCTCCGGGCCTTGGCATGGAAACTCCAGGCATGAGCCAAAATAACCCTTTTCTTTTTACAAATTAGTTGCCTTAGGGATCTTGTTATAGTGACGATGGACAGCTACTGATACATCACGCTAGCTTAATAAGCAACTCGCGATAGATTTCCCCTTTTGTTCCTCTGCCATCCCTCAAGAGAACGTGCCGGACTGTACTACCAGAGGAACAGAGCCAAGCTCAGACCAGACCAGCCGGTCAACCTCCTGACGTGTGAGCAAGTTCAACCCAGGCCAACAGAACCTCGTAGCTGCCTGGGAGATGCAGGAGCAAAGAATGTTTACCGCTGTGTGTGTCTGAAGTACGTGATTAGTTGCTATCTACCATTATCATGGAGATTATAACTGATACATCCTCCCCCACAACAATCTATTAGATCTCTCAAGATGACCCATTCTGCTAAAGGATGCATATACTAAGCCAGGTATTGTAGTGCATGTTGATAATCCTGGTACTCAAGAGGCCAAGGCAGGAGGATTATGAGTTCAGGGTCAGCCTGGGCTACATAGTAAGACCTTTAAGAAAAAAAGAAAGAGGGAAAGAAAGAAAAGAGGAGAAGGAGAAGAAGAAGTCACTGCCCCAGCTTCTCCCTCCCGCTCCAGAGGACCAGCTCATGAAGGCTGATTCTAACCGAGAACTTGAATTTGGAGACAGCGTGGTCCAGATCCATGATGTTGTTGGGTGTCACTCTTCACAGCTGTCGTCGCAGCGCTCCAGTGAAAATATGTCTACTACCCACCCTATGCCTCCCAATTTTCCCTGGTCCCTGTGGTCTCCAAACTTTCTTCCCCAGCTACCCATATCATTTTCTGAGCCTCACCCACATCTTTCCAGTAGAGTCTCTTCTGCCGAAAGCAGGTGGAGCTGACGTCGGTGCATGCTACCAAGCACCCTAACTGCCAGTGCCCCAGAACCAGGTGCTGAGGATTTGGTAGTGAAGCTCTAGCTCCTCGGGAACTTGCACATTCATAGGAGTTGTGTAGGGGAGGACAAGTGTTAATCAGATAAAGCACACACACAGACAAGAATTTAGAAGGGTTAGTACCAGGTCTGGAAGAATAGCGCAGCGGTTAGAGCACTTGCCTAGCAAGCACGAGGCCCTGGGTTTGATTCCCTAACACCGTATAAGCCAGGAGTGGTGGTATAGGCCTGTCATCCCAGTACTTGAGAGGCTGAGGCAGGAGGATTGCTGTGTGCCTATCTGGTCTACATAGAGTTCAGCACCAGCCTGAACTACAGAGCAAGCCACACAATCTTTAAAGTCTGTCATGGAATACACAGATGGTATATAATGGGAGAATTTGTCTAGTCTGGAGAGTTGAAGAAAGGACCGTGAAATTACCATCCAGAGTATAAAAGATGAGTTGGGGGCAGCCTGGCCCACCGTACTGTCAGATGGCAGGAAGCAGGCAATCACTACCTGGTGAGAGAGAACCACACTGTCTCAGCCACTCTTTCATTGCTGAGACAGAACACCGGTGCCGCATCTTAACAGTGTTTTCTCTGGCCAATCCCCAGACCTGGGCAGCGTTGGTGCCAGCTGGAGACGCAGGGGGCATCCACAGTGACGTGAAAAGACACAGACTCCCTGACATTCAAGAACAGTCAATGTCCCATCCCAACTGTCAACCTACCCCTCTTCCTCAGTGAGGAAGGGAATTGACACTTAGTATACTATAAACAAATAAGGAAACTGAGGCTCAGGATGTAAAGCCGTTTGCCCAGGATCACACAGCCAGGAAGGACAGAACTGAGATTCACAGCGTCAGAGCCTCATCTGCAGCATCTGCTCATTCCCATGGCGTAAACACTCCCTCCATGGTTGATGTCACGCTACCAGCGTGACGCGGCTCAACGTGAAGCAAGTGCTTGGAAGCGCTGGGCCGTGGCCCTCACCCTAGCAGTGATCATTTTAGCCGCCCGTTGCTGTGTACACCAGTGTATTAAGCAGATTCACATTGCTGTGTGACCCTCCGCATTCTCCTCCTCCAGCACTTGCTGTTTTCCCATACTGAAGCTCCACACCCGCTAAACACGAACTCCTCATTGTCTTCCTCTCCCAATTCCTGGAACCCCTGTCCTGCTTCCTGCCTCTCGATGTGGCTAGATGTGGCTACTCCGGCAATCTCAGATAAGTAAATCAGACCTGTTTGCCCTTTTGTGTCTGGCTTCTATCATTTGCCTAATGTCCCCACAAGGTTCATCTGTGTTTGTAGCATACAGTCCTGACGCTGTGAGGACCTTCCTCACTTTTCCTGGGGTTTTATACTCTTTTGTTTGAGACAGGGTCTCACTCCGTATCCCAGGCTGGTCCTGAACTCACTATGGAGCCCAGGCTGGGCTTGGAATCATGGCAATCCTCCTGCCTCATCCTTCTGAGTATTGGGATTACAGGCATGTGCCACCACACCCGGCTTCTGTGGTGCTGGGGAATAGAATTCAGGTGCTTAGCACTTTCAAGGCGAGCGCTTTCACCACTGAGCCATTTCTCCAGCCCCAAACTTTCTGTTCGTTGAGTGTCGCAATTTTGACTTCCTAAAATACCCTCTGCACATATTGCCAAATGCCCTGCAAAGGCAAATAGGAGGAAACACAGCTAGTCGCACTCTGTTCTTCTCTATAGACTTGGGTCTAAGAAAAATACAGAGTTACACAATGCAAAGCGGTAGGAACGGCAGGGACCATGGGCTGGGGCCGAAAGGGAGGCGGGTGGAGACGGACAAGCCTGTTAAGACAAGCACAGTATCTGTTACTGTTTATGCCACCAATGCTTTGTTTTTATTTTGTTTTACTCAAGGTAGAGTCTTGCTCTGTAGCCCAGGCTGGTCCCAAACTCACTATGGAGCCCAAGCTGGCTTATGAACTCATAACAATCCTCCTGCCTCAGCCTCCCAAGTGCTGGATTTATAGTCCTGCGCCACCACACCCAGTTTATGGGGTGCTGGGAATTCGATCTCAGGGCCTTGAGCATGCCTAGCTGTGGAGCTATTCTTCCAGCCCCACAGAATCTGAACTACTTGAATTCAAATTCAAATGACTTGTGAGAACCTGATTATAATTCCTTTAGAACCTGAGAGAAATTCAGACCATAAACACACTGCTTCTCACATCTGCCTGCAGTTGGAAACCTGGACCATGCCAAGCCCAGGCCGGGATGGCAGGAACTAGCCATCTCATCAGAACTGTGGGTGGCAGTGTGGACGGGCAGGTGGGTGTGAGTGTAACCTGGGACCTGGGAACGCTGCTCTCGGTATGCAGCCCAGAGGAGTTCATGCCGGGTCCCCAGGGATGCCTGCCAGGAGCTCCTCACAGCATTCTTTCTAGAACAGGGAACTGGGGGGCCTAATGGTTCCTCCTAAAGAAATGGGGAAAGGTAGCAGGTGCACACAGTGAGCCCAGGGACATCCGAGCATTGATTCTCTGCAGTTACACACTTTCACACAGCTACATCATTAAAACAATGCTCAGGCCTGTAATCCCAGCACTCGGGAGGCTGAGGCAGGAGGATCACAAGGTGGAGCCCAACCAGAGCAAATTAGTGACTCAGTGAGACTCTGGATCAAAATCAAAAGTAAGGGAGCTGGAGGAGTAGCGCTCATCTAGCAAGCCCATAGCCCTGGGTTCGATTCCCCAGCACCACACAAACCAGGCATGGTGATGCATGCCTGTAATCCCAGCACTTGGAAGGCTGAGACAGGAGGATTGCCTTGAGTCCAAAGCCAGCCTGGGCTCCATTGTGAGTCCAGCACCAGCCTGGGCTACAGAGTGAGACCCTGTCTCGAAATCAAAAACAAAACAAAACAAAAAGCCTTGAGAAGCCAAATCTTCACTCCAGAACAGTTTGATAAATGCCCTGAGGGCATCTCAGGAATTGGCCAACCTCCACATATTTCAGACTCAAAGGTTAAAGTGTAAACTCATTTTTTGGGCGGGTGCAGTACTGGGGAATAAACCCACACCTTTGCACTGAGCTACATCCCCAGCCCTTTTTAATTCTTTAAATTTTGAGACAGGGTCTTGTTAAGTCGCAAAGTTGTCTAGGCTGGCCTAGAGTTTACAGTCCTCCTGCCTCAGCCTCCCAGAGTGCTGGGATTACAGTCATGTACTACCATGCCCAATTTGTAAACCTATTTGAAAGGCTTTACAGTAAGAAGAGAACACAGGCATGCCTCATTCACACAGGGCCACACAAGTTGCTTTTCCATGATTTCACTGTGATAGGCCATCCTGGCACTGACAGGCCATGGCAGGTGTGGTCCCAGTGGACCTAGTTCTGGTCAGGCCAGTAGAAAGCCTTGGCATCATGCACTTTATGCTGGGTTTGCAGGCACACGGGATGCAGGAGCTGTGGGGTCCTAGAGGCCACCACTGAGGTTTCAAAAGAAGGCCTGGGAATCCAGTATCGTGTGACAGGGCCAAGTCCCTGCCGGAAACTCCCAAGAGAGCAGTGCTGGAGCTGAGTCACCATGGAGACCCCAGAAAGTTGGAAAACAGGGACACCAGCAGACAGTGAATAGAACCAGTTCAAGAGAGAGGCCACATGGGAGGCAGCCGGCAAAGCCACAGGGCACGGCTGTCTAAGTCCTTTGAAGCTTGTATCCCATCACCATGTGCCCTAATTAGGTTTTGGCTGTTTTGTTTTGAGACAGGGTCTTGCTCTGTAGCCCAGGCTGGTTTCTTGCTCATGGCAATCCTCCTGCCTCAGCTTCTCAAGTGCGGGGATTAAGGCATCGGAAGACCTAGTGCCAGAACTTACTACTCGCTGTTGAGTTCTAGTCTTGCTGGGATCCAGCTGGCCTTCTTCACTTTTCTCCTCTTCTGTCCACTTGGAGTGTGGACACTTGCCCCAACCCAGCGCCATAAGTTGAAAGCCCACAACCTGATATTTTATTTCTACAGGCTCATGGCTAAGAGTTTGCCTTGCATCTCAGAGGAGTCCTTGACCTTTGCACTCTGGAGCTATGCTGGAATTGTTAAGCCCACTGGGACTTAGCGAGATGGACTGAATGCATTTTGCCTTTGATACGGTCATGAGTCTTCACGGCCAGGGTAGAAATAAGAAAATTTAGGCGTGAAATGCCTCCCAAAGGCCAGTGTGATGGCCACGCGGTCCCCAGAGCCGCAGCATTCTGAGGTGGGCTCTGGGGGGTGACGGAACGTGAGGGCTCTGACCTCATCAGCACAGGGTAATTGACAGCTTCACAATTTGATAGGCTGCTGGAAACTGATGGGAACTTAGGGGATGATGCCAGGCATGGAGATGCAGGCCTGGCATCCCAGCACTCTGGGAGGCTGAGGCAGGAAGATCGCTAGATCGAGCCCAGCCTGGGCAACCTAGAGACTTAACAAGATCCTGTCTCAAAATCAAAAAGTAATAAATGGACTGTGAATGTAGCTCAGTTATGAAGGCCCTGAGCTAGCCCTGAACTCGCTATGGAGCCCAGTCTGGACACATAGCAATTCTCCTGCCTCAGCCTCCCAAGTGCTGGGATTAAAGGTATGCACCACCACACCTGGCACATGTGGTGCTGGGGAATCGAACCGAAGGCCCTGTGCTTGCTAGGCATGTGCTGTGCCCGCTGTGCTGTTCCTCTGGCTCTTGGAGACTATGTCTTGCCCCAGCCCCTCCCTCTCTCCCTCTCTCTCTATTCCCCCATTCCTTTCCTCTCTCTCTCCATACGGAAAGATACCAAGCCAGGACTCAGCAAAGCGTAGGCCCCGTTCCTTCCGCATCCCCACCTGAGAGGCAGCCACCGAGCCTTGGGCAATGACCTCAGGTCTCGTGGGGTTTTGTTCTTGTTTTTGTTTTGGGGGGTTGGCAGTTAGAATTGAACCCAGGACCTTTACCTTGACCTACACACTCAGCCTGGTTTGTTTTGATTTTGCGGCAGAGTCTCATCCTGTAACCCAGGCTCGCCTCAAACTCAGTGTAATCCTGCCTCAGCCTCTCAAATGCTGGATTACAGGAGTGTGCCACCACACCCAGTTTGTACGATGCTAGGGAATAGAGCCCAGGGACTTGTGTCTGCTAGGCAAGGGCCTTAACCACTGAGCGTCCCCTCCCCAGCTCTGGTTTTTGTTTAAATGTTGAGACAGGATCTCACCAAGTTGCCCAGGCTGAGCTCAAACGTGCAATCCTCCGGTCTCAGCCTCCTAGAATGCTGGCATTACAGGTGTATGCCACCATGCTGGCTTATACTATACTTTAATGTGGGGCTGAAACTGAGAACTGAAGTTCCCTGAAAATAACCTCACTCACAATGAGGCTGCCATGATTTGCTAACTGGGATTATAGGCGTGCGCCATCATGCCCAGCTGTTAAATTTGTCATTCTTAATGGCAGAGTAATACTCCATTGTGTAAATATACCACATCTTGTTTATCCAGCCATCTATACTCGGGCATGTGGGCTTCTCCCAAGATTTGGCTATTGTCAATTGCGTTGTTCGAAGAACAGTGGCAAAGACTGGAGCCTGAAGATCAGCGACTGAAGAGCAGCAACAGACAGGCACAAGTGGAGACGGGAGCGAATCTGTGATGAAGATCTGTGATGTATAGCAAGTAGGCATCCATAGACAATTGGGAAGGTGAGAGCTTTCCCAGAGGAAGAAGCTGTGACAATGTTGATGTGGTGTATTACATTAATGTAATTCTTTACATTCTTTACATTGTGGTACTGGAGAATCAAACCCAGGGCCTTGTGCCTGCAAGGCAAGCGCTTTAACCGCTATGCCATTCCTCCAGTCCTAATAACTTTATTTTTGTATTTATGTTTTACATTTGCCTTTTGGCAGATGGCATTAGTTGCCATTTACAGTTATAAGTTCCCTTCAGATAAATGAGTTTTAAAAACTGACTCACTGTAAAGGAAAATATTAAGCAAACATATGGTTGATACACAAATATTGCATAAACCATCAGGAGGTATGCAAATGACTGAAATTAGCAGACCGTTGCGCATTAGCATATGAACAGGTACATCCTGGAGCCCTTTTGGTACCAAAGAAAAGACACCCATCCAGGTCATCTTAAGCAGGATTCAGGAAAGAATTCTGACAAGCAGATCTCACAGGGCAGAACGCAAGGTGGACAGAGGGAACCGGCCACCCTGAAAGTGTCCACTCTTCCCACCAGTCTTCTCTCCCACCTCTGCTCTGCCCTGTGCCATGCAGGTGTGGACCTGCACTCCCACCTCACCCCTTTACACACAAACACACACACAAGCACGGAGAGCTCCAGGGTTTGGCTGTATTTAGGTAAGCAGCCTGCCCGGCAAGAAGCAGCACCCCTGAAGCTATATGCCCCCCCTTTTTTGAGACAAGGTCTCACTCTGTAGCCTAGGCTGTTTCTGAACTCACTATGGAGCTCAGGCTGGCCTTGGACTCACAGCAATCCTGTCTCAGCCTCCTGAGGGCTGGGATTACAGGTGTGTGGTGCTGGGGAATCGAACTCAGGTACTTAGCGCTTGCTAGGCAAGTACTTTAACCTCTGAGCCATTCCTCCAGCCCCTAGATGCCCACCTCTTAGCTTCCAGCTCCTGCTGGAGACTCAGGAGGCCAAATTCTCAGAGAAGGGGACCATCCGAAGCAAGCTGTCAACCCGGCCAAGGAAACTGCCCTCCACACCTACTGCTCGTAACCATGCAGAGAGGTAGGCTTTCCCTCACAGGCAGCAACACTAAGAGGTAGAAAATTGATCTCCGAGTCCCTTGACACAAAGTGACAAAGTCAAGACTGAACATGGGTCTGTGATGTTAAGGCCCAGTGTTTCACCCTAGCCCCCTGGTCACGGTCAGCGAGGCCAGCACACAGCTGCCCTCTGAAACCCCAGCAGGTCACTGGCCCTGTGGGAGATGTACATCAGAATCAGTGCAGGTCTGCCGCCAGGACAAGAGAGCCCCAGGTTCGTGGGGCACTGGCAGGAAGGAAGGAGGACTTCCCGGAAGGCACCTAGGGCTGTGGGCACCAGGGAGGCTCCTCCAAGCTCCTCAGTCGGAGGCTGTGGGTTCACACTGCGGGTACTCAGGGAATACGTGGGTACTTGCCAAAAATCACAAGCAGGGGTCTAGAGATCCATAAGAGAAGTTGAAGCTGGGCCAGGTACAGGCACAGGCCTGTCATCCTAGCATTCTGGGAGGCCGAGGCAGGAGGATCACAAGTTCAAGCCCCCATCCTGGGCAATACAGAGAGGCCTGAGGTTCCTCCCAGCTCAGATGCTGGTTCCCGTGGAGCCTCTGAGCATGGAGATTCCCTAGCCTGAACACACTCAAATTTTGCTGTGAAAGGCCTTTCTGCCCCAACAGAGGTATGAAAGCAGGGGCTGTTGTCCAGACAGAAGGATGGATGCCATGGGATGTCCCTTTCTTAGTGCCTTGGAGCCGACCGAGGTCGCTGGTAAGTCCTGTGCAGAGAGACACATCTGCCCGGGGAAATGAGAGCTCCCAACCAGCGTTGGCTCCGCTGGTATTTTCTCCTCTGTGGCTCTCACTCGCCAGGCTGCTGGCTGAGTCAGAAGGCTGCACCGAGCCACGACCCCTGAGGGACACTGATGCCTGTGAGTGACCAAACCTCTGCCCCCAAGGATGCTGCTCCACAGCCAGGGAAGAGTCCCTTTCCCAGGGCCCCTTCTCTGCCTTTAGACTTGGGGCCATCGTCCAAAGCTTTCAGCGGCTGCCCCAGTGGTTTGAGCTAGGTGGCACTGAGTCAGTCTCCAGGAGTACTCTGGCCCTCCTATCTGTCCTCCCCATCAGACTCAAGCTTAAGATGAGGCCATCTGCCAAAGTTAGCAAGGCAGGTGCCCAAAGGTAAAAGGAGGGACTCATCCAAGGTGCAGATTGCCAGTGACCGCACCACCATCATCCTGGTCCCCGTGTGAGGTAGCATTACCCGTCCTGGGACAGCAGAGCCCGAGGAGGAGGTGACCACAGCCCACATCCCTTCTTCCCCAAGCCCAGTCCATGGTGTGTCCACGGAACAGCCTGACCCGAACCAGCAGGGACTAGTTACTGGGAGAGTGGGCAGGAGCATGGTTGAGCGACACAACCACATCAGTGTCCGTGGTGGCCCGTGAGCATTTCCGGCTGCTGCGTAAGCTGTACAGCTTTTCGGTGAGGTGCTTGCGAAACTTCTTGGTGAGGAAACAGTAGATGACAGGGTCCAAGACACAATTGGTACTGAGGAGGCAGAGGGTGACCTGGTGCGCGTCGTTGATGGCCTGGTGGTTGGCGCTCGGGTAGCCCAGCTCTGCCAGCGTCCAGGGCAGCTGCACCATGTGGTGGGGCACGAAGCAGATGCTGAACACAGCCAGGACGGTGCACACCATCCAGAGCGCCCGCCGCTTCACCTCGGCGTTGCGCGGCGCCTGGCGCACCGGCTGGGCCAGCAGCGTGCGGATGATCACCAGGTTGCAGTAGAGGATGAGCAGGAACACCAGGAAGAAGCTGAGCACGATGCACACGTGGACAACCAGCACGGGCGTGCTGCCCTGCTCGTAGTGCTCAAAGCAGCGCGTCACGTTGCGGGAGCCTCCCTCGGCCGGCACCACGTTGGTGGAGTCCATCACCAGGAAGTAGGTGGCCGCGGCCACGATGGCCACCCAGATGACCAGGCACAGGGAGATGCCACGCAGCCGGGTGGACGCCTGCGCCGTCTTGATGGGGCGCGTCACCGCCTGGAAGCGGTTGTACGTGATGACCCCCAGGAAGGCCACCGAGCAGTAGGTGTTGATGAAGAACAGGCAGCCGGCCAAATTGCACAGGAACTTGGGGAGCGTCCAGTTCCCCTGGTTGTAGTAGTAGACAATCCACAGGGGCAGGGTGACCAAGAAGAGCAGGTCGGCCACCGTGAGGTTGACCATGAAGATCTTTATCTCGTTGAGTTTCTTGGAAGGGTAGAGGCGGGCGAAGACCCACAGCACATAGCCATTGGAGGTGACGCCCAGCAGGAAGATGATGCTGTACACGATCGGGAAGAGGGTGTATCGGAACTCGGAGTCCACGCGGTGGGAGTCAGGGGCACCCATGGTGCGGGGCCGGAAGGGTCAGCTGGTCATGGGGTCCTAGCTGTGCCTGGAAGATGCGTGAGGATTCTGTTTAATAAGGAGCCAGGAAGGGCTGCAGGAATGGCTCAGCGGTCAAAGCACCTGCCTAGCAAGTGCTAAGTCAAGTGTTAAGTACCAGAGTTGGATTCCCCAGCACCATAAAAGCCGGGCGTGGTGACACATGTCTATAATCCCAGTACTTGGGAGGCTGAGGCAGTTGAGTCCAAAGCCAGCCTGGGCTACATAGTGAATTCACAACCAGCCTGGACTACAGAGCAAGACCCTGTCTCAAAAAAAAAAAAAAAAAAGCCATGAATTAAAAAGAGTCATGAAGAGATAAATCTGAGTTATTTGCAGGAAATGGATACGCCTTAAGACCACTGTGTTTTACTGAGAACAAACTCAGACTCACACGATTACATATTGCATCATTTCTCTAATATGAGAAACACAGAGTTTAAGTAAAAAGAGCCTGGTACCAGGTCTTGGTCCCATCCTACAACCATTATGGTCAAGGTCATTGGGAGCGGAAGCAGCCCTCCCCAGCTGATTCTCCTCTCTGCTGACCTTGGAACAGAGATGAGCAGGATGCCCCTCCCTCTTTCCAGGTTCCTTAGCCCCTCCTTTACTGGTGGCCTCCCCTTTTAGAAGAGCAGAATCTTCTAAATTCCCCCCAAACTTCCCCTTGGGGTATCTTTTAAGCAACCTAAAGCGTCTTCAACTTACTCCAGATCTCAAGCCTAAGCAATTAATATTCTTATCAACAGTTGCTTGGCCCCGATATAGACTGGCCGGTCAGTCACACTGGCTCAAGTTTGGGACATTCGAGTCTAATATCACCCATGACGTTCATAACTTTTCTTCTCACAAAAGTAAATGGAAAGAGGTGCCCTATGTCCAAGCTTTTTCCTCCCTCAGCTCCTGTCTATCCACTCCTCCTGTGAGCCCTCTCAAATCCTCCTCCCTTCCCCACCTTCCAGAACTGAAAGACTCTCCCTCTTCTGTCAATACTTTTGACCCTGCAATGAGCCCCCACCACAGACTCCTCCACAGCCTGAGGAGCTAGCACCTCCTTGTCCCTTCCCCATCCCCCATCCAGGTCTCTGTCCCACCTCCCTGCCCCTCACACCTGCTCTCGCCTGTGCACAGAACCTTCTCCTACTGGCCTCTGTCCCCTACGGGAGGTGGCCAAGGGCAGTGTTCACAAATTCGTTCCCTTCTCCTCACTGACCTATCCCACATTGAAAAACGCCTGGGTTCCTACATCACCAACCCAGATTCTTACATCAAAGAATTCCAATGCTTCACCCAGTCCTATGATCTTCCCTGGCACGACACTTATAACATCCTCTCTTCCACCTCCTCCCAGAGGAGAAGCAGAGATCTGGGCTGCCGCACAGGAGCCGGCAGAGGACAGACACCACACATACCCGCCCACCATGTCTGAGGGACTGCGGTCCCTCGCAGGGCTCCAAGGTGGTTCACCTTGACAAGCTCAGGGAAGAACAGCAGGGACCGAATGAGAATCCTGCTCAGTTTCCTTCTCAGTGCTCCAAAAATACACCAAAGTAGATCCCCAAACTCCAGTGTCATCATCCTTGTGACCCAGTTTATCTTCCCAGTCAGCTCCTGATATGTGGAAAACACAAGCATCTGGATAATGGCCCCAGACCCCACAGATCAAGATCCTAAATGTAGCTTTTATTTATTTTTTTTTTTTTACTTTATTTATTTATTTATTTTTGAGACAGGGTCTCACTCTGTAGCCCGGGCTTGTCTTGAATTTGCTATGGAGCCCAGGCTGGCCTTGGACTCACAGCAATCCTCCTGTCTCTGCCTCACGAGTGCTGGGATTACAGGCATGCGTCACCACGCCAAGCTTATGTGGTGCTGGGGAATCGAACTAGGGTACTTAGCTCTTGACTTAGCTTCTATCTGTCCCTGTCAACTGCCTGCATGACCCAACAGGGCGATCCAACTCATTCCTCTCCTGGTAGCTTTGGGACTTAGCACGAGCATGGGGACTGTGTAGCTAGGATGGCCGACTTTGTTGTTTCTCACAAGAAGTCACCTCTACAGTTCAGCACCGACACTGGCCAGCTGGCTAACGGTCCCCTGGCTCTCCAACGCCAGCCCGACTCCCTGGCTGAGGAGGCCCTGCACAGCAGACACGCACTGGGTTTGTTCTCAGCTCAGGAGGGAGAATCTGCGTCCTCCTTGGGGACACCGCTGCTGCTTCTCTACCACTGAGTCTGGCCTGGTGAGGGACATGGCTACACAGCTCAAAGACAGGGCTGCACAAAGGGCAACTCACCTCGCCTCCTCCTGGGGTTGCTGGCTGCACTCCTGGGGCCTCGAGGCCTGGCTCCTCCCCGTCCTCGGCCCCTCATGACCTTCTTCTAGCAACCCCTTCCTGGCACGATGCCTCCACGGTTTTCTCCAACACCTGATCAGGGCCATCGCCAACTGCGTGGTAAACCAGCTCTTCCTGGGCCCCTCCGACCCCTACCAGCAGCTGGCGACCTCCTCTAACAACACCTGTTGGCGGCCCAGCAGACCCTCCTCAAAGACCCTGTTGCTTCAGACCCCCATAACAGAAAGTAGCTGAAGGATATTGTTGCCCCATCACTGTCATCATCAAGAGACGGGAATGTGGGGCCTGACATTAGGTACTGGACAAGGGGAGGAAAACGCACACCCCTTTCTCCCTATCACACTCGGCCTCTTCTTTCTGCTACGTGACTCAGGCCCACGCAGCACCTGTAACCTCTGAGATCACCACCCCCTTCTCACAAGGCAGAGACTCTTCAAGGCCATTCTCACACTGAAACTTTTCAAAGCCACTTCTCTTAGAAAGTAAGAAAGACTCCCTTGCCCCAGAGGCCTTGGCTGTGGCTTAAGCACAGCCTGGCAGCTTGTGCTATCTGTTAATAAATTTGCATGGACTGAGACTTAGTCTCCTATGAATCATTATGCTCTGAACTCAAGATCTGACAAGGCCAGCATGGACCACAGAGCAAGACCCTGTCTTTAAAAAAAAGAGGAGGGCTAGCTAGTGATGCAGCTCAGAGAAAAGGCCCACGTTCAAACCCATTACCACCACCAGCAACAAAAAGGATGGCTCCAGCCAGGCCTATAATCCCAGCCCTTAGCAGGGCTGAGACTAGAGGAGCCCAAGTTCAAGCCCAGCCTGGACAGTTTATCCCCTTAGTGAGACTCTCTCAGAATAAAAAAATACAGGGGCTGGAGGAATGGTACAGCAGTTAAAGCGCTTGCCTTGCAAAATCAAGGCCCTGAGTTCGATTCCGCTGCACCACATGAAGCTGGGTGTAATCCCAGTGCTCAGGAGGCTGAGGCAGGTGGATTGTCCTGAGTCCAAGGCCAGCCTGGGCTACATTGGTGAGTTAGGACCAGCCTGGGCTACAGAGACCCTCTCTCAAAGAAAAAAAAAAGAATAAAAAATAGACAAAGGTCTGGGGACAGAGTTTAGTGTGAAGGGTCTAAGTTCAATCCTTAGTACTCAATGAATGAATGTTTCCAGGTTCTATATTTAAGTATATAATTACAATTTGATATCTTTTCTTCAAAGAAGGCGGCCCAGGTTATAGAGGCTTTAGGGATCTGCCAAATCTCTATTTTCCCCAGCTGAAATCTAAAGAGAAGGAACGAGTTAAGGAGAGAGCTAGAAAAAAAATTCCACACAAAACATATGCCGTGCCCTGTGGTGGAAGCAAGTTCGTCATGCTCCAGGGTAGGGATAGATCTGTCATGTTTAGGGAGCTAAAAGTTCAGGGCAGCCCCTGTGAGTGTGAAAAATGGAACAGTGGGAAAAGTCAGAGGGCAACGAGCCCAGATCACTCCCAAGTCACAGTGAGAAAATTGGGTTTTGTTCCGTGGGCACCAGAGAGCTCCTGGAGCACTGTTAAGCAGGCAAGGAGCCAGACCAGCGCTCTAGCTGCTGGGCTAGAGAGGGGCAGGAGGCAAGTGGAGGAAGAAAGGCCACTTCGGGAGAGAAGTGAAGGCCCCACAGGACAGAGAGTGGGATTTCCAATACCCCCTCCATTCCCAGCATTCAATGTGAGCTTGGCCAGAGGAGTTTGATGAATGCTTGTTGAATGACTAAATGCCTGCTCTCCGAGGCAGGTGTCCCATAAGGCAAAGCGACTCGTCTACCACCTCACTGCTATAATCATGGTCTTCAGACCAGAGCATGAGTGCCACCTACGAACTCACCAGAAACGCAGGACCTGGGGCCCCACTCCAGACTTGCTCGTAACAATCTGCAGTTTAACAAGATTCCCAGGTGACTCGGATTCACACTAATGAAAAGGAAGTCCTGGGCTCACGCACACCAGCCCTCCTCAGCTACCTAACGCCTACCAGGGCTCCTCATTAACCAGAATAAGGTTGAACACCCCAAAACATCTCCTACAATTCCCTGCTGCTCACCCTTTACCCCAGTGCACTGAACTTCCTATTCTTTTCAGATTTCAGGGCCTCTGCACGTGCTATAAGCCCTATTGAGAGTGTGCCGTTCGCCCATTGTTCACCTGGAAAAATCTAATTCTTTCAGACCTAACCAAAGGAGTGTTTCCTCTGGAATGCCCTCCATGATTGTCACAGGGAAACATGTTGCCTCTGTTTCTGGATCACCATGGCAGTGGCTCCATCCCTCAGTACAGCACCCAATGCAACCTGGGATTTTTTTGTTCTGTGTTGTTATATTTTAGTACTGAAGATTGAGCCCTGGGACTTGGCACTGACCAACATCCTGGCCTTTTTTGCTTTCTATTTTGAAACAGTGTCTCACGAAGTTGCTAATTGGCCCAGGCTGGGCTCCAGCTTGGGGTCCTACTTGGTACAATATGGTTTAAATCTTGATTTCAGTGGCTCTTTTCTTGCCAGTCTTGGAGCTTCCTAAAAGGAGAGGCCAAATCTTGTTTATCTCTTTACCCTCATTGTCAGGCACCAGAGGATGAGTAAAGGCTTAACGGAGCCCCTGATGGCCATTCCAAGAAGCTCGGCTGGAAGGCATGTGCACAGCCTACCCGGCAGGGGATCAGAGGCTTGCAGCAAAGGCCTCTGGGATCATCCCCGGCTCACCACTTACTTGCTGTATAAAACAACTTCTCTTTCCTGAGCCTCCAAAAAACAAAAAAATGTGAGACAGATCTTTGCTCTGTAGTCCAGGCTGGTCCTGAACTCACTATGTAGCCCAGGCTGGCCCAAGAACTCACAGCATTTCTCCTGTCTCAGCCCTCCAAGTGCGGGGATTACAGGCCTGTGCCACCATAACCCAGCTTATGTGACGCTGAGGGATCAAGCCCAGGGCCTTGAGCTTGCTAGGCAAGCGCTTTAACTGCTGAGCTATTCCTCCAGCCCCCTCTTTTTTATTTATTTATTTATTTAATAAATAAACAGAATCTTGCACTGTGTCCTGAGCTCACCGTGTAGCCCAGGTTGCCCTTGAACTCATGGCAATCCTCCTGCCTCGGCCTGATGAGTGCTGGAATTACAGGTGTGTGTCACCTTGCCCAGCGGATTTTGATGTGGCACTGGGGAATCAAACCCAGGGCCTCCTGCATGTTGGCCAAATGCTCCAGCCACTGTATTACCCCCCAGCCTCCAATTCTTCGTTTGCAAAATCTCACAATCGTAACAATGGTTCCAGAGATAAGAATAGAGGCTGCACCGCAAAAGGCCCGGCCTCCCCCTCTTGGCGACGTTGCTTGGAAACCAGCATAAAGAAATCATCATGGGTAAGCACTGGCTGGGACTCGGGCCCCAGCTCTGGACAGAACCTCCAGCTGACACCAGCAAAGCTTTCCAGGGCTCAAGAAGAGCTCACGGTGAGGTGACAGTTCAGACCACACAGTCTAACGTGTGGACTGAGTTCCCTGGGGAAGCGAAGCTGGCCCACCGGCCGCTCAGCCCTCAGTGGGGGTACAGAAGGAAGGCTACAAATATGCAGGGTCCCACAAGGATTCTGCCATCTGGACCTCCCGCCTCTGCCCTGAGCAGCTTACAGTCCCCATTGCTGCTAAGAGCAGGCCCAGCTCCTTGAAAACCTGGACAAGGGGCCCTAGTCCACAGCCCCACGGTCAGCAGGGAGGGGCCACCAGGACCCGGGCAGAGGAAAGTAATGTTGGTCAATTTCCCAGTGCCAATTGTGGTGTAAAGTTGGGTTCTCCAGTCATGTCAGCCCCTAAATTTGTGGGGTCAGCTCAGATTTAAAAATAGAAATGCCTAAATATAATCAGTGAGACATCCAAGTGCCTCAGCATCCCTGGCACCCACACCGCCTGGCAGCCCCACAGGCCTCAGGGCGTGTTACCCATCCAAGCTAGAGGTTAGAGCAGGGAGGGACACCCACAGAAGCTGCCTCCGTGAGTTGAGCCATAATCCTCCCCTGGGAGGCTGAGGCAGGAAGACTGCAAGTTAGAGCCCAGCCTGGGCAACTTAGTGACTTAGTGAGAACTTGTCTCAAAATCAAAAATAAAAATGGGTTGGGATATATCTCAGGGTCAAGGCTCTGGCCTCCAAGTTTCTAGCACTGTAAGCAAAGGAAAATCCAGTGTACAAAATGAGAGAAATTAGCATGTTCAAGGCCCTGGCTTGAAGAAGAAGAAGAAGAGGAGGAGGAGGAGGAGCAGGAGGAGGAGGAGGAGGAGGAAGAGGAGGAGGAGGAGAAAGAAAGAAAAGGAGAAGTGCAAAGAACTTGAACAGACATTTCTCCAAAGAAGACACTAAGTGACCCCCAAGTGGACCAAAGACACACCACCTAGAATGAGTTCAACTCTCTGCGGGAGGGGGAGGTAACCTTGTGAAATGACACTTAAGATCACTTGTCACCATGGAAACATAAGTCAAACAATAACGAGGTATCACCTCACACCCCCTCTCCAAAAATTTTTTATGCTGCAACTTACACCCCACTGTTGGGTACTTGAAGGTGGAGCCATTAGGAGATGGTTTGGGCCTGCAGGATCTGGCCAGGGTTCAGGATTTGTATTACAGTTGGATCTGGCCATTTCCCCAGGATCCTTCCAGAAGATGGAGCAACAGGTGCCATCTCAGAAGTGGAGGCTGGGCCCTCAGCAGCACCACATGCTAACAGAGTATCTTGGCCTTCCCAGCCTCTAGAAGAACTAAGAAATATATTTCTGTTCTTTGGAAATGGCTCGGTCTCAAATAGTTTACTAAAGCAGCACAAACAGGCCAAGATCATGAGGATGTGGAGAGCTTGCGTCTGCTCAGAGTCTATGGCATTAGAAAATGCTATGTAAAACAGTGTGAAACACCCTCAAAATATTGAAAACAGGGATCTGGAGGAATAGCACAGTGGTTACAGCACTTATCTAGCAAGTACAAGGTCCTGAGTTCAGAAGCAGCTGGGTTCGATTCCCTAGCACCACACAAAAGCCAAGCTATGAAAGAAACCCACACTGTCCATCAACACACAAATAAAGAGAAGGCCATACATGCTTACTGTAGGATATTGTTTAGCATTAAGAGAGAGAAATAAGGGTTGAAGGAATAGCACAGCAGTTTGAGCTCTTGCCTAGCAAGTGTAAGGCCGTGAGTTCATTCCCCAGCAGCACCTAAACCAGGCTTGGGGGCACAGGCCGGTGATTCCAGCTGAGACAGAAGGGTTGTTATGAGTTCAAGGCTAGCCTGAGCTATATAATGAGTTCAGAACCAGCCTGAACTACAAAAGCAAGCCTCTTGGGGAGGGGGAGAGAGAGAGAGAGAGAGAGAGAGAGAGAGAGATCATTTCATTTGCTATAACCATAATGACAACTGGGTCAGGGGCATAGCTCAGCAGTTTAAGTGCTTGCCTAGCAAGCACAAGGCTCTGGGTTCGATTTCCCAGCACCACATTAACTGGCTATGATGGTACATGTCTGTAATCCCAGCATTTGGGAGGCTGAGGCAGAAAGATTGACATGAGTTTGAGGCCAGCATGGGCTACATAGTAAGTTCAGGACCAGCCTGGACTACAGAGCAAGACCCTGTCTAAAAAACAAAAAAACAAAACAAACAAAAACCACATACTCGGGCTAGAGGAATAGCACAGTGATTAAATCCTTGCCTAGCAAGCTTAAAGCCCTGGGTTCGATTCCCCAGCACCACATAAGTAGGACATGGTGGCATACACCTGTAATCCCAGCACCTGGGAGGCTGAAGCAGAAGGAGTGCCATGAATTGAAGGCCAACCTAGGCTACAGAGTAAATTTAGGACCAGCCTGGACTGCAGAGCAAAAGTCTGTCTCAAAAAAACAAAAAGAAAGAAAAAAAGATGAAAATTGAGAATGAGGCCATGCTTAGTGAAATTAGACAGTCAAAAAAAGATCAATGTTGTATGATTCCACTTATATGAAGCATCCAGAGTAGTCAAACCCATAGAACAGAAAATAAGATTGTGTTCCCCAAGGGTTTGTGAAGGAGAAAATCCTTTTTACTCAGTAGATGGAGTTTCATTCAAGATGGGAAAAGATCTGTTGTACAGAAGTATGAATATAGTTAACTGGCTGAACAGTGCACACACTTAAAAGTTGTTAAGAGGTTACATTTTTGGTATTTTTTGCCACAAAAAAAAAATGCAGACACAGAGATGCCTGCCTGTCATGCCAGCACCCCTGGAGGCCAAGACCTGCTGTATAGCCAGGGTCACAAGGTTGAGCCCAGCCTGACAACCTAGCAACCTAGCAAGACCCTGTCTCAAAAACTTTAAAAAATAAAATTAAAATTAAAAATGTAATTGGAAATGTTGCTCCATACCAACGCCCTGGGTCTGTGGGCAAAGTACCACAAACTTAAGTAAATACTTTAAGTAGATTTAAGAGAGGGCATTTTTGAACATACAACGTGTATTTTTAACTTGGAATCATTATGACTTTTTTTTTCTTTCGCTCTAGCCCAGCCTGGCCTCAAATTCACAGCCATCCTCCTGCCTCGGCCTCCCATAGTGCTGGGACTATAGGAGTGGGCCACCACAACTGGCTCTGGCCACTCTGAAGCAGTTCTAGAATTCTCTTCTGTGAATGTCTTTGGAAGGTCTGATCAAAAATGTGGTGGTGAATGTGTGTTCAGAGTGCCATCATCCACTAGGCAGGCAGACTCAGAAAACACAGTGTGTCCTCGTTCACTCTGTCCCACGATCCAGCACCATGGGACGTCTGGCCCATGGTCAAAATGATCATGAAAGGTAGAAGTTTTGAATCAATTCAGGACATTGAGGTAGCCATAGCACAACTCAAGATGTGAAGCAGGACTCCCAGGATGCTCTGGGAAGTGGCACAGTGACGGGAGGGCGTGTTGAGGGGCTGTGTGGCCGTGTGTCTTTTACTGCACCGATTTCTTAATTTAACATACATTTTCTGATCACATCTGGTATAGTGCATTGCTGTGACTCAGCCTCCACTCACCTGGCCTAGGAAACCACCATGCTGCCCGAAGTCCCCAAGCCTGCCTCAGTGTCCCCTCCTGGCTCCCAGGTGGTATCTGCCTGAGTCACCCTCTCACTGTGCTGGCTAGACAGGCCTGGGCAGGGAGGAGAGAGGGAATGTGCCTCCTCCCTTGGGCAGGACTCCAACAGATCAGGAATCAGGAATCAAGACTCTTGGACTACGTCCTTCCCAGGTTGGGAGCTCTGAGTCCTCCTGGGTCTCTACTAGCCAGTCCAGGGCTTGGCCCAGGGGAGGACATGCTGCCCTGGCACAGTCCTCGGAGCCACATGAACCAGGTCAGGCCTATTCTGGGCTCTCTGTTTCTTCGCAGCTGCACGATCACAGCTCTCACAGCCTAGTTCCACCACCCCCCCTCCTTTTTTTTTTGAGATAGAGTCTTGCTCTGTAGCCCAGGCTGGTCGTGAACTCACTACAGAGCCCAGGCTGGCCTTGGACTCACAGCAATCCTCCTGTCTCAGCCTCCTTGTCTCCCTTTGTCTGCAAAAGGATGAAACTAAAACCTTCCACCTACAGTGGCATTAGCTAATCTGTAGGGTTTTCCCCTACTTAATGCTATTCAGGAATAACCACGCAGTCCCAGAAGCAGGCAGAACACTTGATTCAGCAGTTAATACGTGGGGAAGAGTACCTTCTCCCCAGCAAGTTCAGGTCCTGCGTTCTTGAGGGCTGGACGAGGAGGGGGCTCGGCAGGCAGAGTCCATCAGAGCATTCATGGGAATGGAGATTTCCAGGAACTGAAGCCAATCCCTTTGCTTCCTAATTTGGGGCTGGAGACCCGTAATGGCAGGTTGCATAGGGTTTTCTTAATCATTATAATGAAATCCTAATGAGCTGAATCTGGAGTGTTCACGTGGTGTCCACACCGCATGGAGTAGTCTGGAGCTAGCCCCTTTCCTGGGTGTGGAAGATGTGGCCAACAGCTGAGGGTATGAGGGGTGCTAATTTTTCAATTCTGAGGACCCAAACTAGGGCCTTCACACTGACCTATATCTCCACCTACCCTTTAGTTTAATTTAGTTTTTTTTTTTTTTTCAGGCTGGCCTTGGACTCACGGGCAATCCTCCTGTCACAGCCTCCTGAGTGGATTACAGGTGTACTCCACCATGCCCGGCTTATGTGGTGCTGGGGAATTGAACTCAGGTGCTTAGTGCTTGATTTAGCGCTTGCTAGGCAAGTGTTTTAACCGCTGAGCCATTCCTCCAGCCCTCAGTTTTGATTCTGAGACAGGGATCTCACGAAGTTGCTAAGCTGCCCAGGCTAGCCTCAAACTCGCAGGCCTCCGGCTTCAGTTACCCAGAGAGCTGGGATTATAGGAATGCTGTGCCCAGTGTAGGCTTGAACTCTGCAAGCAGGCACTGCCTGACACCCAGGACAGCAGGCCACCAGCAATGCCAGGCCCAGGCTGGTGCCAGGAATGATGAGATCTGAAGGAGGAAATGTACTCAAAAGCTCTGAGCTCCCTTCCCCACTGTTCTCCAAAAACATTTGGAAGTTAACTAAATAAACCAGCTCTGCACCAAGTCAGCCATATGTCTTTTGGAAGAAGCTAGCAGAGGTGACTGGAAAGAAAAGCCAGCCTCTAGTGTCAGGGACCAGGGCTCTGAGCTCAGCGGTGTCACTACTACCATAGATCAGCCTCTTCCCAAATCTGAGCCTCAATTTCTGTTTGCAAACTGGGGTGCATTGTCCGCCTCAAAGCTGTGTTGCAAAAAAAAAAGGGAAGTAATATTGTGAGGGGGGAGGATGCCAGGGAGTTGGTAAACAAGTGAGCACTTGGTAAATAAAAATGGGTTTGCCCGGCATAGTGGCATGTTCCCATAATCCAAGCTCCTCAGGAGGCTGAGACAGGAGGATCAGGGCTGCTTGAGCTAATGACAACACCTTGTCTCAAACTGAAATATTAAAAGGGCTGAGGTTTCAGCACAGTGTAGAGCGGTCACCTGCAACCGTTCTAGGTTCAATTCCTAGGACTCAGAAAGAAATAAGGTGGGCTTCACCACCACTATATCAGTACGCTACATGCATTTACAACTTTTCTCATGATCCAGCTGAATTCAACGCCAACACTGAGCCCTGAGGGTCCCCTTCCTGCAGAATTAAGGGGCAGAGGAGAGACAGCTCAAGGATCTTCTTCCACATTCTCTCTCTCTCTCTCTCTCTCTCTCTCTCTCTTTTACACACACACACACACACACACACACACACACACACACACAAACACACACACACGAGAGCTCGGCTTCATATTGGGCTTCTTTCCCTTGGCTGAAGACACTGAGAGGCATGTTGGCCTCTCTGCTGGCTTTTTGCCTTTGCTTTAATTTCAGTTTTTCTGCCCCAGGGATTGAACCCAGAACCTTCCCACTGGACAACGTGCCCTGCTCTTCTTATGTTTTTATTTCGACAAAAGGTCTCACTACGCTGCTAAGTCACCAAGGCTGGGTTGGCACTTGCCACCCTCCTACTCCAGCCTCCTAGAGGGCCTTCTCAGCTGGCTGCGTTGGCGATGCCGCTTCTCCTTCTCAGAACGCTGGGCAATACGAGGGCCCCTGCTGGATGCACGCCAATTCCCGCGTGCCCACGCAGTCAGGCACACATGCACACATACCACCAAGATGCCAGGGGCAGCCGCCCACGCTCAGCATGCTGCAAGGGACTAAGTGGCCGGTCAGAGTGGGCCCAGCCTTTGCCCTTTGGGAAATGGCTCCACTCCCAACACAGAAACACATCCCCAGAACGTGTCCAGGGTCTCAAGCTGGGCTCAAGCTCAGCGCCACCTGCCAGGGCCTGCACATCCACCAACAGGAAAGGGTACCACAGAAACAGGAGGAGACTGTCCTCCTCGACAGGGCCTTGTTGACAGCCCAGAGCCAAAGGGGAAGTCTCTGGCCCCAGTAAAAGGAGAAGGATCCAGGAGTCACATCCTCAGCCCCTCCTGCCAACACTGCCAACACTGGTCAGGAAAGGGGACTCAGTCCAGAGGCCCATTCGTCATTAATGCCATGATCTGTGAATCTCTTACCCAAATCTTCATTGACCACCTGGGGAAGCTAGGGGTTGACCAAGGTGACCCAGAGGCAGGGCAAGGCGGCAAAGCACTGGCTGTTCTCCACCAATGACAGTACGTGCTACATCCTCCCCTTGCCAACGGTTAATCCTGTTTTTATTTTCCAGGACACATCTCCAGCTCTCTCCCTTTTCATTTTATCTTATTTTTTGAGAGAGGGTCTCACTCTGTAGTCCAAACTGGTTCTGAACTCACCATGTAGCCTACACTGGCCTTGAATTCACAGCAATCCCCCTGCCTCAGCTTCCTGAGTGGTAGGATTATAGGCACGCGCCACCACACCCAGTTTCTGAGGTGCTGAGGAATCGAACTCAGGTACTCAGCATTTGATAGGCAAGCATTTTAACCTCTGAGCTATACATCCAGCCCCATCTTTCTGTCTGTCTTTCTATTTGAGAGAAACAGAGAGGGTCTCACTAAGTTGCTAAATTGCTAATTACCCAGGCTGAACTCAAATCCTCCTGCCTCAGCTTCCCAGAGAGTGCTGGGATTACAAACAGAAGCCGTCATCCGGGCACAGCCAGCCCTCAGTACCCATCTGTAAGTGCATACTGCATACCAAACTCTGGGAAGGGAAGGGACAAAAATGATGAGCCAAGTGAGCTCCTCATCCTTCAGGCACCACAGTAAGAATCCCGGGTCTCGCGAGCCCACAGTGGCTCACAGTTGCACACCGTTGCGCCGCTGACAAAACACTTCCCATCAGCCCCTTGCCTTACCCTGCGCACAGTCCCACACGGTCCCGACTTCAATCTCACGCCCACTGGGTAGGAGAGCTCAGGCTCCGGGCTCGTCTGAGGTCTCACAGCAAGAGCCGAAATCAAAACCCTGACTGCCCACTGCCAGCCCACAGCAGTCGCCCGCAGGCCTGACCCAGGTGGCTCTCTCCCTGGCTTCCCTGGCAGTTCCGGCCCTCCCCTCCAGTGGCGACTGTGCCTGGTATTCAGAGAGAGCCAGCCGATTCCCTCATTGTTCATTAGTGAGCCAACATCTGGCCTGCCTGCACTGGCTCCCCAGCCCTGCATCTGGGTAAAGGTACCAGCCGGAGCTCTGTACCCAGCACCTGAGAGGAGCTGGTCCTTTGTGCTAATGATCAAGTTAGTTCACCAATCCCACGGGAAACGCGATCCCTGGTGGTAAGTAAGCACCCAGCCCTGCCCCAGACCCTTTACGTCCCCCAACAGTCCTCTTGGGAAGACCATTACCCTCGCCTGACAAGTTAGTACAGGGATCATGCCAAGGCCTTCACACAGCCTTTCTCTCTCTCTCTCTCTCTCTCTCTCTCTCTCTCTCTCTCTCTCTCTCTCTCTCTCTCTCTTTCCCACCTCCCTCTCTGTCTCTCTCTCTCCCTCCCTTTCTCTCTCACTTAATTGAGACAAGTTCTCACTACGTCACTAAGTTGCCCAAGCTGGACTTGAACCTGTGATCCCTCTGTCTTAGTGTCCCAGGGTGCTGGGATACCAGGCCTGCACGCCCACACCCAGCATCTTATTTGACAATTCAGAAAACAGCACAGATAAGAAGTGTAACTTGACCGAGATTCCACAGCTGATAAGGCAGATGGCGTTCAGTCCCCTGAGATCTAAGCAGCCCTTTCTCCTCAGCATGGCCACCTTCCAGGGAGGTCCCCGAATTCACCTCCAGCCCGGCTTTGGCCTGCAAGACCAAAGAGGGGTGCTAGTTTTCCTGGGAAAGTTTGGTCACAACCAGTTCTTTGCGGCAAGGTCCAGTGCTGCATGCCTGACTCTGGGAAGCTGCGGCAGGAGGCTGCAAGTTTAAACCAAGCCTGGGTAACGCAGTGACTTAGTGAGATCCCGTCTCAAAATGAAAACTGAAAATAGGCTGGGGATGTAACTCAACATGAAGACCCTGCAACTGACCCCCGTACCACCAAAAGCAAAAGTTCTTTCTGAGCACAGGACTCTGGGCCTAGCAAGGTGCCAGAACAGCCCCTTAAAGATAGATAGAACCACCCTTTTGCTGAGATGCAGCTGGGGGCATGAGCATGCCTCTGCCCAGCCTGGGCCGGGAGCCCCTTACCTGAGCCTGTGGCAGGGACAGTGGCTCAGCTGTAGAGTGTGTCGTCTCTCTGCTCTGGGCCTGGCCCCAGTCTCTGTGCTGTCATCTGGTAATTGCAGAAGTGGGGAAACAGCCTGTCACTGCCAAGTCACCCCAGAAGGAAATGCAATGACCGGAGGGCTCCTCCAATGACTGGCACAGGAACCTCAATGCTGAGCCACCCTGGCTCTGGGCGCTGTGCAGAGGCGGCTGGAAGAACAAGGGGTGGGTGGAATGTGGGCAGCGGCCTCAGGGCGGGGGGGGGGGGGGGGGGGGAAGGGGGGGGGGGGGGGGGGGGGGGGGGGGGGGGGGGGGGGGGGGGGGGGGGGGGGGAGTGCAAGAGCGTGAGCAGGGTGTGCACTCAGGAGAGCCTGGAGAGGCGGACTGAGTGAGTAACCAAGGAGCTAGGGAGGAGGATGGGGGAGTTAGGAAGGACGAGAGGGCGGAGGACAGGAGGGAGAATGGCAAATGTTAACAGGAAAACCGCATCAGAGAAGAAAGGACAGAGATCGGGGAGTTCCAAGAGAAAAGTGCCTAGTGTGTGACTCCAGGGGCATCCGTGTGGCTCTGTGGGGGAAGGGGGCAGGGAAGGGAGTGGCCACCCAATGACCATGAGAGGATAGGAGCTCGGAAGAGCTGCCCGTCAGAGACATGGCTGGGCAGGGCATCTCTAGCGATCAAGAAGTCCGTGGGGACAGTGCTGTGGGGCAGCAGGAGAAAGACTCACCCGGTCCCCCGGCTGGAGTTTCCAGGAAGTGAATTCGTGGGAATCGGTGAGGGTGCATGGGTGTGGGCAGCTGAGGGTGCAATCCCAGGTGTGTGGGTACACACGTGCGTGAATCAGATGGGGATGTCCCAAGAACACAGTTTCCAGCCCACTTGCCCACTCGCTCGACCAACCACGGTGCTCACTGACCAGCCCCGGTGCCAGGGCCTGTGGTGGGTACTTGGGTATCAGCCAACTAATGCCCTCCTGCACAGAGTGGGCCACCTACACCCCTGCCACATCGTCCCTGCATCACGTCACCCCTGCACAGGGACATCTACTGAGCCCGGCGCTCAGCCTATGCCCACTCGCTTGCTGCCTGACACACACTGCGCTGCCCCGGGCGAGCACCACAGGCGCCTCCTGCCTCCAGGCCTGCGATGTCCCCAGGCCTCCTGGCAGGCACCGGGTGCTCACCCTGCCTTGCCTCTCTTACAGGCCTCTGAGCCTCAAGTGCCCTGTAACGCAGGGTGACAAGATTGTCCTCGCTTTCTTTTTTTCTTTTTTTTGCCTATGGGATTGAGCCAAGGGCCTCTGCCCAGTGAGACTAGGAGACGGAGGCAAGTGTGGGCAACACAGTGAGAGCCCATCTAAACAAACCAACAAAGCTGGGCCAGTGGCATGAGCCTGCAACCCCAGCCCTCCGGAGGGCTGAGACAGGAGGATCTCAAGTTCGAACCCAGCCTGGGAAACATAGTGACTTAGCAAGACCCTGTCTCAAAATCAGAAATAAACATAAGTTAGGGATGTAGCTCAGCATGAAGGTTTTGGGCTCAGTTTCAAGTTACACACACACAGAGACAAAAACAGCTGGGTGTGGGGGGGCACTCCTGGAATCACAGCCTCTGGGAGGCTGAGGCAGGAAGATGACAGGTTCAAGCCTAACCTCGGCAACTTAAGGAGATTGTTTCAAAAAAATAAAAAAAAAAGAGAGAAGCTGGGAAGTGAAAAAGCCCTGCATTCAATCCCTGTATCAGTCAGTCTGTCAGTCTATCTATCAAGAAAATGAGAGAAACCAGAATATGGGCAGGATTTTTTCCTGGGTGGTGCTGGACACTAAACCTCTCCCCAGAGCGCAAACCGCAGTGGAGAGCTCGAGTGCACTGCCTTCTCTGCTTCCTCAGCCCCGTGCTGGAGACACCAGAGGGAAAAGGAGACACCACCCTCCAAGGAAGAGCGAGACTCTCGGGAAGGAAGATAATTGAAAAAAAAAACATGGCCTCTGTACTGAGCCACATTCCCACATTTTATTTTTATTTATTTATTTATTTTTGAGAAAGGTTTTCAACTAAATTGCTAAGTAGCCCAGGTAGGGGTCAAACTTTATTTATTTCGGAGGCAGGGTCTCACTCTATAGTTCAGGCTGGTCCTGAAGTTGGATTCAAACCCATAGCAATCCTCCTGCCTATGCCTCCCAAGTGCTGAGGTCACAGGCATGAGCCACCACACCCAGTTTATGTGGTACTAGGAAATCAAATCCGGGGCCTGGCACTTGCCAGGCCAAGTGCTCTAACCACTGAGCTATGCCCTTGGCCCCTGGGTTCAAACTTAGAATCCTCTTGCCTCAGACTCTCTGAGACTTGGCAAGACCCTGTCTCGACAACAGACTTTGAAAAAATGAGTGGAGAATGTAGTTCAGTGCAAAGGCTCTGGCCTCACTCTCCAGTCTCCCCATCACCTCGCCACCAAAAAGAAAAGAAAGAAAGAAAGAAACAACTCTTAATCCCTGGAACTTGTAAACATTATCTTATATGGCAAATGTTTTGTGGACGTAGTTAGTGATCTCAAGTGGAGAGGGCGGTCCTGGATTATCCAAGTGGTGCTCAACACAATCACGAGAATCTATCTGTACGGCAGAGGGACTGAGGGAGGGTTAATTGCAACTGGAAGAGGAGAAAGCTGCGGGGCCACGGCCAGGGGTGTCAGCAGCAGCAGAGAAGGCAAGAGAGAGAGGTTCTGTCCCGGAGCATTGGAGGAACATGGCCCTGATCGGCCCAGTGGTTTTGGACTTCTGGCCTCTGGAATTACCCTAAAATAAATGGGTTTTCGTGTTAACCATCAGGTTTGTAGCAACTGGTCATGGCAGCCAAAGGAAGCCGACACAGGTATGTATATAGAGACTTACTGCACATTTCTTGTGACAGTCTTGCTCTGTAGCCCAGGCTGCTCCTGAACTCACTATGGAGCCCAGGCTGGCCTTGGACTCCTGGCAATCCTCCTGCCTCAGCCTCCCAAGTGCTGGGATTACAAGAGTGCACCATGCCACTTGGCTGGTTTTTGTTTTTGTTTTTTTTAATGCGTCTAGTTGAAAACTCTCCTCATCAACTTGTTTTTGCACGTGCTCAGATCTCAACATTACCCAAGAAAGAATCTTGCCAAGGAAACAGAAATCAGATGAGCAAGTTCAATCACCAGTTTAAAAGAAATATAGAGGCTGGAGGAATGGCACAGCAGCTAAAGCGCTTGCCTAGCAAGCCCAAGGCCCTGAGTTCGATTCCCCAGCACCATATAAAGCTGGGCATGGTGGCACACGCCTGTAATCCCAGCATTTGGGAAGCTGAGACAAGAGGATTGTCCTGAGTCCAAGGCTAGCCTGGGCTCCATAGTGAGTTCAGGATCAGCCTGGGCTACATAGTATGAGATCCTGTCTCAAAAAAAAGAAAAAGAAAAAAAAAGAAAAGAAATACAGAGAGAAAGATTATAGGGATGCACTCAACAAATTCAGACATTAGGGTATTCTACAGAATAAGTATCTGCTGGGGTTTTTTTTTCCCTAACAAACACTAAGGGGGAGCTGGAAGAATAGCTCAGCAGTTGAAGTGCTTGCCCTAGCAAGCACTAAGTACCTGAATTCAATTCTCTAGCACTACATAAGCCAACGTGGTGGGGCATGTCTGTAATCCTAGAACTGAGGAGGCTGAGGCAGGGGGATTGTCATGAGTTTAAAGCCAGTCTGGGCTACCCACACAGTGAGTTCAGAACCAGCCTGGGCTATAGAGACTCTGTCTCAACAACAATAAAAAAAAAAAAAAAAAACTCCAAGGGAGAAAAATTATGAAGAAACTATCAATTAAATGAGACTTGATATAGCAACTAGTTGCTACTTTGAATCAACTTTAGACACTATTCAAACAAATGGAAGAAAAGAGTAAAAAAAAAAAAAAAGAAAAGAAACAACTAGAAATTTGGCCGGGCCCAGGAGTGCAGGCTGAGCTCAGCCCAGTTTTCATTTCTAAGCCAGTAACTATCCACAGATGTAGCCCATATCGTCATAAGATCTTTGGGTTCTGTAATTTGTAAGAGAGGAGCTGGGGGGCATAGTTCAGTGGTTACACTAAACAAGCACAAGGTCCTGGGTTCGATCCCCCAGCATCATATATAAGCCAGGCATGACAGCACATGCCTGTAATCCCAACATTCAGGAGGATGAGGCAGGATGGTTGCTTGAGTTCAAGGCCAGCCTGGACTAACAGAGTGAGACCTTACCTCAAAATAATAATAATAATTAGTAATAATAATCTTGAAAAATATCAGAATCCCTAGGAAAAAAAAGTTTGAGAAGTGCTCTCTGTTCTAATCCATACCCCACTGACCCCACTGCCCCAAGAAGGAAGATTCAGTGGCAATGACCAACCAGCAGCAGAGAGTGTGGGGTGAAGGTGGGGGTTCTAGATCCAGGGGTAGGATAATCCCGCCCCCACAGGCTCACCAAGCCACCTGGGCATGTGCAGGCACCCCTTCCCATACCCAGCCGTGCGGGCCACCCAGGTTCTCTCCCAGATCTGTTCCCTACTCCTGGTGACAGCTGTCTCCCACCATCATACCGGACTCCCTGCAGCTCCCACGCGTGCTCTGTGGTAGAAAATACCATTTTTGAGAGGGAGAAAATGACATTTTTAGGAACACAATTTATGGTAGCAAGAAAATATTTTGACTCTTTCTTTTCTCCTTTGGCCAAAGATATACAAGATCTTGAGAGTAAAAAAATAAAAACCAATCGAAGTGCTGGAGGAATGGCTCAGTGGTTAAAGCACTTGCCTAGCAAGCACAAGACCCTGAGTTCAATTCCCCAGTACCATATAAATAGGGTGTGGTGGCACAGGCCTGTAATCCCAGCACTCAGGAGGCTGAGGCTGGAGGATTGTCCTGTGTTCGAAGCCAGCCTGGGCTACATGGTGAATTCAGGACCAGCCTGAACTGCAGAGAGAGAGACCCCATCCTCCCAAAAAAATTGAGGAATAATTCAATAAGAAATAAATACATAGCTGTACTGTATGTATGCATAAGATTGTCAATGTATCACACAACTTCATTCCAGATTAATCCACAAACCCAGTGCCCATCCCATCAAAGCCAAGAGAATTTTCCAAGGAACTTTACAAGTGGGTGTTAAAATTGCAAATGATAAGAGTAACAATCCAAAAATAGCCACAAAATACATGAAAATGAGGACATATGAGCCATAAGGACCTTCTCTGTCATGACAAGGGCCAAGGCGAAATGACAGCATCGAGACGGAGTGGGATCAGCAACAGGACAAACAGCCCGAGGAAGAGAGCTCAACCCGGAGCGCACCTGATGCCTACGTCAGAGCGCAGACCAGCTGCCGCCACCGCCCGTCCGTCCCGTTCCCGCAGGGGCACCTAAGAATCCAGAGGAGCTTCTGCAGGGGAGGGGCTGTGACATGTGCAAGTGTATATGCATGTGTGTGCATGTGTGTGCAGTGTAGATATTTGCATGACCATGGGAAATAAACTTGTTTGCAGCAAGCAGAGGGTTTTCCATGTGGTGACATCAGGCACGGGCATCTCCGGTGCAGTTACACGTTATACATTCATTTTTCTTTTTTTTTTTGAAGCAGGGTCTTGCTCTGCAGTCCAGGCTGATCTTGAACTCACTGTGGAGCCCAGGCCGGCCTCAAATATTAACAATTCTGTCTCAGCCCCCCAAGTGCTGGGATTATAGGCATGTGCCACCATGCCCAGCTTATGTGGTGCTGAGGAATCGAACCCAGGGTCTGGTGTTTTGCCAGGCAAGTGCGCTGACCACTTTGTGTGCTATTACCACAGCCCACATGTCGTGTGTCTAAAGATGTGTTTGTTTCATCCTACCACGTACCAGATGCATCACGTGAAGGGACACCGTGTCAGTGACGAGAGTGTGCGTGTTGTGTCCAGTGATGGAGCGTGGATGTATCTGTGGATGTGGAGGGCCTGCTGTATGAGAGTGCGTTTTGTGTGGTGTCCGTTTTGTGCTGCATCTATTGGTGACTGTGTGTTAAATGCCTAAGAGCAGCGAGAAGATACATGGGGGGTTGCCCATAGGGGGCACATGACCAGGATGTGTGTCCATGGGGGGTAGGCGGGGGGGGCCATAGGGGCATGTGAGGGGGGCGGTCCTAGCTCTGAGGACCCTCCAAGGCCCTAAGCAGTCTCCAGAATTCTTTGGGGCCAAGCCTGACCCTCTCCCCCAGGCCACCGGCCTCTTACCTGAGCAACTGTGAGAACGGTGGTCCAAGTAGTGACAAAGAAGCTAAGGGACAGACAAACTGTCAAGAGCATGTTTCAGGAGAGCCTCTCCGGGAGTGCAGGACGCGGTGGACACCAGCAGGAGCAGGAGGCTCGGGTGCGAGTGTGACTCACTGGGCCCTTCCCACCGGCCTCTGCTTTCACCCGGGGAAGTAGCAGCAGGATGAATAATTAGAGTGGCTCGCAGGCGGCCCTTGTGAGCAGGCAGGGCATGTGAAGGCCAGGAAGCTGCTCCTTGGGCGGGCCAACTGCAAGGTCATCAGGAATACCACATCCAGCTGGGAGACTGCTCGCGGGCTCACGCAGCACTGGGCTGGGCCCATCGGATGCTGAGCCCCTCTGGGAGGAAGGGTTGGGCCTGGGCTGGAAGAGGAGGAAGAAGAGGGGCCTCTCACCTGAGAGGGACAGGGCACTGACCCAGAGAAGTTCCCAGCACAGTCCTTAGGAGGCCAAGTTTCCATGGGCACAGCTCCAAATCCAGTGAGCCTCAGGCTGACAGAAAAGACCCAAAGCTGCTTTCAGAAGACACCTCTGGACAGCTCTAGTGGTGCAGGCATGTGATACCTGAACTCTGAGAGGCTGAGGCAGAAGGACTGCAGGTTCAAGCCCAGCCTGGGCAATTTAGCAACTTGAGAGAGACCTTGTCTCAAAATCAAAAATAAAGATGGGCTAGGGAAGTAGCTCAATACTCAGCGCCAGAGTAGGGGGTGGGGAAGGGGAGACCCCTCTGAGGAGACACTACTGTCTGGTGGGTGTGACAGAGCTCAGCTTCAAGGTGTCCTCAACTAAGGAAGAGAAAATTCTGCTCTCCAAAGCCACCTCCAGCTGAGAGGGAGGCAAAGCCGTTCCAGCCCTCACAGGTTCCCACCCTGAGGAGTTCCAGCCCTCCAGAGGCAAGTGACCACAGTCCTGCGAAATGCTGAGCTTTGAAGCCAGAGCTCTGAGCTTTTCCTGTTCTACACTGAACATCACTCCTTACCTCCCTGTTACAATCAGATCACCCAAATGTCTGACTGGAATTAGCAGGGAGTGGTGTGGCGGGCCACAGAGGAAGGCAGATTGGCCATGGCACAGGAAGACTTTCTCACATACCAGCCAGACGGGGTCTGCCTGACATGGCTGGTCCTCAGCTTGGGCCCTCCGGTGAACATCTCCAAACCTGTTTCCTAGGTCTGTGATGGTGACACGTACTCAGGAAGTGAAAATCATTTAATCAACTCTATTTCCTGGCTGGCATCCGGGTTCAACTCCTTTCCCCACACCAGATTCAATTAGAGAGCTTTTTAGAAGTAAAGGCTTAGCTTGCCTTGCGTGTATAAGGCCCTGGGGTAAATCTTCAGCACTGCACCGAAAATAGTTAAGGTTTAGGTTATGGATGAAGCTCAGGGTAGGGCACACGCCTGGCATGTACAAGGCCCTCGGTTCAGTCTCTAGTTTGGGGGTCAGGTGTGGGAAACAGTTTTTCAGATTTCACTTCCAGAAAAATCTTTTTTTTTTTTTTTTTTTTTTTGAGACAGGGCCTCGTGCTGTAGCCCAGGCTGGTCCTGAACTCATGGCAATCCTCCTGTCTCAGCCTCCCGAGTTCTGGGATTACAGGCATGTGCCAACATGCCCAGTTTACATGGTGCTGGAGAATCAAACTCAGGTACTTAGCACTTGGTTTAGCACTTGCTAGGCAAGCGCTTTAACATGCTGAGCCATTCCTCCAGCCCCAGCACTTCCAGTAAAATCTTGATCCCACAGTGCTAGCGGTAAGGCCCAGAAAATAAAATTTTAAGAAGCACTCGGAATTCCAAGACAGCAGTCCCTGGAATGGAACAAAGCAGGTGTGGTGGGACTCTGGAGAAAAGCTGAGATTGGGCAGGTTCAACCACCTAGGGGGACTTTCTAGCTGTGCAGATCCAACTCCTGCCTTGAGAACAGCTGCCTCTCCAAGCCAGGGTAGGAGCCAGGATCCTGGCAACTACTGGGAACCTCACACTCTCCCGAATCCCTAGCTCACAGAGGACGGGCTGCCCCTGCCTGGTGTTTCCAGCTCTGGCTGAGTTAACGAGGGAGACAGCCGAACATCCAGCTGTCTGTCTCTGTCTCTGTCTCTGTCTCTCTTTCTACCCTGGACCCTGAAGCATCATGTCCTTTTAACAAGTGTCTGGAGTCCCCAGCCTTTACAATACCACCCTGGGGGCATGAGGCAGAGAGAAGCTGCCACTGTGCACCCAGCTCTGCTGGGCACCTGGCTTCCTGGATTTTTCCTATCCCTCAGGGCAACACATGTAAGCAACGGGGAAGTGGTTCAGAGAGATTTCAAGACCAGAACAAGGTCTGCCGGTTTGTAGCACCGCGGGACTGAAGCTTCATTCAACCTGCACTGGCGGACACCCCCAGTCCTAGTTACTTGGGGGCTGAGGCAGGAGAACCCCTTGAGCCCAGAAATGTGAAACCAGCCAAGGTAACACAGTGGCGGCAGGTGAGGGGGACTTTAAAACAGAGAGAGTTGAACATGGAAGACGCAGCTCAGTGTGGGGCACTTGCTTAGTGTGTATGAGCTGGCTTTGATCCACCCCCAGCACCAAGAAAGACAAGAGCAAAGCAAAAAAAAAAAAAACTTGTCTGTTTTCAGTTTGCTCTTCTTTCTATACATGGACTTCACTAGAGTTCACAGAACAAAAATAATGGTGTTTTAAATCTTCATTCTGCTAGAGAAGGCAGCTTTATTTCAAAGGTACAATTCTCAGTTGTGTGTGGTCACATAGGCCTGTCTTCCTAGCACCCCGCCATGGCAGGCTGTCTTTAAAATTAAAATTTAGGAGCCGAAGGAGTAGCTCAGTAGTTGAAGCACTTGCCTAGCAAATGCTAAGTACCTGAGTTCAAGTCCCCAACACCACTAAAGCTGGGCATGGTAGTGTACGCCTGTAATTCTGGCACGTGGGAAGCTGAGGCAGGTGGAGTATCCTGAGTCCCAGGCCAGCCTAGGCTATACCAGTGAGTTCAGGACCAGTCTGGTGAAACCCTGTCTCAGGGGAAAAAACAAAAAAAAAAAAAAAAAGGAAATCAAAATTTAAAGGGAGAGGGGGCTGAGGATGTAGCTATGTGTGAAGGATCTGGGTTCATACTCACTTAGTCCCATAAAAATATACGATTCTCACAAGGAAGCTGAAGCTACTCAGGGCTGGTATCATTTTGGACCCAAGTGCCCTGAGTCTCACCTGCCCGACCGGCTCCTCCACTTCCCCTTTGCCTTGACTCTGGCAGCAGTCGGCCATGGTACAAGGAAGGCGTGGGCTGGTGACTGCTCCATGACGCACAGCTCCCTCAGGAAGACAGGAGCAGCTCCCCCAGCCTCTCAAGCTCTGGGCCCTGGACTTGGTCCAGCGGGCCTTCCCACAGAGGTCCCCTGAAGCCCACTGGGGTGCCCGTCCCGGAGCACCCATCTTCACAATGCAGCCTCTGGTCAGGGCTCCGATGCTACCCACACTTCTCCCTAGCCAGTTTTCACTGAAAACATGCCTCCAAGCAGGGACTGGGCCACGGCTCATCTTCCAGGTGGCTCTGTGACCACAGCGTTCCCAAAAGCAAGTAGAAAGGTGTGTTTCTTCAGGGAAAATAAAAGTCCTAACTAGAACCAGAACTCCTTCAGGTGCCTTTAGTTCTTGGCCTCTCACTCCTATGCTGCAGGCTCAGACAGGAAGCTCAAGTTGGTGAGTGGGCTCCACTCTTACCTCCAGCCCAGTACACATGCCATTTCCTCTGCCTGAACCTCCGTCCAGGTCCTTTCCATCTGCCCCAGACACTCTTAACTAGTAGACATTCTTCCTTCTCTCCTTGCTGACAAAATTCCATAGAAAACTTTCAGCGATACAGCAGTGCCCAGCCCCAGGGATCAAGGTTCTGTCTGCCCAGCCAACTCACCATTAGCGGCGTCCATTGTACTCACTCCCTGGCCAATGACATCTGGGAAAATCACTTCCCGGATCAATTCTGCTTAGATTTTTAGGTGTGGTGCTGCCACTGCCTTCCAACAGCTGAGACACGGTAAGCCCTCACTGCGGGCCAAGGGAGGGGCACGGAAGGGGTCTGTTTCCCTGATGGTATTGCTGAGCCCATGAGCAACACCTGTAACCACCCATCTCCAAGTTTCTGTGCAAAGAGCCCATCTGCCAGTTACTCCTTGCAGCTAGAAACATTCCTAACTGGTGCATCAGCCTCTAGGTACCAACTTTTATTCAATTACTGCCAGTACTGGGGATTAAAGCAAGGGCCAGCCCTTTTTTTCTATTACTGGAGATAAGGTCTTGCTAAGTTGCCCAGGCTAGACTTGGACTGGTAATCATCCTATCTTGGCCCAGAATACAGGGATTAGACACGGATAACCACACATGGCTTGGGTTCCAACTTTTAAACAGGTCACCTTCTCCAGAAAATATCCCCTGGCTGCTAAGGACAGGGCCAGGGGCTTCTGCTTGGAGCAAGGGATGCACTGCACCTCACCAAGTTGTAGCATTCCACCTGCCTGTCCGCCCAGCCCCTGAGAGTACACCATCACACCACTAACCAGCACTGCTGATGAATAAACCGAGCAAGCAGAAGACCATAATGAGCACAGTATTTGTTTCCTGAGCCGACTCCCACTGTGGTGTCCAGGCTGCGCTCCAATCGGCAATCCTCCCGCCTTCGCCTCCCATGCAGCTGGGACTGCAGGTGACCATCACTACACCATCTGGCACACAGCCTTCTGAGGGCAAAGGTGAGCTCCTAGGTGGCTTAACTCAACAACCACTCCCTAACCTCTGAGGGAAGGGCGGGTGGGGACACCGATACAGCAGGGAAAATGCCTCTTCGCCTGCCTGAAAACCACCAGACTACTCCTTGCACTTGTCAGTCTGCATCACCTCATAGCGTGAATGAGCTCTGCAGGGTGTCTGAACGTTGTCCACCTTTTTTCTGCCCGCACTCAGCCACAGCCACAAGCATCCCAGCGTATTACGTCACATACAGACTGGACGTGCTCACCTGGACTCAGAGGGACAGTGAGACACCCAGCTGCCATTCCCTCGCACAGAGAAGCAAAGCTGCGACGCCACCAGGAACTGTGCCTTCCGTAATCACTATAGCCACCTACTTGTCTGTAAGACACTGCAAAAAGCAGAAAGTCTCATCTGAGTCACGGCTTGTCACCCTCCACCCTATGCGTCACCTCTCCCCCCTTACCCTAGGCCCCTCCCAATGTCCTGTGGCATCTCTCACAGCACATACCTGAGCATGCCCGTAAACCGTTCATTTAACCTTCCAACCCAGATCTCGTCTGCGGCCATACCACCCTGCCCACACCCAATCTCATCTAAAATGACCCAAATCTCCATTTTACATCGGAACTGCTGTGTACTGGCAATACCCAATGAGTATAATGGCTGTTATCTCAGACATGGATGGCTAATCCTCCCTGAAAGCCGCAAGGGTAATGTTTGTTTGGTGGGACTGGAGATCAAACCCAGAGCCTTGCACAAGCGAGGCATGCCTCTGCTACGGAGCCACATCCCACAGGAACGTACTGTCCCATCTTCTAGATAAAGAAATTAAGGTTCAGCAACGAAGTGGCAGGGAAGTGAGTGTGGGTCCAACCCACAGCATTCCAGGGCTGGGCCACGCCAGACGAGGGACCCACCCTTGGAATAACACTTAAGGGAGAATACATCAAAGGCCTGGGTATAAAAATTTATTATACATAAAGAATATTACCACTAATGAATGCAGACAGGCTAGGACACAATAGTATGGGAAGATGGCTAGCTCCGTGGAGAGTGAACTGGCTTAGGTGGCCTGGGCCGCATGCCACACTGATTGGTCAGTCAGACAGACGGGGATATGCCAAACACCGACACCACCGGGCTCCTTTCAGACACGTAGCGACCACTCTGTGCCCTGTATACCACTGCCTTCCCCACCTATCTGGAGTTTGAAAGCATGGCATGCCCAGAAGCAAGCAGTGAGGCAGAGGGGATTCTGAGGCGGCCCGGGCTTCCCCTGACGTCACAGCAACTCCACTGTAAGCAAGACGTTTGTTTAATCGGGTGATCTCCACAAACCACACACGAGGTTTCTAACCATCACACATCAGTGAAGTACAAAACATTAAGTTACAGGCTGTGGGGAAGAGAGGGCGGCACCGAGGGTGGCGCCTTCCGATCCTGGTTACTGTAAGGGTTGGGGGGGAAGGTCTCGTTTAAACCAGGCCCCTCGTTTCAATGTACAAAAGAATTACTCTGATCGATATTAAATTGTATTGGAAACAAAATGGACTAAAAAGCAAATACTACTCTATGTCGGGGTGGAGGTGGAAGGAAAGAGTGAGTCCTTCGAAGCAGGAAGGCAACAGCTGGGGACACTCAGTGGCTCAGCAGCCAGGCAGATCACTCGCGCTGCTCCATTTTTACTTTCGGTGGCCTCAGGAAGGTCCGATTCTTCTTCTCTTTCTTCCCCTTTGTATTTGCCTGGAAGTTTCGCCAGCTATCCACCCGGCCATCTCGGCTTTCCTGGCAAGAAAGAAAACAAAAGAACAAAAAAGGTTAAGGTGAAGAAACTAGCTAACCAGAAGGGCCTGAACCTGTGTCCCAGCCAACCGTCTCCTGCAGCTGCCCAATTCAGCCTCCAGGAAAATCCACCAGGATAGCACACCACGTAGGACAGCACCACCCCACCTCTGGAAGGCAGGATGGGTGTGGGCTCAAGAGGAAGACCCACGTAACACTCATCCCAACAAGCCCCCACTGCTGGGACCTCAACCTAGATACACAACCCGTGTTTTGTTTCGCTTTTTCTGTTTTGCAGTGCGAGGGATGGACCCCGCGGCTTGCTACAGGCTACTGGCCAAGGGCTCTATCATCACATCCCATCCCAGTGCTGGCACACAGTATTCCTTTTTTCCCTTTTTCTTTTTCTTTTTCTTTTTTCTTTTCTTTCTTTTTTTTTTTTTTTTTTTTTTTTTTTTTTTTTTTTTTTTTTTTTTTTTTTTTTTTTTTTTTTTTTTTTGGAGACAAGGTCTTGTTCTGTGGCCCAGGCTGGTCCTGAACTCACTTAGTGGCCCAGGCTGGCCTTGGACTTACGGCAATCCCCCTGCCACAGCCTCCCGTGTGCTGGGATTACAGGCATGCACCATCATGCTTATGTGATGCTGGGGAATTGAATTCAGGGACTTGTACTTGCAAGGCAAGTGTCCTCCAGCTCATGTATGTTATTCCTAACCCTTACAAAAGATTGGTTACATCTCACAAATGATGTAAAGGCTTAGAGAGATTAAATCATTTTCTCAAAACCATACCATTCAAGCCTAGCCTGGTAACTTAGTGGGAGCCTGTCTCAAAATAAAAAATTAAAAGAGGGAGGGACAGGGATCAATCTCCAATACAACCACTACCACCACCAAAAAAAAAAAAAAAAAAAAAAAGCCCACAGCTAGCCAGCAGTACAGTGATTCCTTCTACTACATTTCCCTACTATTCCCCCAAAACCTAAATGGATGCCCCCACACTCCAGAAAGGGCCACGAGGATCTCCACTCACTGTCATGGGGCTATTCAATTTCTCTCTTCATATACACAGTGGGACAGAAAGTCATCAACTCTGGTTAAACACCCCTACCTGAAGTCCTAAATCCTATAAAAAGAAGACCCAATGTTGCTATAAGTCAGAAGCTGCCCGAGCACCTGAGAGTTCTAACCAGAGCATCAAAGAGTCAAGGACAAAAACCACCGCTCTCTTTACAAGGAAGGGCACTAGGCCACAGAACCTTGGTTCCTATTACCAGTCCTCTAAGAAGGGTGCTACTCCTTGTTTACCACCTAAATTAGATATGCAACCCACTTATCTTGGGCCTACCTGACAGCTGTGCCTACCACAATCTAAAGAAATGGACTTGGGAGCTGGAGGAATAGCACAACAGTTACAGCATCAGCCTAGCAAGTGCAAGGCCCTGAGTTCGATTCCTCAGCACCACATAAGCCAGGCATGGTGACATGTGACTATAATTCCAACACTCAGAAGGTCGAGATAAGAGGATTACCGTGAATTTAAGGCCAGCCCAGGCTAAACAGTGAGTTCAGGACCAGCATAGACTACAGAGCGAGACCCTGAGAAAGAGAGAGAGATCCATCTGGGGATTCTCACTGCCCTTGCATGGCTACAGAATTTCCTGAAGGCTAAGCCAGAACGAGCACGCTCATCCCACTCTTTCCCACATATCCCAGCTCCCTCCACTCACCCCAGTCAGCCCCAAGAGCGCCCAAGAGCCTAGTTCCCTTATTGCAGAACAAGAATCCCAGACACCTTGGCAATTTACCTCAAAGTTTTTCTGCCACTCCCTTTCTCGCTTGGCTTTTTCTTGTGCTTCAATCTCCTCTTCCCTTTGTCGTTTCCTAGGAGAAAAAAACCGCCATAATATTTACATGATACTTACAGGCTGTTACCCACATAAATTAATACACGTCTCCACAGAAGCAAACACAGGAACTCTACCAACTCCCTGGAAGTCTATGGTTGTCTGGGAGGGGGAGGTGCGTGCTCGTGAAGGTCTCATTCTAAAACACGCAGATGAGATGGGGGGAGTTCAGGAAAGGTCAGCCAGGAAGATAAGGTAATTCCAGCCCAGTCAGTAGCTGTGGGAGGCTCTGTACTTTAGTGAAAGGAGTAGAATAATAGCAGAGGCCCTGGGTCAAGACCCTCTCAGATCAAACATCAATCCTAGATTAAGGACACTTCTCACAACCTCAGCTAGCAAAGTCTAGTTACTGTGACACACCAATCAACATCACAAAAATGTAGAAACCAGACTAACCGCAGTTGTTTCTGATGGTTAAAGAAAATTATTGGGGCAGGGGCAATCTACTGGGGATTGAGCCCAAGGCCTTTGCTTTCGTCTACATCCCCAGCCCATTTTTACAGACCTGTGCAATGGGGCAAGGTCATATGTTACGGTAACTACAATCTGTAAGTGATTACATTGTAAAATACTATATTCTCATCAAAGCTGGAGCCACAAATCCAGAAAAAGGCCCTGGCCTCAATAACAATGGTCTCTGTAATGATCTATTTCATTCCAGAAAGTCAGGAAGAAAACACAGCACTCCTGAGTATATAAATAAATTCCCTGAGGAGAGGTCTATTCAACATTTCCCAAAAGTCAAGCAGAAAACTTTTTACCCCAGCAATCAAACACCTGGTTGGTTCAGATAATTATTTTTAGAGCCTCTTAAATAATGCACTACCTAATTCCACTGTGAGGAAAATCCCCAAAGACCAACGGTAATCTAGGCACCCAGACGCAGTTTAAATGAACATGGGATGCGTACCTTTCATGCATCTCTTTGGCCTCTCTCTCTTTCCTTTTAATTTCTAGCTCAGCAAAGAGTTTCATGGTCTGCTTATACACCGCTTGTTTGAACTATAAAAAAATAAACAAATGAAAACAGACGTAAATATTTAATCAGCAACTCTGAATCAAGGTCTTGCAGCTGGAATCCAAAATAGGCTAATTAGAACTTGGCAGATAAAAAAAGATTCTTTACAGAGAACCAATGAATGACACCACCTCTCCTGAGAGACATATAACTCAGATGCCTGTGAGATGTCCTCTTCCTCTCTCTCTCTCTTTTGGGGGAGCGGGGTGACAAAGGGGCACTGGAGATGGAACCCAGGGCCATCTACTGAATTACAATTCCAAAATTCCTTTTTTTTTTTTTTTTTGAGACAGGGTCTCACTCTGTAGTTTACGTTGGTCCTGTACTCACTACATAGCCCAGGTTGGCCTCGAACTCACAGCAATCCTCCTGCTTCAGCCTCCTAAGTGCTAGGATTACAGACGTGTGCCACCCTGTCCAGCTCCAATCCTTATTCTTTGAGACAGAAGAATCTTGCTAAATTGTGCAGGCTTGAGTTTGCAAGCCTCTCGTCTCTGCCTCCCAAAGTGCAGGGATTATAGGACGCACCACCATTCCTAGCTTCAAGAGTCCCTGTTACCATGCCTGATTTTACAAGTTCTTAAGATCAGCCCTTGAGTGGCTGAGGCAGAAGAATCCAAGTTTGAAGCCAACCCAAGCTACAGGCTACAACTGTCCAAAAACAAAGAAGCCAGACCCACTGACAGGGGCCTGTGATTCTGGGATGCTGACGCAGGAAGATCACAAGTTTGACCCCAGTCTTGGGCAACTCCACAAAATCAAAAATTAAAAAAAATTAAAATTAAAAATGGGCTGGAATGTAGCTCAGTGTGAAGACTCTGGCTCAATCTCCAATGCCATAAAAAGAAAAACTGATTATGTTTTTATCCTACGTTGAGAACTTTTTCTACCCAACATAAAGTACTTTAAATACATATTGAAGTATAGAAAATGATGCATCATGCAAATTTAATAGGACCTGTATCTTAAAACCAGACATTAGCGACTGGAGGAATGGCTCAGCAGTTAAAGTGCTTGCTTAGTAAGCGCTAAATCTAGCGCTAAGCACCCGAGTCCAATTCCCCAACACCATAAGCCAGGTATGGTGGCATACACCAATAATCGCGGCACTCAGAAGGCTAAGAAAGGAGTATTTCTGTTAGTCCAAGGCCAGCCTGGAACCATGAGTTCAGGACTAGCCTAGCCCACAGAGAGAGACCCTGTCTCAAAAAAAAAAAAAAAAAAACAGAGTCATTAAAGCAAAGAATGATGGAGAAAGGGGGAAATAGAAGAATTCAAATTTTCTGTCACTTTAACACTGTTACCTGTTAGGCACTACTCAGTGTAAGCAATGACAATAAACTCCAGTTCCTCACAAGGACAACCTCAAACACATAAAGGAGTTTATAATACATATTTCAATATCTTTAAAAGCTCCAAATTCTCCTGGATAGACAGATACTAGTCGTTTGTAGTTTTTTTTTTTAATATTTTTCTGCTTTTTCCTATATTTTTCTTTTCTTTTTTTTTTTGAGACAGATTTCTTGGCTCTAAAGACCAGGCTTGTCCTGTAGCCAAGGCCACACAGAAGTGAGACTAGCCTCAAACTTATAGCAATCCTCCTTCCTCAGCCTTCTAAATGCTGTGAAGTTTTACACCACACTCAGCTTATGTGGTTCTAGGGAATCGAACCCAAGGCCTATATACTTGCTAATCAAGCACTCTAACCACTGTGCAATCCTCCAGCCTTTTCCTATTATCAGCACGTTCTCTCCATAAGGAAAAGGATAACACTACAGAGTTAGGGCCAGTGTGTGTCTGTAGTCATAGCTCCTCCAGAGGCTTAGGGCGCAATACCACTTGAGCCCAGGAGTTAGGGCCTGGCCCACCCTATAAGCCACTGAACTAGTCAATGCCCTTGTCTTCCCTGTAAAACACCATCCAGTCAGGCCTGAGCCCAGTGATGAACAGACAGATGTCTGTTACAGAGCTGAGGTGCTCTTCCCAAACCTGTCTCACTGGTGCAATTACTACGCTGAAATTATTACTGAAATTATGTGACTTAAATGCCTCAGAAATTGATAAATGTGCTTATAAAAACACTTATTGTTTCCTTGAAAGATTCAATAAACCTAAGTCCTTAAAAATAATTACTATTCACACTGGAGGAGTAGCACAGCAATTAAAGCACTTGCCTAGAAAGCACAAGGCCGAGTTTGATTCCGTAGCACCAAAAAAGAACTGTGTGGTGTGGGCCTGGGATGTAGCTCAATGGTAGAGTATGCTAAAGGCCTGGGTTCAATCCCAATACCACCCCCAAAAAATAAATAAATAAAAAAGACAGGAGGATTGCTGTGAGGTGGAGGCCAGCAGTGTGGTGGCACATGCCTGTAATCTCAGCACATGGGAGGCTAAGACAGGACGATTGCTCTGTCTTCAAGGCCAATATGGGCTATATAGTGAGCTCAGGAACAGCTTGGACTATAGATCAAGATCATGTCTCAAAAACAAAACAAAACAAAACAAAATTACTACTCCATTAGATACTGATGAGATTATCTAAAAACATTTTTAAAAATTAGTGTTTAAGATTTAACTTTTGGATTATTTCACAAGTGCCTAAGTTTCCACAGTACTTCAAAAGAAATTACAAGTATTACAAAAATTATAAGCCTGTAATCTTAGCACTCTGAGAGGCCAAGGCAGGAGACTGCCAAATTTGTTCCCAACCTGGACAACTTAGCAACTTAAGACAGACCTGTGTCAAAATAAAAAATAAAAACAAAAAGCTAGGGATAAGAGCACAAACAAAAATCCTAAAGTTCAATCCCTAGTACAAATGAACAAACAAACAAGTAGAAACAATAATACTTTATGTGTTTTATAAAATATAATCATCAACTGGACTACAGAGTGAGTCTGTCTCAAAAATATATAAGTAATTAAATAATCAGCTATAAACTCCTAAACTCCTATCAGCAGATATACACTAAGCAGAAATGGCCATACCTCTCTATCAGAAAGAGCATGAATAGAGCTGGGGGAGTAGCTCAGTAATCAGAGCACGTGCCTAGCAAGTGCAAGGCCCTGGATTCTATTCCCTAGCAACCACACAAACCCTGCCGTGAGTTTGAGACCAGCCTGGGCTACACAGTGAGTTCAGGAGCAGCCTGACTACAGAGCAAGATGCTGTCTCAAAAATGTGTGAATAAAGAAGAAAGGGGTGAATGAATGCACATACTCATAGCACATAGTCATCATTCATTTTTGGGTGGGTGGCATGGTATGGGTGAGACAGAGTCTTCTGCTATAGCCCAGGCTGGTCCTAAGCTCACCACATACCCTGGGCTGGGCACGGTGCTGGGGATCACACCAGGTAGTCACACTGAACAACAGTGCCCAATCCATCTTCTTTTTCGATTTTGAAACAAGGTCTCACTACCTGCTCAGCTACCTGGCTGGGCTGTATTCACTGTGCCTCAGGCCTCCCTCCAGTTAACCCCCACTAGGTGCACTATGCACAAAAGATAAAGCGGCTTTCCCATGTCTGACTCACCAGCTCAGGATCATCCTCCTCTACATTTGTAGGTTTTCCTTCCTTCTTTAATTGTTTTTTCCGTTCTTTCACCTAAAAAGAAATTTTTTTTCATCAAAAGATGCAGCACTCATCCTTCAAGAATGTCCACTGAGCTGTACACAAGATAGGTACACTTTCCGTTGGTACAGGTATAAAAAGTTTGCATTAAGAAAAGACAAGCCCCTCTACCCCACCAAGAAGAAACCCTTGCAATGAGCTGAGGAAAAGCAGGAATTCTTTGTCCTTTCTCTACCCTCATCTACAATGCAGCCTACCAGGGAAAGTGGGAGGATGCCATCGAGGGCCCTGTTGTCCCCACAGCTCATCAAGACAAGACCCACACAGCCTTAGACACACTGATTACCCACATACCTTTCTAAACGTATGGTTACATAGTTATAGAAAAAAAGACTGTCAGGTTTTATAACAAACTATAAAACTTATGGTATTAAGTATAAATAGCATTTTTCTAATATTTCTAACTGCAATTTTTGACCATTCTCTTTACTTCTTTTTTTTTGAGACAAGGTTTTGCCCTGTAGTCCAGGGTGGCCCTGACCACATGACAATTCACCTGCCTGTCTCTTCAGTGCTGGGATGACAGGTGTGTACCACCTCGCCAAGGTTATCATTTTCATTGTGAAACTCCCTGAAACCAGTAATTTTCACATCACACTAACTGACATTTTAGCACTGTGGCCACCTGCAAACCCAGCATTTAAAAAAACTAAATATGTCCATTCACACTAGACTGACACTACTTCACTACATGACCCATTCTATGCTCCACTCAGAAAGGCCCTATCGCCACCTTGTGGTGAGAAGTCTAAGGACGACTTCCTCACAGGCAAAACACACAGGAAGAGCAACTGTCGAAACTATCCCCTCAAGGGGAAACTCACACCCTTTTCCAGTTTCTGCAGGCTTGGGCCTGCGGTGCCTTCCCATGGAGTACCCCAAGGCTACCATTCTTGGTGTCTTTATTCAGGTTCCTCAGCTCAACTGACTTAATTATTATTGTTGGTTACAAACTGTTTCAGATTCTGAAGCCTGAAACAAAAGACCACATCCGCATTCACTTGCCATTGAAACAGCTTTTATAAACGGCCTTGAGATTCCTGCCTGATCAAACAAAAGAACTGAAGACCTTTCTTACCCAAGCAAGCCATTTCCTTCCACTGTGAGTTTTATGTAACATCCTCAAGTGCAAAAAAAAAAAAAAAACCAGCTTCTTAATTTCTTTCAAATGAGTCCTTCCCAAGCCTGATATCAATATGAACATGTACCTGCTATTGTTTGTTGGTGTGTTTTTTAAGACAGGGTCTCGCGCTGTAGCCCAGGCTGGTCCTGAACTCACTATGTGATCCACTCACTATGTGGTGCTGGGGAATCGAACTCAGGTACTTAGCACTTCACTCAGTTAACCGCTGAGCCATTCCTCCAGCCCCTCCGTTTTTTTTTTTTTTAACAGTTATTACATCCCTTTGCCATCATTTCTCAAGCCTATGTTTGAAATCCTTCCCAGAACAACAAAGTCAGGCGGCACCTGGTCACTAGCAGCCCCTCCTACTCCAATGGTGTAACAAGGCAAGGGGCAACGTGACAAGAGGCCCAGAGCCGCCCCCTGCCCACCTCTGAGGACTGACAGGGAAGGAGGGACATGCACCATCTTCGCCAGGCTCATCCTAAGCTCCAAGGTTAGCTGCACACATCAGCCTTAGGCGTACCTTATCCAAGGTTTCCACAGCTACATGGGGATTTTAATTTTAGGCACACCTTACTCATGGTCACCTCACTCACACATCGTATAAGTAGGCACGACCGCATGACATTTGCCCTCCTGCAAGGTGCCCAAGGCCTGCTGATACCTCCTTAAACACAGCGGCACTAGGAATACTTACAGTGTGCTCCACGTATTCTTTTCCTGCCTGAATTACATCCAGGGCCCTCTTCTTTTGCTCCTGATCCAGTAGCAACTTGTAAGCTTTGTCCACAGCTAATGCAAAACATTGAAATTAACTGTTTCTGCAAACACCCTCTGACAGTCGGAACTATACTCAGGCAGCACTAATGGAAGTGCACACTCTAAAGGCATTCCCTACTTTAAGTTATTCGCTGGCGTTAAAGTAATTTAAAAAAAACATAAAATTACATCAATGACCTTCAAAGCCTTGGAAAAAGTTACATGTCTGCTCAAAGCTAAACACAATAATACATCCATATTTAAGAAGTGTTAAAATATTTCCCAATTTATTCATGCTCAAGAAAAAAATCCTATGCAGTAACAAAGTTGGCACATGAAAGACTTAACAAAGCAAAGTTAAGGTCTACTTTTCTTTGGTGGTGGTGCTGGTGATAAAACTCAGGACCTGTGCATGCTAGGCAAGCATCTACCACCGAGCTGCACTCCCACGACCCACGGGCTACTCTTTCAACAGCAATCCCCCTTCTCATGAGATCCACTGCTTCTTCACGACCACCGGAAGACAAAACTCTAACATTCTGTATTTGATCTACGAAAAGTAACAGTCCCTCACATCGACAATACCTTACTCAGAAGCAGGTAAATTTACAAATACCTTCAAAAGCCTTTTGTGCTCTGTCAGCGTCATCTTGGTTTTTGTCCGGATGCACCAATATGGACAACTATGACAAAAGAGAGAAGTTAGCTTTCCAAATAAGAGAAACGTAGTAACTCTCAGGCTGCAATGTGACCTTTCACCGCCAGCTCTTAGCCACTATGGTGGATGGGTGGGGTGGGGGACTCAACGGCAGCATTTTTAAAATACTGAAAAATCTCTTCAAACACCCAGAAATACTGGTCTTTAACAAAACAGGCCAGGAGGAAAGGATTTTCTGAACAGATCGCCAACTGCACAAGAAATATCAGCAAGACTCAACAAATGGAACTACATTAAACTAAAAAGCTTGCACAGCAAAAGAAACAATCAACAAGGTGACGAGACAGAAGGAGAGAAGATCTTCACCAATAATACTTCAAAGGATTAGTATCTAGAATACACAAACTCAATTAAAAAAAAAACTAAAATAAAGGACCTCATCAAGCAGTGGGCAGCCGAAATGACAAGGATTACAAATGGCCAAAATGCATAAAAGTAAGTGCTTGTCGCTGGTCATCAGGAGAATGCAAACAAAACCCTGAGCCTCACCCACCACAGTGAGGATGGTCTGCATTACGAACTCAACACGCCTGTAATCCCAGCTCTCAAGAGGCTGAGCCACGAGGACTGTGGTGAGTGCGAGGCCAGCTGGGCTCCAAAGTGAGTTCAGGACTAGCCTGGGCTGCAGAGCAAGACCCTGTCTCAAAAAAAGAAAAAAAATAAAAAAATAAAAACTCAAAAAACAATTGTTGGTGAGGCTGGGGGAAAAAAAAAGGCTGGTGGGAGTGTGACTTAGTTCAACCATTAAGGAAAGTAGCCTGGAGAGTCCATGGAAAGCTGAGAATAGAAATCCCAATCCTTAGAAAGCTGAGAGCAGAAATCCCATTTGATCCAGCTGTTGCTCTACTAGACACGTTCCCTAAGTCACTACATTGGCCAAGCTGGGCTCAAGAAAAAAAAAAAAAGTTTAATAGAAAAAAAGAAACGTAAATTTAAGAGCAGAGTAAACCAGGAAAGAAAAAAACTCCTTAAAGTTATATAAGAGGAAATAATTGAGCAGGCATGATAAAAGCATCTTGGCTTATGAGCAGAGCAAAAGATAACCATGACTCAGCAGTAAGGAGAAAATTACTGTATGAAGTCGCACAGACACTGAACATCAACAAGTACTTCGTGTACAAGCTGCGCGTTTGGCACTGGTCAGTTCCTATTGAATATAAAATATGAAATACATAAGAGGGATAAGTTAGGAAAGATTTTTTTTAAAAAAATACAAAATTATACAAAATCAAGAATGGCAAGGGTAAGTTATAGAAATTGTAATAATCGGGGGATGAGGAGGGCACAGGAGGACCAAAGAGGGAAGGAAAGGGATTGTAACGTTGATGCGATAAACATGTGCACAAAACACTCAAGCTCGGGCTGGAAAAATAGCTCAGCAGCTAACGTGCTGGCCTAGCAGGTGCTCAATATCTGAGTTCGATTCCCCAGCACCATGTAAGCTGGGCGTAGTGGCATACATCTGTGATCCTAGCCCTCAGGCTGAGGCAGGGGGATTGCCGTGAGTTTGAAGCCAGTCTGGGCAATTTAGTGAGCTCAGAACCAGCCTAGACTACAGAGCAAGACCCTGTCTCAAAAAAAAAAAAAAAAAAAAAATACTGCCTAGCAAGCATAAGAACCTGAGTTTAATTCCCCAGCACCACATAAAGCTGGGAATGGTGGTGCATGCCTGTAAAGCCTATAATCCCAGCACTAAGGAGACTGAGGTAAGAGGGATGCCATGAGTCCAATATATAAATAAGAGAGAGAGTGCATGAGTGCGTGCGTGAGTGCGTGCGTGCGTGCGTGCATGCGTGCGTGCGTGTGTGTGTGTGTGTGTGATCTTGCTCTGTAGCCCAGGCTGGGAATATAGGCATGCAGCACCACACCCACTTTGTACGGTGCTAGGGAATCAAATTCTGGGCTGTGAGCTTGCTAGGCAAGCGCTTTTACCGCTGTGCCATTCCTCCAGCCCCAGCACAGTGTCTAGAGTGCTTTCCTAGGAAGTACCAGGCACTGAGTTTAATTTCAAACTAGTCATGACAACCACGTCTGTACTTGGGGCTGAGGCAGGAAGATTACCATGTGTTCAAAGGTACCCTGGGCTACATACTGACTCCAGGACCAGCCTGGACTACAGAGTAAGACACTGCCTCAAAAAAATAATAAAATAAAATAAAGAAAAGAAAAAGAAAAGAAAAAAAGGGCCGGAGATATAGCTCAATACAAAGGTCCTGGGTTCAATCCCCAGTATTATACACACAAGAATAAGAATCAGAAGCTGTAGAACTACTTTCTTGGAGAACTTTCACAAAGCACTCTTGACACTAAACAAAGTATTTTTTGGGGTATTTACATAAGTTTGCAAGAGGTAAAATTATGGAGGACTAGAGCTGGGCATGACAGTCCACACTGCAGTCCCAGCCACCCATGAAGGCGAGTTAGCAGGAGCACCTGAGGTCAGAAGTTTAAGGCCAACCTAGGAAGACCTTACCTCTGAAAAAAAAAAAATTATTGAAGAATGAAGTCTTAAAGGTAAATATTAAAGTACCAGGATTCATTTGATATATTCTCTCGGAGAAGCCAGAGGATTCGGCAAGTATGACTCCATACAAGTCCTACTATTTTGTCTTGTACTTATTCCTCTTAATTAAGGAAATGAAGAGATTCCTCTTGGATATAAAATTCATTCTATTCACACATAAGCTGTGATCACTAAACTAATTAACATTGTATATCACTGGAAAAAATGAATGGAAATTTTGGCCCAAGCCAGGTCCAGTAGTACAGGCCTATAATCCCAATATCTAGAAGGCTGAGGCAGAAAAATCCAAATTTAAGTCCAGCCTAGATAACTCAGAGACTTAGTGACACCCTGACTCAAAATCAAAGCAAAAGAGGAGTGGGTGTAGGGGGTGGGAAGTATCTCAGGGTGAAGGCCCAGACTCAATCTCTAGCTCTAGTACCATAAAAATATTAATGAATTTTAGCCCAAAATAATCAAGTTCTCAGAAAACCATGTGCCTCACAGATTTTTTTTTTTTTTTGAGCCATGTCTTGGTCTGTAGTCCAGGATGGTCCCCTGAACTCACTTTGTACCCCAGGCTACTCTCAAACTCAGGGTAATCCTACTGCCTTAGTCTTCCAGTACTGGGATTTTACAGGCACATAGTTTATATGGTGCTGGGGAATCAAATCCAGGGCCTTGCACTTGCTAGGCAAGTGCTCTAACCACTGAGCTACAACTCCAGCCCTTCAGTTTTTAAAAGCCTTAAACGTATTACAGGGAAAAGTACTGTACCTGACGAAACCTCTTTTTTATTTCTTCATCTGTCACTTCAGGATCTATCTGAAGAACCTGGAAGAATCAAAATCAAAACTGTAAAAAAAAGATTAAATTTGTATTTAAGAGATGCTCAATAATTTTATACAATAGGGCTGGTAATGGAGCCCAGCAAGAGTGCCTGCTGCTTCTTTTTTTTTCTTTTTGAGAGACGGTCCTGCTCTGTATCCCAGGCTGGTCCTGAACTCACGATGTAACCCAGGCTGGCCTAGAATTCAAGGTAATCCTCCTGCCTCAGCTTCTTGAGTGCTGGGATTATAGATGTACACCTATATATATATGTACACACCACACACACACACACACACACACACACACACACACACACTTATGAAGGCAGCATTTAGAAAAATATACCACATTCTAGAACAGAAGTCTCCAATTTTTTTAGCACCAGGCACCAGTTTCATGGAAGATAATCTGTCCAGGGATTAGGACTATAGTGCAGCAGTGAGTTTGATTTCCCAATACCATATGTGCTGGGCACAGCGGTGCACACCTATAATCCCAGAACTTAGGAGGCTGGGGAAGGAAGATCACCATGTGTTCAAGGTCAGCCTGGGCTACATAGTAAGTTCAGGAACTGTTCAGGAACCCCCTGGACTACATAGAAACACTGTCTCAAAGGAGTCCCCAGGGACTAGGGAATAGGGGGATAGTGCTAGTGTCACTGCCTCAGCTCTACCTCAGATCACCAGGTACTAAACACCCCTAAGGACCTAGATCCTCCCACTTGCACACCTATGCTACACTAACGCCCCCACAATCTGACAGGAGGTGGAGCTGAAGCACTCATGTTAGTGATGGGGAGCAGCTATAAATATACACCAAACTTCACAGACGGCCAACTCCTACCTCTACTGTGCTGCCCAGGCCCTGAGGCCACACACACACAGGTGATTGGCCAGGGGTTGGGGAATCTTGCTCTACAACACTAGCTAGCACAGCTCTAAAACCTGCTCAGGAACTATTAATGATCACCTGTAATGTCATTACTTTGAGAGGCTGAAGCAGAGGATCACAAATTTGAGCCTAGCATAAGGAACTCAACAAGATCCTGTCTCAAAATATAAAGTAAAAAGGAGTAGGGATATAGTTCAGCGTGAAAACTCTGGGTTCAATCCTCAATACAACAAATAAAATAACATCAATAACGAAGTAACAGACATACTGTTTTCATGTTCTCAATTAATATAATGTACCAGATGTATTGTACACGCCTACAATCCCAGCTCTATGGGAGGCTGTGGTGGAGGATTGCCAAGTTCAAGCCCAGCCTGGGCTAAGTTTAGCAAGACCCTGTCTCAAATAAACAATAAAAAGGACCTGGAGTATAGTTCACAGCAAAAGTACCACAAAATTCCCAGTATTACAAAAGCAAAAAAAAAAAAAGAAAGAAAAGAAAAAAGAAAGAAAAGAAAAGAAAAAGAAAATGAAATCAAAATCAAAATACCAAAAGTCAGGCACAGTAGCTCATGCTCAGCACTGAGGGAGGCTGAGGCAGGAGGATTCCAAGTTTGACTCTAGGTTGGGCAACTGAAGAAGATCCTGTCTCAATACAAAACATATAGGTTGGAACCAAACTAAATTACAAAGTGAGGCCCTGCCTCAAAAAGAAAAAACAGCTAGTGCTGGGGAAGTACCTCAGTGGTGGAGTGCCCCTGGTTTTAATTCTCAATACGTTAAAAGAAAAAAAGAACATAAGCAACCATCAAACTCTTCATCATCTCTCCAACCACACACACCACCCACTGGGAACCCCGCTCACATCAGGTCAGAGGTCCTCTCAGTACCGTTATTCATAACGGCTAAAACAGGGAGGGAGCCAAGAGTCCACTGACGACCAAGGGGATTACAGGGGTGGGCTCTCCAACAGGAAACTACCATTCAGCCTTTAAAAAGGAAGGAAACAGGGAAACAGGCTGTAACATGACTGAAACTTGAGGATATGATACATGGAATAATCCTGGGGATTAATTTTTAAAAATGGGCTGGAGATACAGCTTAGTGTGAAAGCCCTGCACTCAATCCCTAGTACCAAAATAAATAAATAAAAGTTTACAAGTTTTACTGGGCAATTTAGCAAAACGCTGCCTCAAAATATTTAAATTAAAAAAGGAATGCATCTCAGTGCAAAGGCTTAGGTTGAATCCCCCGTACTACCAAAAAGAAAGTTGCCTTTATTTCTATGATATTCCTTCCAATAACAAAAACTAAAAGCAATATGAGAAAATATCCTCAGACAGGTGCTGGAGGAATGGTTCAGCAGTTAAAAGTGCTTTACTAGCAAGCACTAAGTCAAGCGCTAAGTACCAGAGTTCTACTCCCCAGCACCACATAAGCTAGGCGTGGTGGTGCACACCTGAAATCCCAGCACTCAGGAGGCTGAGACAGGAGGATTGCCATGAGTCCAAGGCCAGTATGGACTCCATAGTGAGTTCAGAACCAGCCTGGGCTAGAGCAAGACCCTGTCTCCAAAAAAAAAGGAAAGAAAATATCCTCAGATAAACCCAAAGAGGGTCATGAAAGTGAAAGGCCTGGTGGCGCACACCTATAATCCCAACAATCTGAGAGGCTGACATAGGAGGATTGCAAACTAAAGCCCAGACAACTTACTGACTTAATGAGACCTGTCTCAAGATTAAAAATAAGGAGCTAAAGAAATAGCTTAGAGGTTAAAGCACTTGCCTAGCAAGCTCAACTATCTGAGTTTGATTCCCCAACACTACATAAAGCAGGGTACAGTGGTGCACACCTATAATCCCAGCACTCAGGAGACTGAGGCAGAATTGCTGTGAGTTAGAGGCCAGCCTGGGCTCCACAGTGAGTTCAGGAACAGCCTGAGCTATACAGCAAGACCCTGTTTCAAAAAAAAAAGGAAAAAAATATTGCTTATTTTTATACTCAGAAAAAGTTTAATTTTAAAATTTAAAAATGTGAGGCTAGAGGGATAGCTCAGCCATTAAAGCGCTTGTGTAGCAAGCTCAGAGCCTTGGATTTGATTCCCTAGGACCACGTAAGATGGGTGTGATGTTAGGATACCTATAATCGTAGTCCTCAGGAGGCTGAGGCAGGAGAACTACTGTATGTTCAAGACCAGTATGGACTACACAGTGAGTTCAGGACCACCATGGACTACAGAGTAAGACCCCCTGAAAAATAAAAAATATATCTGCATATCTAAAACATTGTGTTTGTTCTACTGTTGTTGGGTTATTTGGTATTTTCTGTTACATGAAACAGAAATGTTTTAAAAAGTTTTTCGGTGCTAGGGATCAAAACTTCATCATGATAGCTCTGATTACACCTTGTGAAGCAAGTCACAAAAGAGGACTGGCAGAACTGCTTCAGAAAGTGGCAAGAACTATAAGATATGTGTATCTGAAGGAGAAATAGTCAATGGCAATGTGCCTTTTACTCTAACGATTTTCTTAATTTAAACATTCACTACTTCTCTCTCTCTCTCTCTCTCTCTCTCTCTCTCTCTCTCTCTCTCTCTCTTTCTCTCTCTCTCTCTCTGAATCAGGCCAGGTCAATTTTTTTTTCCAGGTCAATCTTTCAATCTGACTTTTGAACATAAGTACCAAACCTCTTTTTGCTATTTGTTTTACCTGAAATTAAGGTTAGAAACATCATGAAAGAGAGAGAGAGAGAGAGAGAGAGAGAGAGAGAGAGAGAGAGAGAGAGAGAGCGAGCGTGTGTGTGTGTGTGTGTGCAACTCTTTGAGACAGGTGTCATTTTGCAGCCCTCGCTGGTCCTGAACTCACTATGTAATCCAGGCTGGCCTCAGACTCCTAAGTGCTGGGATTACAGGTGTGTGCCTTCATGTCCGGCTTAATGTCACACTAGGAAAGAGAACTCCGGGAGGGCCTTACACTTGCAAGGCAAGCTCTTTAACCACTGTGCCATTCCTCTAGCCCCTAACATTAATGTGTTATACATGTGTGTGTATGTACACTTTTTTCCTTTTTTTTTTTTTTTTTTGGGGGGGGTGGTCAGGATCTTGCTCTGTAGTCCAGTGGGCTCACTATATAGCCCCAGGCTGGCCTGCAACTCACAGTAGTCTCCTGCCTCAGCCTCCCAAGATCTGGGATTATAAGGATGCATCATCAGACTAGCTTATATGATGCTAGGAAACTGAACCCAGGGCCTTGACCTTGCACTTTAACCACTGAGCTACAATCTCAAGCCCCCATTGTATATTTCAATCACCTCTTGTACTTTGGTTGCTAAAAGTTGACAAAAAATTTCTGACAGGGTAAAACCATCTGTTTTCTCTTTCCTTTGCATGTGCAGTAGTAGGAACAGAACCCAGGGCCTTCACGCTGAATTACATCCCACGTGTGCAGCAGAGGGTGGATGGTACTGGGGAATGGAAGTCTGAGCCTTCACATTGTATGTACATATGTGTGTGTGTACATGTGTGTGCTGATAGACACTGAGCCCAGGGCCTTGACCTGAGCTATAGACCAGCCAATTTTCAATTTTGATTTTGATACAGGGCTTTGTTAAATCCATGCAAGTTCATTAAATGCTCAAATTTATGATCCTCCTGCCCCTAGGGTGAATGCCGGGATGACAGGCTTGTGCCAACACACCTGGTTCCATTTCCTTTATCATACTGCCTCTCTAATTCTTCTTAAAAACAAAATCACCCCAGTGTAAAGACAACTTACTACACAAATTCCATCACTTTTCCACGTTTTTCAAGTCTGATATAAATTAGGTATGGGGGCTGGGAGTGTTGCTCAGTGGTTACAGGGGTTGCCTAGAAATCACAAGGCCCTGACTTCAATTTCCCAGCACCATATAAACCAGGTACGGCTGCACATGCCTGTAATCTCTGGGATTAGGAAGCTGATGCAAGAGTACTGCCATGTCTGTGGCCAGCTTAGGCTATACTGTGAATTCAGGACTAGCCTAGGCTACAGAGCAAGACCCTTTCTCATAAATATATAAATAAAACAATGAATATATGTTCTGATGAGTCTACCTGCAGGCATGAAAAGCTCCTACTACCAATGCCAGACTTTGGTATATAATCAGCTCACCTCAAATGGATTCAAATTGAAGTAAGAAGAACCAGGACGGGTCAATCTTTCAATCTGATTTTTGGGCGTAAGCACTGAATCTCTTTTCTCTATTTGTTTTACCTGAAATTAAGAAGGTTTAGAAACATCATTAATAAAGTTTCATAATAAACTAAACATCCACCTCACACAACAGGCCCTAACACGGTCAGCAAACAATTATTGGTATGTCTATTATATATAAAGTATTCTGTCCAACACCTTGAGTCATTACAGGGACTATCATTTACCAAATTTTAATAATATAAAAACATTATGTGTATTTATCAATCTCAATAATTCTATCTGGTAGGTATCACTATTATCCCAATGTTGCAGATAAGAAAACTGAGACTGACAGAGATTAACTGACCTGTTTCTGATTATTTAACTCGTTACCACAGTGGCTGGGAGGAATGGCACAGTGGTTAAAACACCTGCTTTACGAGTACAAGGCCCTGAGTTCATTCCCCAGCACATCATTGAGCTGTGGTGACACACACCTATAATACTAGCACTTTGGAGACTGAGATAAAAAGATAACCATGAGTTTGAGGCCAGGCTGGGCTACATAGTGAGTTCAGGACCAGCCTGGGATATAGGTAAGATCCTGTCTCAAAAAAGAAAAAGAAAAATTTCCACCTCAATAACTTAACTCCAGAACACATACCACAAAGATTCAAAAGTATATATATCAGTGAAGGGGGAAGCATGAGGGAAGGAAGGGGAAAGTAAAAATGATTAAGAAGTTATTATGTATATGCACCAATTCTTCAAGTTGAATGCAATTATTATTATTATGTATCACAAACACACTAATTTTGGAAGCAAATAAAGCACAGCCACCACCTTCACAGCTTTCACTCTAATGATGAAACATGCACCTGTGTGAACTTGTACTAAAACACTAACTCCAAGCAGCATTAAAAGCCACTTTGGAAGGGAGCAAGTAACCCCACACACCTACCTCAATCTAATAAAATTAGAAAAATTCCTGTCCAGAAGACAATGACAGGGAGAACACCAAGGAGCCCAGAAAACATCCTAGGTTCCACTGGAGCTGGAATACTGCCAGGACCAATCTGTGGTATGTCCTATACTGTCTTTATTCCCACAGTTGAAACGAAGTTGCATAGAATCATAGAACAAGCCCAGCCTGGTGGTGCCAGTCCAACATCCCAGCACTGCGCAGGATGAGACAGAGGGACCCCAAGGTCAAGCCCAGCCTGAGCAATTGAGAAACTTCCTGAGAGTCTGTCTCAAAATCCAATATAAGGGGAATGAGGATTAGCTCAGCAGTTACAATTCCCCGGCACCACATAAAATAGGCATGGTAGTGCACAGCTGTAATCCCAGCACTCAGGAGGCTGAGGCAGGATTGCTGTGAGTTCAAAGCCAGCCTGGACTACAGAGTGAGACCCTGTCTCTAAAAGAAACAAATAGAAAATTTTAAAGTGTGAAGGTCCTGGGTTCCAAATATTAACGAAAAATAATTTTCAGTAACATCAAATTTCATTCCAGGAGTTAGGGGTGTAGCTCAGTGGTTAGAGTGTTTGGCTAGCAAGACCAAACCCTGAGTTCAATGACCCAGCACCACATAAACCCAGTGTAGCGGCACAGTCCTGTAATCCCAACACTCAGGAGGCAGAAGCAGCGGGACTGAAATAAGTATGAGGCCAGCCTGGGGTCTATAGTAAGTTCAGGACCAGCCTGGACTACATACAGACCGAGACCCTGTCTCAAAAAATAAATAATAATAATAGTCAAGACGCGATACGTACATGCACCAATTCTTCAAGCTAAATGGAATTACTCTGTATCACAAATGCATACTAACAAGAATAATTTGAGGAAAAATGTTTTGAGAGAATTCAATCACAACCAGGTTTAGTGCTATGCAAGAGTTCGATCTGCGGGCCGATGGCTCAGACCACGCTCTCTAGTGTCCTAAGATAACACCAAAATCTTATCTACTATAAAACCCAAACAGATTACACTAATACATCTCACGTTCCTTATCTGCAAGATGGGGGTAATAAGTGCCCTGTCATGATGCTCAGTGCTTGTGAACGGAGGAAATAACCAAGACAACTCGTTGCAAAGAGAGCGAAGGACTCTTCTTTTCAGAACCAACCCGGCCGAGACAGCTAAATCACCCCCAGAAACGGCCCGGCCTCGGCGGCCCTCGGCTCCGCGATGCTGGGCACCTTCCGCGTCCAGGCACCTCGCGGGCCACACCAGCGGCCTCTCCGCACTCTCGGGACACCGGCCCCTCAGCGGCCACCAGCGGGAGGCGCGCACGCCCACCCGGCCTCCACCGCCCCGAGGCCGGACGGGAGCCGCCGACCCAGGCCCGGGCCAGGCGACCCCGTGCCCCCGCCCGCCAGGAACGGCGGCCCACGCGGCGTCGCCCTGCGGCCACCATGCCTCGTTCCGTGTTCACCTCACTGTAGAAGGTCATAAATGCTTCCTCCGTGCTGCCTCCGCCACCCGAAACCCCGCTCTCTCCCGAAGCCGCCATTTTCCCGGCCGAGCCGCCACGTGACCCGTCTGCGCAGGCGCTTGGTCACGTGACCCTCCCTGGCCCGCCTTCCCTACCCAGGAACCCTTAATCTGGCCCTGCGTGCAAGCTTTAAGAGGTTCGAGTGAAGAGGCTTGAGAAAACATCGGTGGTTAAAACGTTTGTCTAGTAAGCTCAAGACCGTGAGTTGGATTCTCCTGCACCCCATAAAGCTGGGCATGGTGGCACACGCCTGTAATCCCAGCATTTAGGAGGCTGGGGCAGGAGGATTGCCCTGAGTTTGATGCCAGCCTGGGCTCCTTAGTGAGTTCAGGACCAACCTGTACTACAGAGCAGGAAGACCCTGTCGCAAATAAATAAGTAAACCAAGTGAAGTAGACAAGACGCGCAGCCTAAGGCCTTCTCACTAAGCTACATTCTTAGCCCTAACTATGTTTTCTTTTGAGAGAGCCATTGATTTTCTTAGGCTGGGCTCCAACTTCCCATCCCCTTACCACAACCTTCCGGAATCCTGGAATTAGTGCCACCACAGGGGCTATAATTACCCATGCAGCAGTTACCTGCTCTTCCCAGTTGCTGGCAACTCACAATGCATTCTGTTTCTATGAACTTACCATCACTCTGGGAGGGAAAACAGGAGGATCATAAATTCAACCCCAATCAGGCTATTTAGCAGTTTAGTGAGCCCCTGTCTCAAAATCAAAGAAAACCAAACATGGGCTGGTAATGTAGTAAGTGCATTGGCCCTGTGTTCTATCCCGTATAACAAAAATATAAATATTTTCAAATAATGATATATAGCCATTCCAGTCTATAATCCCAGCACTCTGGGATTCTGAGGAAAAAATTGCCAAATTCAAGACAAGCCTCTGCAATTTAGTGACACCTTCTGTCAACATCAATGGGCTTGGGGATGTAGCCCAATTGGGATGGTCCAATCCTCAGCAACACAAAATACAGAATTTCAATATGTGGCTTTGTGTCTGGCTCCTTTCACTTAGGTTTTTTGGGTTTGTTTTTGTACTAGCAATTGAACCTATGGCTTTGCCTTGAACTACATCCTTAACTAAACCCCTACCACATTTTTTTTGTTTTGTTTTGTTTTGTTTTAGGCAGGGTCTCTCTCTGTAGCTCAGGCTGGTCCTGAACTCACTATGGAGCCCAGGCTGGCCTCAAACTCACAGCAATCCTCCTGCCTCAGCCTCTGAGTGTTAGAGTGCTAAGATTACAGGTGTGTGCCACCACGCCTGTCTTATATGGATGGTGCTGGGGAATTGAACCCA